>BSBM01000549.1:9362500-9802500 GCA_027924585.1 Larix kaempferi | reverse complement strand
GTTAAATGTAATTTAGTCTTTATTCAATTGTTTGAATGGCATCTATTTTGGTTTTTCCTCATGAATTGTATGATAGATCTATTTTAGTCTTCTTAAACTTCAACATAGACAATATAAACATCTTACAAAAAAAAAACTACAACATGCACCAAGCAATGCTTTCAACCTTTCATGAAGATAATAAAAAAAAATTACTTGCATCACCACCAATAACATTTCATAATCACATTCCTCCATCTAGTAGACAAACATTTGTTGAATTCCTCATGGTTTCAATACAACAACTCACACAAACACCTAAACAATTGAAAACTCTTAGTCTTTTGGGGCTATTTTCCCTCATCCATACCATGAAAATGAAGTGATATGAGCCTCTCTTTTGTAGGGAATTTTCTCCTACTAACATCCTATACCACCATCCAATACCATCCTATTGAGTTCCTAGAGGTGATGTTTTAAGTTTATATGTAGGGCATTTCCAATAGCTTTTAAGATTATACAAAAACATTCTCACTAGATGTTGTTGTACATAATCAATTGCTACATTGAGCTTTAATAATCATGCACATCGAGTTTTAATATCTTGTTTGTTGTTCATTCTTGCAGGGGTCATATTTTCATTTTTCCAAAAAAGACATTGAATATGGGAAACAGACGAAATAATAAAAGAAAGTCTAGAAGGATGCATCCACCCCCAGAAAAGACCCATGAGATAAGAGAAAATGCCAGGTTGTACATGCAAAACCGTAGAAATCAAAATGTTAGTGCCTTAGATCCATCAAGAAGCAATGACGAAGTGGTTGAAGTCAATCAAATCTTGCCTGATGTTGAGTATGAAGGGATGGATGCTGAACAAGTTCTTAAATGGCAACCACCCCAACAAGAGCACCCACCTAGGGAACACACTCCATTGCAAGACCAATTTGTGAACGAAGGGCCACAACAAACCGTTCACGAGACTCACACTTCCTTGCCGACTCCCTTGCCTCGACTATCGAACGGATGACGAAGAACTCCCAGACGTATTCATGTGGATGAAAGTTCATTTTCAGGACTTGAAGGTAAGATGCCCAAACGCACTATTGATTTCCATTGTAACAAGATAATCAAAGATTTCTTTGAATCCAAAATCGATGCAACAAAATGTCAATTGTTTCTTGCTTTGTTAAAATCACATTATATAGCTCATGTTAGGAGAATTTTGGGCATAAAGGTAGTTAGAAGTTCAGAGGCCAACAATCATGTTGTTAGAAATCTACAATCTGCATTTAATTTGATTGGAAAAACTTCTCGTACAAAATATTTTAATGCGGCCCGTCATGTACTATCGGAATCGATTGTAGACAAATCCACAAGGCAACGTCACCTACTATCACACACATGTAAAATCTTTAAAGTAGATAGAAAAACTCTTCAAAAGTATTCTTCCATTAGAGAAAAACTTGAGACCCCAAGCCAAAAAGATTGTTGGGCCTTTGTTGGTAGGTTACGTCATTCAGACATGAAGCTCATTGATGCTGTTAAAGAGCTACTGCAAAATTTTTGGCATGATAACACTAGACCGTCATCGAATCAAAGAGATATTTTAAAGTTGAGAAAAGGTGTTAGGGGGTGTTGTTAACACCCAAAAAGTGCTCACTAGCTCATTCCCTTATTCACATGACCCATTTGTCCACTTTTCCACCATTTGAGCCTCTGAAACCATCCAAAGGTCACCAAAAAGACCATAATACACCTTTTTTCCCTCAAAATATATATTTTTCCTCAAAAAACACAAAAAACCCTCAGAAAGGGTCCAAAATTCCCAAAAAATATTAAAAGGGAATAAAAATATAAAAAATATTCAAAAAATGAAAAAGAGGGAAAAAGATACCTAAACCATGTTGGTCAATACCACTGGTTTCCTTAAAACCATAATGGTATTCCCCATCACCAAAAACTATCAAAAGATGATAGGGGCTCCTCACTTTCCATCCACATTTCATCCTATCCTTATGCTGCCAAATTCCTTTTCAGAGCCATTGCCTCCCATTGTGAGTTTGAAGATCCCCATTTCAGCATCTTGGAGAAGAGACCATTGGATCCTGGAGCACTTCAACCTTGGAGCTACTCAACACCACACATCCTCACCATTTGAGGTATTATAATACAAAAACCATTCTTTGTTACATTTCTTGTTCTTTCTGTTAATCTTTTTAAATTTATTTTTATATGCACATGTTAATGCTAGATTCAGTTCATTGTTATTTGCTTTTCATTCGAAACTGCTATTACATTGTTAATAGGTGCACCATTGCAAGTGAAAGAAAGGTTTTTTAAGCACTCTGTTTAGATCATAGATTTCACTTCAAAATTTGCTCAATAGTTTTGCCCAAGCAAACGTTTAGAAATCCATTTATTTCTTGCAAATTTTATGTTATTTGCTTTTCTTTAAAAAATTATTTCAAAAGTCCATCATTTTTGAATTATTTTTATTAAAGCATTTACATTTCAGGAAACACCTTTATTTTTTGCAAATTGGAATCGTCTTGTTTTTAATTTGTAATCAATCGCCCAAGCGAGGAAAATTCATTTTTAGTTAAATAATCACACTTGCACCCAATCTGCCACATTTTTAATTAACTGAGCCTTAAAATCTACCTAAACTCAACAAACACTTTAACCCCACTTGGGGAACACTTGAAGAATCGTGTAGCTAGGTAGGATTGGGGGGATAGGTGTGCCAATAACACCCCTCAATTATTCACATCTGAGACATAGAAGTTGTCTTTTAGGGTCCCAAAAATCCCTTATTATTTGTTGACATGGTTATACACCAATTTATCGGGAAGGAATCTCCCTTAGGAGGGTTGAAGTAGCCAGACTGGTTCCGGAAGCCTGAGTGGAATACCTCTATCCATTCAGTAACCGAAGGATACCTTTCGCAGTTCTCAGTGTACCACCCGTATGGGAGTATAGCGGTGATAGAACCAAACTGCAGATTCACCCAACCGAACGTGTCATGAACGGGGTATCTTAGTCACCAATTTTTAGGATTGTCTACCCGGTGTCCCTCCCGGTAGGGGGATATCTAGCCTTTGATTCCATTACTCATATTGTCTAACTTGGATTTCATCACCTTGCAGAGGATATGTTTAGTTGAGTCATAATACCACTTTTAGTTAAGCGTTTTCATGCTCTTCTAACCCCCTTAGTTTAGTGAGCACCACTTTTTTCTAGGAGCCGTTTGATTTTTGGTATTCTGACCACTTTTCTTGAGTCCTCCACTTATTATAGCACAAATGTTATAATAAGTGATTTTGAGGTTGGTTGTTGGCCTAAGAGCCATTATTTTTTACACTCCCCTCCTGCACACATCGTTGCACTAGGGTTTTGATTTTTTCATCCCACCAACATCCATTGGCATTTTGACACATCTCTCACCATTGAGAACTTAAGATGATCCCACCATTTTCAGGGTGAACCCCCTCAGTTTGGTACACTTGACTCTACACGTCATAGACGTAGAGCGTTATCCATTGACTCCACATGTCATCGGCATAGAACCCAGACATCCGATTCTGATGCGCCTCACTTTACATCTGATTCTAAGGCTGAATCCGAACACCCTACCGAGATATCACCAACCAACCCCATGGCTGGATCACAATATGACCCCCTTTTCACCAGTGCTATTGGAGCTACATCAACAAACCCCACCACTACTGTTCCAACCACGGTAACCACAACCCCCTTAGGCATGCCTAACATAGGGGCCACACCCCCTCTAGGCATGCCCAACACAGGACCACCACCTATTATGGGTATGCCCAACACAGGGGTCACACCCCCTCTCATTACCACGACACAGATCCCAGGGATTACCGGAACCATTCCTAACCCATCTGTAACCCATGTTGCACTTGGGAGCTGTTAACACCTAAAAAGTGCTCACTAGCTCATTTCCTTATTCACATGACCCATTTGTCCACTTTTCCACCATCTGAGCCTCTAAAGCCAACAAAAGGTCACCAAAAGACCTTAGTACACCCCTTTTCCCACTCAAAAAAGATTATTTTTCCTAAAAAAGCATTAAAAACCCTAAAAAAGGGTCCAAAATTCCCAAAAATATTAAAAAGGGAATAAAAATATTAATTTTATTCAAAAAAGGAAAAAGGAGGGAAAAGTACCTAAACCATGTTGGTCAATACCATTGGTTTCCACAAAAACACAAATGGTATTCCCCACCACCAAAACCTATAAAAAGGTGGTAGGGGCTCCTCATTTCACATCCATCCATATTCCTATCCTCATGCTGCCAAAATCTCCCTTGAGTTTTTGGCCATTGTAGCAACCTTGGAGAAAGGACCCATTGGAGTTTGGAGCTGCTCACCCTTGGATCTTCTCAACTATCTTCATCAATCGGAGGTATTCTTATTGCAAGCACTTGCTTGCCCCCATTTTCAATACAAAAATTATTTTTTTTATCTTTCTTGTTCTTGTTTTTTAATTCAAAAATGCACATGCTAGTTTAGTTTTAGTTTAGATTTAGTTTATTGTTTTTGCTTAATATTGAAACTACTGCTACTAGTTAGCAGGTGCCCATAGCACTAAGCTTGGTTGCAAAACCAAGCCAACAGGAGCGCAGGCCCCTCCCACACCACATCGATTGGAGGACACATCCCTGCCATACCTAACATACCCCTAGGGGGCACTGGACCACTCCATAATGCTACCATAAATAGTTATGTCCCAGTGACCATGCCACACCCATCTTCCAGTCTACCATACATGGCTAGTCTAAGCTTACCAGACCTGGCTAGGTTAACCAACAACCCTACATGGCCACCCATGCCCACAAAGCTTCCCTCAGATATCCCAAAATTTGAAGGCAAAGCTGGGGAAGATCCCTAAAACCATATCATGTCATTTCACCTATGGTGTTCTTCAAAATCCATAGTAGATGATTCTATTAGACTGAGACTTTTACAAAGAACTGTCACTGGCTCTACAGCCAAGTGGTACATTGAGCAGCCACATGGGACACACCCCACTTTTACATACCTCGCCTCAATGTTCCTTCAGTTCTTTCAACTACTTGTACGCTATGATGCAGGAGTGGAAATACTTTTGTCTTGTAGACAGAACACCGCTACAAACATCACTGATCATATCCATGAGTGGCATAAGTGCCGTAGCCTTTGCAAGATAAATCTTGATGACTGTATCTTTTTGGATTGGTTCCTCAAATCACTCCTCCCCCTCATAGCCAAAGATGTAGCTTCTGAACGACCCCAGTCGGAAGAAGAAGCCATCTTAAAAGCCTAGCAATTCGACCTCATATATGCCCAGTCTGGATATCTATACACCATTTTATCGGATGCCCTGCGCAGCGATCCATCCTGCCATGACACGACGGGGGCATCCCATGCCGTCGACGGTATTATCGGCCAGGTTATGGTGAAAAACAAACATTTTACCATGATGAGTTCAAACAACACCCCAGACCTTTCTAGGGCTTTATCTCATTCTGGAGCTACAACTTTGTATGCTCCAGTAACGCACACTCACCACACCCATGGACCATCATGTCCACCACAGTGTTATGGGAAAGCACCATCAGCTTATGCACCAGCTTCATACTATAACCAGTAGGCCCACCAAACTCTAGTTCAGCCATAAGCCCAAGTGGCCTATTATCCTCAAGAGGTAGCACCTCTTGCTCCAACACTTCCAGCAGCTCAAGGTTACCCACAACCACAACAAGCAACAGGTCCACCTCATAACCCTTTGGCTTATTACCCACCACAGGAAGTGCTTGCTACACCACAACCTCCAGTCGCTCAGACTTATCCTCCAAACAACAACACCGCTACCCCCACCAACCAAAACCCTGATCGACCACCGAAACAGGGTAAGAACCCCAATTTATGAACAAACCACCCATGTTCCATATGCCGGGTATATGACCATTACACACACACTTGCCCCCATTTGGAGCAAGCGCGTCAACTGTGGTCTAATGATGCCCAACACCAAGGGCACATGGCACAACCAGCACCACCTCCTCAACCACAACCCATGGTGCTGCAGAATCCTTTGCCCACACACGGAGTGGTGAACACTCGTCCGTTGGATCCTCCTCAAGGAACCACAACACCACAACAACAAATCACATACAATGCGCACACAAACCAACCGATGAATTCAAGTACTCATCATCTCCTTATGATGTCATCGTTCGACATGAATCCCCAAACGCGTCGAAAAAAATACACCCTTGTTGCACCTAAAAATGTTCTCCCTATGATTGAACAACATGTTCAGAACACACCTACATCGTTCGTCTCCACAGTCAGACCCGGATTATACTCGGAATCACCTATGAATTCCACATTCCAGTCCACCGTGGATAGGTCGACAATGGCCATGTGGAGTTGTTGGAGCCGACGGAATCCAATTCCACTCGTCGGTTTGGGTTCCGCGGCCCTAGACCAAATCCCCAAAGTGTTCTTGAATGGCCCCTAGGTGCCCGACTAGAATGCCCGTAGTTCCCGAACCGTGGCTCGGTTCGTGGATCCGTTGATTCCGGTGGGTCTTGGATGCCGGATTTCAGCTAGGGAACACCCCACAACGTGCCTTGGAGGCCTGGAACTGGTGCCAATGAGCCATATTCAGAGCAAGGGTTTTGCTTAGTGATGGCCATTCCAAATTCGCTAAAGGAGTGCATTTCTCATCTGGAGGCCCCTGGGCATGTGTGGCCACTGTGGACAGGTCGAGAATGGCCACGTGGACCTGTGGGAGCCGACGGAATCCAAGTCTACTTGCTGGTTTTGGTTCCGTGGCCCCAGGGAAAATCCCCAAAGTGTCCCTGAATGGCCCCGGGGTGCCCGACTAGAATGCCTGTAGTGCCTGAACCGTGGCTTGGTTTGCGAATCCGTCAATTCCAATAGGCCCGAGGTGCTGGGTTTTAGCTAAGGGACCCCCAACAGAGTGCCTTGAAAACTCGGAAGCGGTGCCAATGGGCCATCTCCGGAGCTAGGGTTTTTCTCAGTGATGGCCATTCCAAATTCGCTAAAGGGGTGCATTTCTTGTTCGGAGGCCCTCGGGCATGCGTGGCCACCGTGGATAGATCAACAATGGCCACATGGACCTGTGGGAGCCGAAGAAATCCAATTCCCCTAGCCGGTTTGGGATCCGTGGCCCTAAAGAAAATCTTCAAAGTGTCTCTGAATGGCCCCGGGGTGCCCGACTAGAATGCCCGTAGAGCTCGAACTGTGGCTTGGTTAGTGAATCCATCAATTTTGGTGGATCCGGGACGCTAGGTTTCAGCTAGGCCCCCACCCACAGCATTCCTTGAAGACCCGGAAGCAGTTCCAATGGGCCATCTCCAGAGCTAGGGTTTTGCTCAGTGATGGCCATTCAGGGACACTTTGGGGATTTGCCCCGGGGCCACGAAACCCAAACTAGCAAGCAGACTTGGATTCCGTTGGCTCCCATAGGTCCACATGGCCATTGCGGACCTATCCACAGTGGCCACGCATGCTCGGGGGCCTCTGGACGAGAAATGTACCCATTTAGCAAATTTGGAATGGCCATCACTGAGCAAAACCCTAGCTCCAGAGATGGCCCATTGGCACTGCTTCTGGGTCTTCAAGGAACACTGTGGGGGGGACCCTAGCTGAAAACCGATGTCCCAGACCCACCAGAATCGACGGATTTGAAAATCGAGCCACGGTTCGGGCGCTACGGGAAGTCTAGTCGGGCACCTCGGGGCTATTCAGGGACACTTTGGGGATTTGCTCCAGGGCCACGGATCCCAAACTAACAAGCGGACCTAGATTTTGTCGTCTCCAACAGGTCCACGTGGCCATTGTGGACCTGTCCACGGTGGCCATGCATGCACGGGGCCCTCCAGACGAGAAATGCACCCCTTTAGTGAATTTGGAATGGCCATCACTGAGAAAAACCCTAGCTCCGGAGATGGCCCGTTGGCACCGCTTTCGGGTTTTCAAGGCACTCTGTGGGGGGTCACCTAGCACAAAGCAAGCCACGGTTCGGGTGCTACAGGCATTCTAGTCGGGCACCCCGGGGCCATTTAGGGACACTTTGGGGATTTGCTCCGGGGCCACGAAACCAAAACCAGCGAGCAGACTTGGATTCCGTTAGCTCCCACAGGTCCACTTGGCCATTCTCGACCTGTCCACAGTGGCCACACATGCCCAGGGGCCTCCAGACGAGAAATGCACCCCTTTAGCAAATTTGGAATGGCCATCACTGAGAAAAACCCTTGCTCTGAATATGGCTCATTGTAACCACTTTCGGGCCTTCAAGGCACGCTGTGGGGTGTCCCCTAGCTAAATCCCGGCATCCATGACCCACCAAAATCAACGGACTCGCGAACCAAGCCACGGTTCGAGCGCTACGGGCATTCTAGTCGGGCACCCAGGGGCCATTCAAGAACACTTTGGGGATTTGGTCTAGGGAAACAGAACCCAAACCGGCGAGTGGAATTGGATTCCGTTGGCTCCCACAGGTCCACATGGCCATTGTCGACCTGTCCATGGTGGCCACGCATGCTTGGGGGGCTCCGGACGAGAAATGCACCCCTTTAGCAAATTTAGATGGCCTTCACATTGGGGTCAACTTTGGAAAATCATCCACCGGGCACTTATGGTTATCTTTCCCAGTCGGAACCTACCTAGACACACTTGCATCACTCCCCGAAACCCGGTTTGTTGCACGGTTGGAGTTCTATTCCCCCAGTAGGTATCCAACAAGTGTCCCTGAAGGCCTTTTGGATGTGAGACGGAATGAGACATAGAATCAAGACTGTGGCTCGTATCGACAAATCGTTGACTCCATTGGATTCAGAACATCGGGATAGTGCTAGGGGTTCCCCTTCCCTCTGGTCAGGTGGCCCCGGTGTCATCTTGTATGTCCATCTTGGAAACTAGGGTTTTGCTCAGTTAGGCATTGTGCAATTTTTTCACATGGGGGTCAACTTTGGAAAATCATCCACCAGGCACTTGCGGCTAGCGTTCCCAGCCGGAACTTGCCTAGACACACTTGCATGACTCCTCGAAACCCGGTTTTGTTGGACGGTTGGAGTTCTATGCCCCGGCAAGTATCCAGCAGGTGTCCCTGAAGGCCTTTTGGATGCGAGATGGAACGAGCCATAGAATGAATACCGTGGCTCGGATCGATGAACCGTCGACTCCATTGGATTCAAGACGTCAGGATAGTGTTAGGGGTGCCCCTCTCCTCCGGTCTGGTGGCCCCGGTGTCATCTTGTACGTCCATCTTGGAAACTAGGGTTTTGCTCAGTGAGGGAGTGTGCAATTTTTGCACATGGGGGTCAACTTTGGAAAATCATCCATCGGGCACTTGTGGCTAGCGTTCCCAGCCAAAACCTACCTAGACACACTTGCATGACTTCCTAGAACCTGGTTTTGTTGCATGGATGGAGTTCTATGCCCCCAGCAGGTGTCCCTGAAGGCCTTTTGGATGTGAGACGGAACGAGCCTTATAATGAAGACCGTGGCTCGGATTGATGAACTATCAACTTCGTTGGATTCAGGATGTCGGGATAGTTCTATGGGTGCCCCTCCCCTCTGGTCTGGTGGCCCCAGTGTCATCTTCTACATCCATCTTGGAAACTAGGTGAGGGAGTGTGCAATTTTTGCACATGGGGGTCAACTTTGGAAAATCATCCACCGGGATTTTATGGCTAGTGTTCCCGACTGGAACCTACCTAGACACACTTGCATGACTCCCCAGAACCCGGTTTTGTTTCACGATTGGAGTTCTATGCCGCTAGCAGGTATCCACCAGGTGTCCTTGAAGGCCTTTTAGATGTGAGACAGAACGAGCCATATAATGAAAACCGTGGCTTGGATCAACAAACCATCCACTCAGTTGGATTTAGAATGTCGGGATAGTGCTAAGGGTGCCCCTACCCTCCGGTCTAGTGGCCCCGGTGTCATCTTGTACGTCCATCTTGGAAACTAGGATTTTGCTCAGTGAGGGAGTGTGCAATTTTTGAACATGGGGGACAACTTTGGAAAATCATCCACCAGGCACTTGTGGCTAGTGTTCCCAGCTGGAACTTACCTAGACACACTTCCATGAATCCCCGAAACTCAATTTTGTTGCACGGTTGGAGTTCTATTGCCCCAGCAGGTATCCAGAAGGTGTCCCTGAAAGCCTTTTGGATGCGAGACAGAACGAGCCATAGAATGAAGACCGTGGCTCGGATCGATGAACCGTCGACTCTGTTGGATTCAGGACACAGGGATAGTGCTAGGGGTGCCCCTCCCCTCTGGTTTGGTGGCATAGGTGTCATCTTGTACATCCATCTTGGAAACTAGGGTTTTGCTAAGTGAGGGAGTGTTCAATTTTTGCACATGGGGGTCAACTTTGGAAAATCATCCATCGGGCACTTGTGGTGATGATGATGATGATGGTGATGATGATGAAGACGTTGATGCTGATGGTGATGGTGCTTGTGATGAAGATCATTGTGATGATGAAGATGGTGATGATGATGGACACGGTGATGAGGGACCTACAGATGACAGTGATGATTAATATGGTGATGATGAGGACGAAGATGGTGATGATGATGGAGATGGTGATGGTGATGATGAAGATGGTGATGGTTCTGTCTCGCATCCAAAAGATGGAGATGGTGATGATGATGAGGATGGTGATGATGATGAATATGGTGACATTGATGATGATGGTGATGGTGGTGAAGTTGATGGTGATGATGATGAAGATGGTGATGATGATGAAAGCGTTGATGATGATGTTGATGGTGATGAAGATGGTGACAATGATGATGAAGATGGTGATGAAGATGGTGACAATGATGATGAAGATGGTGATGATGATGGACACGGTGATGAGGGACCTACAGATGACCATGATGATGAAGATGGTGATGATGATGGTGATGGTGGTGAGGTTGATGGTGATGGTGATGGTGATGATGGAGATGGTGATGGTTCCGTCTCGCATCCAAAAGATGGAGATGGTGATGATGACGAAGATGGTGATGATGAAGAAGATGGTGATGGTGATGATGATGGTGATGGTGGTGAGGTTGATGGTGATGGTGATGGTGATGATGAAGATAGTGATGGTTCTGTCTAACATCCAAAAGATGGAGATGATGATGATCATGAAGATGGTGATGATGATGAAGATGGTGATGTTGATGATGATGGTGATGGTGGTGAAGTTGATGGTCATGGTGATGGTGATGATGATGAATATGGTGATGATGATGAAGGTGTTGATGATGATGGTGATGGTGATGGTGATGAAGATCATGGTGATGATGAAGATGGTGATAATGATGGACACGGTGATGAGGGACCTACAGATGAGAGTGATGATGAAGATGGTGATGATGATGACGGAGATGGTGATGATGATGGAGATGGTGATGGTGATGGTTCCGTCTCACATCCAAAAGATGGAGATGGTGATGATGATGAAGATGGTGATGATGGTGATGATGGTGACGTTGATGATGATGGTGATGGTGGTGAAGTTGATGGTCATGGTGATGGTGATGATGATGAAGATGGTGATGATGATGAAGGCATTGATGATGATGGCGATGGTGATGAAGATGATGACAATGATGATGAAGATGGTGATGATGATGGACACGGTGATGAGGGACCTACAGATTACCATGATGATGAAGATGGTGGTGATGATGGTGATGGTGGTGAGGTTGATGGTGATGGTGATGGTGATGATGGAGATGGTGATGGTTCCGTCTCGCATCCAAAATATGGAGATGATGATGATGACGAAGATGGTGATGATGATGAAGATTGTGATGGTGATGATGATGGTGATGGTGGTGAAGTTGATGGTGATGGTGATGGTGATGATGAAGATGGTGATGGCTCTGTCTCGCATCCAAAAGATGGAGATGGTGATGATGATGGTGGTGAAGTTGATGGTCATGGTGATGGTGATGCTGATGAAGATGGTGATGATGATGAAGGTGTTTATGATGATGGTGATGGTGATGAAGATGATGAAGGCATTGGGGAATTTATTTATATCCAATGTATTTGACTCTAAGAACCTCTCATGTGTGATTATAAAAAAATCAAGATTCCCTCAACCCCCAAACATGCCCTTTCAAAGATTTTTTTATCTTTGAGTGTGGCATGGGTGCCAACATGAGGTTTTGTCTACTAAGGATGGATCTTGGCATCTTGACCATGGTTGGGGTGATGATAATGAGGTCCATATGACTCCAATGAATCTTCCATGGATCATGAAGTAAGATGATCTCTCAAGTATTATTGCATGTGAACTTGCACATACCAAGCTACAACAAATATTTCATAGGAGTGGATTTGTCTATGTGAATAGATAAGTGAAAAGCATTTAGCAACAAGACCTATCAATTTTAACTTGGAAGTATGGGAAATGTTCAAAGTGGGATTGAGAGGCTTGACGGTGATTGTAGTAGTGGGCATGGTATTGGTGAGAATGATGTCATGATAGTGGAATTAAACATTAAGATGGTGACCCTAGAGCTTGGATCCTAGACTAGAAACATGAGAGCCTAGCCTAAAAACCCTAGTTGGTAGCGTAAACCCTAGTTTGTATTCTAATCACAATGAAACCCTATTATGTATCCTAAGATCTAGCCCTAAATTATAATATATGTAAAGATTAAATCATTTTCATTGTACATATATATTCATGTGCATACATTTGAATCCAAATCACTATACACATATATTCATAGTTTCTCATCTATATAGCAAGGGTGCATACAACTAGAAAACCATTGTACCTAGAACTGAATACCTAATTTAGAAATGTAATGGTTTGAAATTGGTTGTACCATGAATATTTTTATATGGTGGATATGCACACCTATGGCAACTGTAATACCCCATTCTGACTCTTAGGATGTATTAGCATTTAATGTAAATAATGTGTACATGTAATGTATGTTTTTCTAGCGTGGAGCTCAAGGCCAAGGCCCCGCTAGTGAAAGCCCAAATTCGATTTAAAAAGGGCAAGCATTGATATTTGG
Organism: Larix kaempferi; assembly: GCA_027924585.1. Lineage (NCBI taxonomy): Eukaryota > Viridiplantae > Streptophyta > Pinopsida > Pinales > Pinaceae > Larix > Larix kaempferi. The sequence continues at coordinate 9,789,440 of BSBM01000549.1, read as the reverse complement.
TGCCCATGTGCTCTTAATCCATGGAAATTGTAATAGGATGTAAATAAACATCATGCAATAAAATTCCAAGACTGGATATGGAGGCAACGAATGAGAAGGGGGCCACGTGTATCCACTAGGGAGTGGTGAGGGGGCTATGGGATGGAACCATAGGCTGCCATATGTCATTATGAGAACCCATTTGACTTCCCTAGATGACATTTATGCCTGTTGTAAGGAAGTGGTTGAGATTTCATCCCATGGCTTCAATGGAGCATGGGAAGCCCTAAAATTCGTATGGGTAGGTATGGGCTCTGTTTACTTGTGCCACAAGTCACTCTACCTCTTGGAGGTTGCTTCATTCTCATCCCCATTCTTTGGTGAGGTAACCCAGCATCATTCTCCATCAAAAAAAAAAAGAAAAAATGAGCTCCCAGCAGGGAGAAAACAAGAAATCGCAACTATGAGAGAACCCACGTTTTGGGAAGCCAAAAACGTCAAGATTTGGTATTGGGCAGTGAAATCCAATGGGGGATCCATTGGTATGACCCTTGGGGAAAATGTGGGAGCATGAGCTACCCCGAAATAAATAGGAAAACCCAGTTTTGCAGCTCAGAAAACCAGTGACGGATTTGAGTTATTTGGTGAGCAGAATGGTGAGAAATCAAATTGGAAATGACTATGCAGAGGTTGGGTATGCTTGATAAACCTAGTGAAGGCTAGGATCTCAAGGATTAGCAGCTGGACCTTTCTATGCCCATCCTGAAGAGCACTGGAGGGAAGAGTTTCCTGAGGGACTGTGTAATAGAGAAGGGGATCTTCCTTGTGTTGGATGTGGTCAGTAATGTGGGTGCCTAACTGTTGAGTTCACTTGAGATGCCTGTAGCTCTGTGGTTGAGCTCACTGGCTTAGCGTTACCCTCCTCTATCTTCTTGTATGCTTGATAAACCCAATGGTGTGTTGGCTTAGCATAACTGATGACCGGAACCATGGCTGTGAGTGAGCCCAGCTAGTTCCTCCTTAGTGGATACATAGCCCAGCTCGGGGGTGACCTCTCAGCTGAAAGAACACAAACTGGACAGAGGTCTATGGTTGGGTGGAACGTTTCTCTTCCATAGCCAGTCATTTGGACCGTTACAATTCAAGATAAGTATTCTTGTGGTTGAGTTATGTTAATTCTATGCTCTGCAAATATTTTAATTAATGACTGCTATTTATATGTTGAATGCATGACGAAAATATGTGCATATGTAATGTTTAATTCTGCTGTGTTTATATTGAATTGAATCTACACACAGAAGTTTTTAATTGTTATGAAATTATGAGTAAAAATATTGAGGCTAAGTCTCTACAAAATCCCGGTGTGTTGTTAATGTTTCCTTCCCTGCATTTAATGGGAGAAGGGGACGTTACAGCAACCTTCTCAATGTATGGAAAACCTAATATTATCATAACATTAGTAAAGCTTACTCCAACATGTAGTAATGTTTACATGTTCTAGTGTTGATGGCGCACTATTGGATGCATGCAACTTGATGAGGGTGTATTTGTGACTCCATTGATGTAATGCACTTGTCCTAAATGTATTTAACAAGTGTCTAAGTGTCCAATAGATGAATTATGATGTCTTAATACCCCTCTATCCCTTCCAGAAAAAATTCGACAATATTTGGGGTATTGGGGTAACAAGTTGGTGTGTTGAGGTGGATATAGCCTCAAAAATACACCTCATAGTAGTCATTTAATGTAATGTAAACTATACATGTGTTTAAGTCAACGTGTCTACATAAAATTAGATCGCTATCACATAATGATAAATTAAGGAAGTCCTAATTGTAAATGGTAGTGGATGTGATGGTCATCAAATCAAAGGTGGCTATATCCGTGAGTGAGAATTAATGAGCTAGCTATACATCGTGCTCAAGGTTGTCCTATTTGTATGGTGACAATTGATTAAGAAATGATTCCATAACTTGGTTATTAATTTGTTGCATGATCTTTAGTGGACAAAATAGTCAAAATAAATACTAGTGACGACATTTCATTATGTAGAGTATGGACATTTTGGATCTCATTATGTAGAGCTATTAAAAATCATGTTGGATATCATTTTAACCTTTGGACGACAATGGACATTTTATATTTTTAAGTATTCTTTTCCTAGTACTCAAGTTCCCAATATATATCTTATGTGCCATGAGGTGTGATTTGTCCATCCATTTATTCTGTTTGTTTTTAGATTAATTCTCATACATGATTTTGTTTGAGTTAGCCTATGTTTACAATGTTTTCTTAACATAGATACCATTAAAAGCTTTTACATGTGGAAAGATAAACCAAGCTGAACTATGATATCCAACTTCTCTTCTAAGATCTAGGTAAAACCCAAATTTACACAACATCACATCATGATACACACAACATGAGACAACCACATTAGACAACGAGATATAAAAATCACATAACTGAAAATCCATGTACATTGAGACTACAAAACTCATCCAAACATATACAATTTCTGGCGAATAGTGGAACATGGTTCCCAATGTATGTACAATGGCAACTCGTGCCCTACACAAAATGTGACAACTCATGCCGTAGATACAAAATACATGGCAACTCGTGCTGTAGATACAAAGTACATCAAAACTGGTGCACAAAAGTGCCACATCGTGGCTAATGTACATAACACGTGGTGTGTCAAGCATTGTGACCACCGCCATCACTCCCAAGCGCAGATCCAAAGTCGATCTTCCTACTCTTCGAGCTACCGGTACCTCGAGTCTTGCTCTATCTAAAACTAGACCGTCTCTCCGGCCTCTGGAACAAATGATATAAGATACCGTCATTTTCAAGCATTTGCAACATTTACACATTTATAAAACAAATGTAGAATTCGAATCTTAAATAAATCACCTTTGACATGAGTGGGAAACGTTAGACAGGTGTCCTGGATCTGCGGAGCCTCTCAGCAATTCCAGCCTACAACATTTACAACAATCATTTCATTGAAAAGTAACAATTGCTTAAATTAATTTTTGTTAATGCATCAAAATATTTTCATAAATTAGCTTGATTCTCACTATGAACACCTCCGACGATGGACATGGCTAGGCTTCTGGGCTAGCAGGTGGAGCAGATGGCCGGACAACCAGCTCCGATGCAGTGATGAGGGGGGACGCAGATGTAGTGGTAGCCACTACAGGTGCAACTGCTGGAGATACTGATGAGGATATTGGAAGAGTAGATGCCACAATAGTGGCGGGAAGTGGGGATGATATGGTGGGAGAAGACATGGTGGTATGGGGTGTAGGAGGACCATGTGGACGATGAACCCCTGTCGGTTGTAGGATAGAGGGTATCGAACGAAAAGGGCTAGGGGGGATGTTGAGGGATGGTGCATGGGAGGGAAGTCCTGCATGGAAGGAGGAGGATGGACAAATGAGAGGTTTTGGACGAAGAGGGGAAGGTGGAAGGAAGGGGGGGCAGGGACGAATGGGGGAGGATGGATAGACATGGGGGCATCGATAAATTGGGGAGGATGTATGGAAGTGGGGTGGGGGGGCGAGTGGGGAAGGATGGATGGAGGGGGGAGTATGGATGCAGAGGGGGGGTTGGATGGAAGGAAGGGGGTGGACGTAGGGAGGGGTCTAGATGGAAGCAAGGGAGGGGACTCATGGGAGAGGGTGGATACATAGGACTAAAATTTGGAGATGCAGCTGCTGGTGGCACCTACATATACATTTTTAATATCACAATTTAGTAAAAAAACAATAAATTAAACCATAGTAAGTCGTAACAAATCAAATTAAAAGCATGCTTATAACTACACATTGTACTTGTGTATATGGTGATCTACCAATCCCTGGCGGTGGTTGTTGATCACCGTAGTCATGGAACACCTGTGGACAACAAAATGCATGCATGTTATGAACATGTTAAACAAGTCATTATCTAGGAAATCAAGATATTCAAAAACATTGTACGAACTATCAACGTGTATGCCATAAATATAAATACTTGAGTAATATAAATGACATAAGTAATAACAATATTGTGTCAGGTACTGAAAATACCTCCGTGTGGGGTGCCACAATTTTAGTTGCAGCTGCCATTGCTGCATCTAGGTTGGGAGATCCTACATTCTCCCATCTTGGTGTATCAACTCTGAATAACTGTACATTGAAATAATAGTTTAAGTCAAACAAAAATACTTTAAAAATACTTTACAAGTTATCAAGTGATGATTAAAAACACATTAAAAAAATTGTTCACCTGATCCATATAACAACCCTCGATTGGGCCAGGGAAAGTGTGCCCGCAATGGGGACAAAGATGTGGCATTGTCCCCGTCGAACTGGAATTCCCAGCATGGCTACCATCGATCATGGGTCTATCCTGGCCCTGTCATGAAGGCCCTACACCTGGATCTCTATCAAGGCCACCTGACCTCTCCACTGTAGTCGCTGCTACAAAGGAGGTGTGTCTAAGGAGTGCATGTGCAACATTCCTCATTGCCACCTCGATCTGATCAAGCTTGTGGGGAAACTGAGCTGGCTAGGGAGAGGGGTTGGGGTCATGCCTCGGAGCTGGTGGCCCTCTCAATGGGTTCCTCTTGGTAGCAGGTCGATCTTGGGTAGAGCCACACCCAACACCTTGGAACTCGGTTATGTCAAAATAGTTGACATGTAAACCGAGGCAAAACTCAGCCCACAGTTGGCGAAGGAAGTATTGTGGAACCTCCCTATTATTGCAGGGAGGTTTATCGTACACCATGAACCACCTCCGCATCCAATTATCCCTCCATGGTTGGTAATGACACCAATCCATGCAGACATGTGGATTTGTAATGTTCAGTGGTTGGTTTGTTTTCGGATCGGTGAACATACTATATAATTGGGCTTTTGTAATGTTCAAATATTTTATTGCTTCCTTGGAGATGCCCGTGGAGTAGTACTCCCACATCCTAGCTCTAAATTGAGTCATGTCAGTCAATTGCTGGTCTGCATGGATGAGGGAGTCATTTGAGTTCTCAATTGACATAGCAAGAGACAATCGAGATGGTTCCCCCGAGTTTCTAAGTTCTTGAATGTGCACTCACATTTCATTTACATAATGGTTAAGGTCATCTTCTTCAAAATTGGGTTGGGGGTTTTGGTTTTGCTCAGCATTTGGATTGTGTTCACGGTTTTCTTCGACATTGGGTCCAAGGTTTGGGTTTTCTTGTGTTCCACCGGAATCGGGGTTAACATCTTGTTCACTCATTGTCTCAGTTTACAATCTGCAATAGAAAATTGGTTCATTGTTTTCAAAATTTGGGAATTATTTACAATTAAATAAACAAAACAAATAAAAAAATTGACACAAATAATGAATAAAATGAAAAAAAAATGTGATATTTACCTATTAATGTTGATGATATTTGTGGGTGTTGTTGGGTGGTTTTGGAGTTGATTTGGCCTCCTTTGGTGGTTGAATCGACGCACACGTAGAGGAGGAGGATGCGCTCGGCCAAATGGAACAATGGGAAAATTGTGCTCTGTTTTTTTTTTTTAATAGAGGCACATGTGCGCCACCATTGTGCACATGTGCCTCGGTTCGGTACTGAACCTAGCAATCCGTGCGCGCTGCCTTAGGTGCGTATGCACCATTTTTTTTTCCACTAGCGCGCCCCCATTGCAACGAAAATGGGGACCATATTCGTGTGCCCGCCCTTAAGATGGTTCTAAGTTATTCCATTTTTTCTACGAAAGATTTGAATTTACTTTTTAGATATTATAAACACATATTACATATCTACCTAAATTGAAGAATGAATTTTTTGATCCAATAAATAAAATAGATTTCTTAATCATATATATTGGCTCAATCTATTTTGAATTTTTCTACCCCACACTAAATTAACATGGAAATCTCTAACCCCACTTTGTTATTTAGCGTAAAAATATTTGTTATATTGAGATATAAATATATGAAAATAGAGAAGAAACAATACAAGAAGAGAGTATTTACAAAGCCATCTACATCGTCATCCTCAAACAAAATAAACAATATGATGGTATGTAGAAAATAATTTAGATCATCTTCCATGAAGAAACTAAAGCCACACTAAAATAAAAATAGGCATTTGAATACATTCCCTTCACATCTTTAATCAACAAAAGGAATTTAGCTAACAATTTCATATAGACCTCTTTCTTTCATAGTTGAAAAAATGTAGACAAAGAACTAACCTCAATTTCACAAGCCAATTCACACTGAAGTTCTCAAGAAATTTTTTTTTGGTGAAATCCTCAAGGAGTGCTAGAGACCATTGAGTGAGGAGCATACCACAAATTAGGAATCGACCAACAAAACTACTCAGCATTCTGACCTCCCTTGCAAAATCGTTGCATGCTTAGACGGAAAAAACTCCCAACAAGACCTCAAGAAAGGACAATCCAAGAAGTGGTGCTTCATTATTTCCAACCTAAGGAAGGAAGGGAAAAGTACATATAAGAGACCACTTTTTAATAATCGTGCCATGGTAAGAAGGCATTACTAAATCACTACTAGTGAAAACACATAGAGTTTGTAGCTAATTTGAATCACCAACATCTTATCAAATATCCTCATCCACCATATCTCCGCATCAATAGATACCCATAGTGAATTAAGAACAATGTTGAGATCATGCCCACTAATGGAGAAGTGAGTACAACCTCCACGAATCTTACTTGACCAAGGGAATCCCAAAAATTCACTCCTAATCATGCGAAAAGGGGTTAGGTATGTCTATATTCATTTTGAACAAGTCCTCCTATGGAATAAAAATGATTATACCCATAAATTGTCGAAAAAAGGATCTCTAGTCCTCCCAAGAGAGAGTATTAGAATCCCACAAATTGTTGAGATAAAAAATGTCTTCTTACCTAGTCATCATCCCTAAAAATGATTAATGTTTTCAACACACATATTATGTACCCTCCTAATCTAAATTGATCTTCTATCCAAATCCCATGGTTCCTCAGTCACCTCTTACACTACACCAAGACAACTACCTTCCTCGAGAGTGCTTAAATAATTTCGATAATGAAAAAACCAAAAGACCTAGAAGTTATGAGGAGATGAGACTATATCATTCAATCCAGAAGATCCTATGGTCTTCCCAATACACTCTACCAGGAGAAGATGATTCTTGAATAAAACAAGCCAAGGAGAGCATCGCTCTAGACATTAGACCATACATTTGGGAGTCGAGATGGTACCATGAGTCACAATATCAATCAATCCTAGACATCTCTCATCCTTGGTCATAATAAAAACATCCCAAAGTACCATGGGGAGGCCTCAAGCCCCATTGTACTTGGCCCATGAGAAAAAATGTGAAAGCTACTCCAATTTATGAATTTGATCATAGATGTCATAGGTTGTCATAGATTCTGTCATTGACTAAAAATAGGCATGTGACTCTTCACCTTCCGCATGGGAGTTATGTATCCCTCCAAATTCGAATTTGAGGATGGTGCCATGTGTGAAGGAGGAATATTCCCTGATGTCGACCCCACATATCCACTTATGAACCCCCAATTCCAACTAGGACCGCATGCCACTTCATTTTGGAGAAATTAATGAGTTTTCCATAATTTATTGGCCTATTTTCCACCATCAATTTAGAATTTGGAATTCCATGAGAAACTATAGGCCTTGGGGTTAAATATCAATACTTTAATTTTCCCACATAACCCTTAGGAATTGGATAGGACAATTTTTATTTTTTTTATCTTAAAATTGTTTAATTGGGGACATTACATTCATCCCTACCCAAGATTGTTTTTCCTCGAGCAATTTCAAACATGGATGTTGAAGAACCTGCTTTCCCTCCAAAACTTTGAGTAGTGGAACTCATGTACTGCAATTGTTTGCTTCCAAAAGTAAACAGATGTGGATTTGTTTTTTCATATTGATATATCCCGTGACATCACCAGTAAACACCAAAATATTAATTAAATCCATAAAAAAAAATTGCACAATTAATCTTTACATCTTTCATATTTTTGAAATCCTTTCGGAACTTTCAAACCTTTTTCTCACTGTATAATTCTTTGAAGTTTCCACTAAGTTGCCAAAATTTGAGTCTTCAATATTCCAAGATCATTTCAAAGAGGAACCACCATGCTTGTTGCTGCACTAGTTTGATTACAATCACCTTCTCAAGTGGTGACAATGGTTGGGGATGGTGAACGTGGGATTTGCGTTAGGTCGACATGGAGTTCGACCATAATATTGAATTTCTTCTAGGGTGGTGTACGACTATGGGATCTTTCTTCTTCCAGAAATTTCTTAAATTGATATTCGACGGGGATTTTGTGTTTAGTAGCGTCAGCTAGAATTTGTGTTGCACTGTCAAGGAGCTCACCTTCATCTTCTTCTGTCAATTCCTAGATAATGAGATTCCTTTTCCCCTTTCCTTGTACTTTGGTCTTCCTTTTTCGTCGATCTTGAGATAACTCGTCGGCTATCCGTTGGATATTTTCTTTTGTGATAGCATGCTCCAGGAGTGGGTTATTTGATTGTGTACCCTCATATGACTGTTCAATTGCTTCTGGAGGGTCCTGATGTGATGTCATTGTGATACCAAGGGGATTCATTTCGAAAATATGGTCGGTCTTGAAGACAAATGTATTCAAGTGGAGTCAGATTTCATAATCTTCTTCCTTCTCAGCGTCGGTCAGAGGTTCGACTATTGTGAAGTCGGCCTTTTGTGCATGTGGAGGTATCGGAATTATTGTGTTTGATTGTAAGCTAAGCTCAGTAAATACCTATTTGGACGAAGGATAAAAATACGATGCTTTTGCTTTTCCCACCGCTCCTTGCAAATGCCAGACTGATGTATGGTCGAGGGCCAACTGAATATGCACGGTCGGAGATAGAATGCGTCAGATATTCTGTGGAACTCTCCATCTAGCTGTATTGTTTTTGAGGTCCTGGAACCAATAGTCGAGCCAAAGCTTGGCTATCGTTTCACTGAGCTGACATCCCCCTGTGTGAAACAACAAAATTTTCCATCACTTTGTTGTTGTCTACTGTAATGTCTTTGTTTCCCTTAGGTCAAATGTGTACCATCGCAATCCATATCAACAAGGATGGATATCAAATGCTCGTCCCCTCTTCTTGTTATTTGTAACAGACATTCCTTACTATGTAAGACAGATGTTCTGCCTAGTTATACACTTTCCCTCTTGTCGCAACATTGTGAACGACCTCCAGCATGTCTAGCTTTAGATCAGACTCTCGACTAGAACTTGTCAGCACAGTCAACACAATTCATGCCGCCATATTTGGTGTTTCGTAGAGTATTTGGTTTACCACCAACCCTCTTGAGTTTCTACCGACAGGGGTGCCCGTGAATTCCTTAACTAGTGCCAAGTTTGGACTCATTGGCACCATGTCACCCTTATTTGATAGACCAGTAATCCAATGGATGAGTCCACCATTGATTTCGATAGGGATGCCGAAATAGAGCTACCCATTATGGTATTTGCTCATGATGAGTTGGGCGATTAGGTCTTTTAATATGACGAAGTTGTATAATAAAGCAGCGTGTATGTATTGTAGAATCGTGGAGGTCCGAAGCTTTTCTGCCTCTTCTCTCCATAGACCATTTGAATCTTTCCCCAAGTCCACAATTTTGTTCCAAATATGCTTCCATTGTTGTTCTGAAACCTTGGCATTTTAGACGAGCTGCAGTCGGGTTTCTAAACAGGAATGGGATTTTTCTAGCTCCCTGATCTTGGTTGCTGCAGACTTGGTTGTCGCTTGAGTCTTCTTGGGTGCCATTATGGTTTTAGGGTTCTCAGATTCTAGAAATGGTTCGAACAGTTCAGAGGGCTCCGTATTCTGTAATTCAAGTTCTTGGAAAAATAGTAACCAAGAGTCCTCGAGCCCCGTATCTATAGCGGAACTTCTCGACACGGGGGAATGCGAAGTAGATGGTCACATTGATTGTTGGTTTGGAGAGGGCATTAATTTTGATTGATAGGTTGTCGGCTCCTCGTTTTGGTGCACTTCGAATTTTCTTCTGTTCTCGTTAGACTTCATGAATGCTTGTTTCTTTCATTTATTCGGTGGTGTGGTGTCTGTGCACGTATTTCGACATGTCATGTCGGCCAGAAATAGGATGGTGTGGTTGGGGGTTTCTTTCATCTTGTACTCATCGGCCTGGTCTTTCTTGTCACTGTATGTCATCTCGTTGGTCGTGCTTTGGGATCTTTTCTCTGCAGCTTTGTTCATTTCCTTTGCCAGAATTATTTTTCCTGTCTCTCATCATTATGTAATTTATAAGACTTTCGTTTGAAAAATTGTTTATAATACTTCTCTCTCAAAGTAGTTATAACTTCTTTTTTTTCATGCCTTGTATTGCTTCAGTTGGGCGCCGTTGACAAGTTTTTTTAATACACTTTCTTGTAGCATCTTCAGTCGGACTGAACCTTTGGTATTGATGTTTTCGACAATGTATGGACCCATCCACTCTGTGTGCAAATTTTTCGATTTACCTTTTACTTGACTATTATATAGAAATGCCAGGTCACCAACTGATAGATTTTTATGTTTGATATTTCTATCGTGCCATGCTTTCTGTTATTTCTTTTGGATTTCTTGGTGATGTATCGCTAGCTGTAGGGTTTCATCGAGCTTCAAAAGTTGAACAAGGCATTCTTTTCTTGCAACTTCAAAATCAATGTGTAAAAATTCAGCAATTCTTGGAGCTTGTCGTCGAAAGTGCAAGGGGATGACTACTTCTTGACCATATACAAGTGTGAAAGGAGTCTGACCTGTCATTCTTTTATATGTTGTTCTATATGCCCATAGAGCGGCGGGTATCTTGTCATCCTAGTCGTCTTTGTCAATGTTGCACATATTTGTTAATCATTTGGTAAGTGTTTTATTAAATGCTTCTACGACGCCATTTGATTTTGGATGATATGAATTACTTATCCTATGATCGATTGAAAATTACTTTGTAAGAGCAGCAATTCTTTTGCAGACAAAGTGATTCCCCTGGTCACTGATCAATGTATTTGGGCATCCGAATCATGTGATAACATTCTCATATATGAATTTTGTAGCTATCTCACTTGAAGATGTTTCGACAGGTTCTCCCTCAACCCATTTGGTGACATATTCTACTGCAGTGATGATGTATCTCGCACCTGATCGTCTGCCAAGTATTGGGAATGGTCCAATAAATTCGATTTCCCACATTTCGAATGATCGACTCGGATTTACTGGAATAAGTGGAATTTATGTGCTTGGCAGCAGTCAACCCATCCATTGACATCTATCACATTTACTTACAAAATCTTGATAGTCTTTGTGCATTATCGACCACCAAATTCCATATTGCAAAATATTTCTCATTGTGATATCAGCGTGATAATGTCCTCCTACTAGTCCATAGTGTGTCTCTAAAAGTATACTTTTTCGTTCATGTTCGAGCACACATCGTCGTAATATGTCATCCAGGACAATTTTATAAAGGAATCCATTGATTAAAGTGTAAGGTGCATCTCTCATTGCAAGAATCTTCTTTTTATTTTTCAACATTCCCTCTAGTGCATGTCCATCCTCGAGGAATTGTGCAATCTTTGCTAACTCCCAGGGGATAGCTTCAATTCTAAACAAGAGTGCATCTGGTAGTTCATCTTCAATACCTGTCGGCGTTCTCCCATGTCAATTCACGACAAGTGGTCGGGTCCGACATTTTCCTTTCCTGGTCGGACTATGACTTCAAATTCAAATTCCTGGAATAATAGTAACCAAAAACATAATCTTCCATGGTGCAATGGCTTATTGACTAAGTAATTTAATTCTTGATGATTTGTATAAAAGGAAAAAGGGTTATCCAATAGATAATGCCGATATTTCTGCAACTCAAATACCATACCCTGTGCCTCTCTTTCTATCGTGGAATAATTTTTTTCCGCTTTGTTAAGATTTCTGCTGTTGAAGGCACTAGGGTAGTCCATTCCATCATCACTAGGTTGCATTAAAATTGTGCCCACTGCTATGCCCAATGCATCAATATGTACATTGAATTTGATCGACCAATTCGGGAATTGGAGTATAGGAGCTTCGACAAGTTTTCTTTTCATGATGTCGAACTATGTATTACATTGGTCGGTCCACTTGTAATCTTGATTTTATTTGAGTAATTAATCCAAGGGATATGTCATGTCAGAATAATGGTGGATGAAATTCCGATAGTATCTTGTGTGGCCCAACAAAATTTGCACTTTCTTAGAATTGACCAGAGACTTTAGGTCGAGAATGATCTTGATTTTGGCATAATCGACTTTTATGCCTTCCTTGCACATGACATGGCCGAGTAATATTCCGATAGGAGTTGCGAAAATGCATTTCTTGCTGTTCATCGAGAGTTGGATTTGTCGACTTATTTTGAGCATCATCCGGAGCCATTTGCAGTGATCCTTCAACATGGAGTAGATTGTCCAATCGTCAAAGTAGACAGCCATAGTTTTGTAGATGTATTCTTGAAAATATTTGATGACAATTCTATAAAAGACCGCTAGCGCATTCTTCAGTCCGAATGGCATGACTTTATATGCGAATGATCCGAATTCACACACGAAAGTGGTCTTCTTCTGATCTTCTTATAAATGGGAACTTGATTGTACCCGGAAAATCCATATTTGAATGAATAGCACTCATACCCCGCAACTTCAGTAATGATTTCATTAGCGAAAGGAGTAGGGAAAGGGTGAGTGAGTGTTACTTTATTAAGTTCGCGAAATTTGACACGTATTCACAGTCATGTTGAATCATGCTTCTTCGGTTGTACGACCATTGGACTCGCCCACTCTAACTAATCAATAGGATAGATGATTCCTGCTGCAAGCATACTATCAATCTGTTTTTTGACAATGTCTTTATATTTGTGAGCAAGTTTATATGGTCTTTTCTTTACTGGTTTGGTGTCTGGCTTGGTATCAATATTCATTTCTCCCATCTTCTGTACAATTCCTTTCAATTATTTATAATCTTGTGAGAATACATTCTGAAATTATTTAAGAAGGCTAGTGATTTCCGCATTTTTTTCTTCATTCCAGTAATCACCAATTTTTGCCATTTTCGGTCTGTCGTTGTTGGATATGTCAATTTATTTTATTTTGAACTTCGCATCCATCCACTTTGGTGCTTGACTGTCATTGATTGGTATTTCCCCTTCTTTGATCTACATGAATGCTGGTGGAAAATATTTTTCTGTTAATCTTTCAGGATCCTCTTTCTCTGCGGTCTCCACTTTGAAAGTTGTTTTGACAGGCTTCGACATAACTAGATGATCTTCTTTCCATTGGAAAATATTTTAAACTATTTTCTCTGTTTCAAGTCGGAATCGTGATGAATGCTGGACTTCTTTCGACTGAATATTATGGAAGACAGCGGTTTGTCGAACAAGTGGTTGCTTCTCTGTTGGTACTGTATTTTTCGTCTATTGAAGAAACTGTTTGTTTTGGTTACTCGCATCAGAAAGTTGCTCATTCTTCAGAGAAAATTGGAAATCTTTGATGAAATTTTCTTTTATTTCTTTCCCAATGAAGGTCTCTCCTCTTGCCTCTTCCATCTTGTACCATTTATTTGGCAAGTTGTCGAGCGTGCTCAGAAAGAGATGCGGCCATGCTCTTTTATATTTATGTCCCAGTCTTCTCCACTCCCTTTCGCACTTGTCGATGTGAGCTTCATGGTTATGTCCTTGTGTGAAAATAGGGATTTCATCTTGAGCCATCAATTTCTTATCTCCAAACTTTTCAATAAAATATGTCGAGGAAGTGGTCTATGTCTGAAGTTTTGACTGATGCATGTCCCACCATCTGGAAGCTTGTCCCGTAAATGTCTCGACCAGTCTGTGCAATATCCCTTGTTCTCCGACATGTTTTGAAACTTCCTCGACATGTACTGATGGAGATTTTTGTTCTTTGTATCGTAGCACAGGAGTATGTGTCGATTCATTTTTCACTGGTGCTCAACTTTGATATTCTTGAATTTTTCTCTTGAATATCTTCGGAATTATTGAGATAGAGAAGCATTTTTTGATTTTCTTTTTATAGATTTCTTCAATTGTCCAACACTCCTTTGCTTCAAGTTCATAATTTTTCATTTTCCAATCGTACAATTCAGCATCAGAATTGTATCTAGCTGCTCTAGGGTCTCCAAGATAGAGTTCTCCTTGTGCATTTGGTTTGATATAATCTTCATTATTGTTTACTTCATATAGCTGTCGTATATCATTTTCATCCTCCATAGGTTTTAACCACGGTTCTCCTTGAGATGGGAACATAGGTACTATCACATTTTTTTCGTTGCCTTTGAGTTTAATACGACCTTTGTTGAGAGATCGATGCTTTCATTTGTCGGCCCCATGGTCAACCAAGTAGGGCTGGAAATGAACTAGATCCATCTTTTGGATTTATAATATCGAAGTCAACTCTTGTCGCTATGACATTTATGGAAGTTTCGACATTTCTCCGCACACCAATTGGTTCAATTAGTCCTTGATCGACAAGTTTCAAATAAATGCCTGATTCTTGAAGCCGAGGTGGACCTAATTGTTCCCAAGTATCACGAGTCATGATATTAACTTGTAAACCAAAATCAAGTACAACTTGTCGGACATGGTATCCATGTATTTAGAGTTCGATGAGAGGGTCGGCATTGTTTTTATCTTTTTGGTTCAGCCGACATATGTTTTTGGCTTGTCTATTCCCGACATATTTACTTTTAATATTATGCCACAAGTCAATTAAATCCCAACGGTTTCTTCTTTAGTTATAAGATTGGCCAATTCATTAATATCTTCCTGTCGAACTTCCACATTATCTTCTTGTGCTGCTAGTTGATGAAATATATAGGATGCATTTTTATACAGAGATTTTTTCTTGTTAGGGTTCGGATAATCCTCTTTATTTATTACTTTACTTATTTGTGAATTATCTTGGCCAGTTCGAGCACCTTGTTTTGTTACAATTTGCATATTATTTGTTCTAAGCACATCACATATTGGAACACACGACAAGACATTAACATTCTTTTTATTTGTAATTTTCTCAATCATAGTAGGGAAATCCTCTAAGAAGTGATCCCCTGCTCCACATTTTGTACAAAATTTAAGATATGTTTGATCTTTATAAGGACACTCTGCATGGTGATTTCCTTCAATAAGACATGTATAACATTTCCCAGCTCGGCGAGGTCGGAAATCTTGACTGCCATTGCCACAACCTCAGCCTTGGTATCCTCCACGTCGGTTGTAGTTCTCATTCTGTCGATCGTATATTCTTCCGTCGTATCTTGGATATATATTGTTTCTGTCATTCCAGTCATACCGATCATTCCTTTCGTTTCTGTTGTTTCAGCCGTATATATCGTTTCTTTCATTTCTGTCATTTTGTTGTTCGACAGATTTGGTCTGGTACACTGCATGATAATTTTGCTTATTGTTTTGGTTCAGATGGAATTCTGCTATAGAATGAGTACTAACTTCACATATCTAACACAACTTAGCTTTTTGTTCTTCATATTATATGGGAAATCATTTGTAGTATGTAAATTGTAGTCTTGAAAAATATCACAAAAGCATCTTGTTTGTATAAGTCAGACATCTTGTTGCCAGTCCTCCTCAGGACAAGAGTATTTTGTGTGTCCTGTAGTCTGACATTTGACACACCAGACTTCTGCTCCTCTGATGTTCATGTCCTAGATGGATTGTTTCATATTGTCCAGTCGTTCTTCAATATGTCTATTGAGAGATACCGGCAGATATTCATCATCCATCTTGATTTATAGAGACTTTGTCAGTGCGTCTTCGTAGGAGTTGACGTTCTTCCATCAGATGTGCCCTTTGATTTTTGTTAAGATTCCAACAAAGAACCATTTGATCAAGAGTTTTTCCTCGATATCATAATCAATCTAGCTCAAGCGGTCTTTAAACCTCTTGTCATATTCTTTTACGGTCTCTGTCGGTATTTGGACTATGGTCTTTAGCTTCTCAGCAGCTAGGTATTTTGCATCCAGAGCTTTGAAGAAAGATAAGAAGAGCTGCTTGATTTGTTCCTTTTTTGTGTCTGGTGTTTTATCAATATAGCCCATGTACCAGGTGAGTGCTCTTTTTTCGCAAAGAGCCAACAAACTATGCCATCTGACGATCTTCGTTGGAAAGTGCATTGGCTACCCATATTGACTCACAAACAAACCAATGTCTCTGAGGATATTCATCACCCTCGTAGAACGGAAGGTGTGTTGTGATATGTGACATGTTTGCTATTACTTCGACCTCAAGGTTGACAGGTGGAGTCGGTGGATTATTACCAGAGATAGAATTACTTACTTGGCTAACCTCGACAGGTACTATTTCCAAATGTGTATTGGGAACGAGTTCTTCACCTTCACTGCCAGTGTATGGAACTTCGATAGTTTCATTGGGTCTCAAAATCCTTCTTTCTTCAACTGCTCTTATCGAAATCCAGGTAAAATTCTGCTCAAGGGAGATTTCACCTCTTCTCGGTTGTTCCGATGAACTCAATGATTCACTCAATGCTGGTAGTGGTAGGGGGGCTTCTTCTTCCTGATATGAGTAGAGTAGATGGAAAATTTTATTGGAAAAATCGAGCTGGAAGGTGACCCAATTCCCTTCTTCTGGTCGATGAATCAATAGCTTGTCAACTTCATCAGCTTCATTACTTCGTCGACTCCAAAAGTATGACTGACCAGCGTGAAGTCCTATATCTTCTTCGACAATATCCTGCACTCGGGCACTCTGAGTTAGATGCAACGGATGTCACGTCCCCTCCCATCATTCCAAACCACATAGGGAACATGACTGTAACATGGGGGTGCCTGATTCTTCCCCAAAGCCAGAAGACTGAATTTTATCATTTAAATAAGATGCATACTGAAATTACACAGCATAATTAAAACATATTTGCACACACACAAACAATAATGCATCAAGATATCTATCACAAGCAGAGGGTGATTCAAGATGCAGATAATCAATCTCATTCCAATGCTATGTACAAACTTCATATCAACCATATTAAGATAATCATTTCAATCCATGAACATGAATAATTATCATTCAGAATTAACACATTGCAGAACACAGAATGCATATAATTTAAACCACAAAGAACATTTGTTGGTAGGTGGTTTGGTAAGGTAGCCTCACAACATTGTGGATGCTGTGACAAGTAGAAGATGTCACGGAAGGCGGAAACCTAGGTGCAAAGGAGATTATTTTATGTATTTTTTAGTCGATTATACCACAGTATGCGGGTTTTTGGGTCATTTTGACCGTATGTTATGTAATTTTGGGTCAATTGTACTGCAACATGCGGGTTTTTGGGTCATTTGGACCACGTCAGCTAGATTTTGGGTAAATTACTCAAAGTGTCAGTTATGGAGTTGTTAGTAAGGGGACAAGCAATGTAAAGGTGGAAGCCTATTTATAGCCATAGAGTCATATGTTTCGGATATCCAGATCCAGAGCCCAAGTGGAATATGAAAGTGAGATCTGATCCTGAGATGCGGCTGTGAGATCTGTGTTGTTGCATAGATATTGTATCAGGGTTTTGCAGAAGTAATATGACATGACGGAACTGTGTTGCGAAATTCCTTGTGTACCTTTTGTCACTTATGGTAATGCATGTTGCAATATATGAATAATGCTGTGTTTTCTTGCTATAATTAATGGTTTACTATTATACTTGCTGTGATGAATGTTTCTGTTGAATGATGTGACGAATACAATGATGTTGAATTTAAATGGATAAATCTATTTCTGAATATCGCAATAAGTTAAAGTGATTGTTTCCGCAACATCCTCCTTCATTCAATGGAAACATGGTTCCGTCGACTCTCCCTTGAACATATTGGGTGAGACCTCATCTTCTCCACAGGTGTTGCTAGATGGGGTAAAACCTGTCAAGGCCGGTGCTCAGGGAGATCGAAGTGGGTTGGTGTCAACGGTGATGGGAACCCCTGTCGATTGGGTTTGAGTCAACAAATGTTTTCGTTGACGGGACCGTGTGCGAAGTGAAAGGAGGATATGTTGTGCCATCCAACGCAACTGGAGATACAAAGTTGGTTTGATCAGAAGTTGCAGGAATTTGCTGAAGAAGAAAGCCGGAACACTCAACTGCCAATAGATTAGTGGGTGGACCCATATATTCATGACGGCCCACACGAATGGTTTTTCTATGAATTCCCGATCCTTTTGTTTGAGTGGTTGGCGAAGTTGAATTTCCAGAAGAGGAACTTTCAAGGTGGCGAACCGAAGACCTAGACCCCAGAGCTGATCCAAGAACTGTAGGAAGTCGACAACAAAGAGTCGCGGGCTGTCGAAGTGTGGCTTGATAGCATCTTGGAAGGGTATATCCCTAAATTCGCAGTTGATACACAAAAGTCTTATAATGAAGCTGAAAGATATTTCTTCCACGAACCCAGGGAAATATTTATGCTGTCGCTCCAACTGTCCATTAAGATGCTTATTTGCGAGAAGGGTATATTGAAGATGCATCTAGATCAGTAAACATCCTGGTGGGCGGAGGTTGTGGGTGTCGCGACAGCAGGGGGGAGGTACATGGAATGATTAGGGGTCGATTGGTGCAGGTCATGACGAGACAGTGAGTGAAGCTGAGGTAGAGAGTGGTGTTACAAGGGGAGGAGCGAAGTTTCGATAGGAAAAGAGGCAGAGGATAGGAGAAGTTCCTGTTGTAGTCAAACCACAAGTTCATGAAGGAAGACCACACGGGAAGAAGCAACCTCACAGTCAGGACAAGGACAACCAGGCTACACCGAGGATAGAGGCAGGACCAAACCCCAATAGTAACGTACCCACACCTCCACTCACTATTTGTCAACCGGTAAGAAACACAAGTTCGACCCCACCAGTTCAACAAAACTTTATTGCTACTAGTTCAGTGACTGTAGGAAGGAAGCCTAGGATGGTGGGAGAGGATGCTAAGTTGCTGTTGTTCCATGGGAATGGGACAGATAACCCTTAGCAGTACTGGTTTTTGTGTGAAGCGGTATGGACCGTAAAACAGATCACTGATGATAACGCTAAGAAAGGATAGTTAGCTACAACTCTGTGAGGTGATGCATTAGATTGGTTTATGAAGTTTGTTCTAGTCCCTACAGGAGCTCTAGAGAAAACACTCAACGATATCAGGGATGGTTTGATTGCAAAATTCAGAAAACCCAAGTCCGAAGCACTATATATTACAGAATTGAAAGAAATTAAGCAGTATCCCAATGAGACGGTGTGGGATTTTGACCAGCAATTTAAGACACTGATGGCGAGGGTTAGTTTTGATATGAGCGTTGTACAACACAAAGAGTGGTTCATCGCGGCACTACTATCACACATTCGACTACCACTGATGCAACAGAACATTACGACGCCCAGTGAAGCTATGGATATTGCAATCCGATTGGAGGCGTCACCGATTGGTGAAAATGCAGTCGGGATGTCGCAGATACAGACACAATTGGCTAACTTGACCATACAGCTACATGATCTTAAGAAGGGCAAGGAGCTGCACAAAGAAGTATGGTGTACGCGATGTCGAGGGGAAGGGCATATTAAGGACAATTTACCTTAATTCCGCAACTATTTGGTTTCAGGAGCACCAAACCCATTGAGTGGTGGTGGCATGCCATGGTGTCATGTTTGTCAGGTATATAGGCACCGCCATGAGGAATGTCCATACATGCAGAAGATGGTCACCAAACCGATGAATCTGTATTGCACTCTCTGTAAATCTAAGGGACACGATGACAAAGATTACCGGGAATATGGGTTGCTTCATGAGAGAATGTACGATGCATTATATGTAAAGGACAATCAGCATGTCGTACAACAACCGCAACCGCAGCCACAGGTAGCCCAGACACTACCTCAACCGCAGGTACAGTTTGTACTGCAGCAGCAATCACAACAGTTTATGCCACAATATGCTCCGATGCAAATGGATCCACAATAGCCACAGTATGTTCATCAACCGCAGTATGTGCGTCAAGGGTAGGGCATGCAACCAGCTCTGATGTAGCAACAGTACAATCAACCGCAGTACCAACAACAAGGTGGATTCCATGGAGGATTCTGCGGTGGTTGCGGGAGAGGATTTGGTCACGGAGGAGGATGAGGAGGTCACAGACCTATTCAGTGTTATCACTATGTGGTATGGGGGCACCATCAGCGCGATTTACCACTATTGCAGACGCAGTGTACTTTCTACTTTCTTACAGACCACACAGTTGAAAACTGATCGCAGTTGATTGCACGATGGAAAGCAGGGAATGTTCCACAGCTACAGAATCAGAACCAGGCACATCAGCTAGTATAGAATCAGTTGCAGCAACTGATGCAGAACCAAAACCAACGTCTAATTCAGAACGCTACTCGAAATGTGAACCAACTAGAGAACCCAACACCAAATCAGAATCAGGGTGCAAATGTTGCAACAATTTTTGCAGAGCCAAGGCCATAGGATGCGACTGTCACAGTCATCACATGGGGAGGTGCAGCAACAGGAGGGGACATTCAATTAGCCAGGAAGAATAAGGTATCATTTGACGTTGAGTCCAAGCGTGATACGTTCTTTCACGAATGTCGTGCGATGGACTAGGATCGCGGTAAAGCTATCATTTGCGACATGCCCCCTATTTTTTATGCTACTTCAGAGGTAAGTCCATCAGCGCAGTCTGGAACCTTGCAGAAGTTTCTTGAGAGCTATTTATTGTTGGAAAGAGATCCTGCAGTCCTTGCTGATATTGAGGGGTTGTTGTAGCGTCTATCTAAGGGACGACAGGATTCTGCGGTAAACTCCTTACAGCGGCGGAAGACAAGTAAGGAGATGCGAATGAATATCCAAATCGGGGACTACGAAGTTGATTCGGTTATTTTGGATCTTGGTTCGGATGTCAACATCTTAACCAAGTAGGCATGGTAGAAAATGGGGACCCCCCCATTGAGTTGGTCTCCTATACAGCTTTGGTTAGCTAATCATGCTAAAGTGACACTGATTGGGAGAGTCCCACGTCTGGTGGTGGACATTGAGGGCATGAAGACCTATGCTAACTTCGATGTCATCGAAGTGGTTGAAGGAGGAAGCTCATATCCCACGTTGTTAGGGATTGGATGGGCTAATGACAGTGGAGTGGTAATCAACTTCAAGCAACGGATGATGACTTTCGAAAACCATGATCTCAAAGTGATAGTCCCGTTGGATCCAGCTGAAGGATGCAGATACATCGAGCTAGTGAAGGACGAAGATCCCAATGGATGGGACCATGCATTCAATATTTCTGAAGACTATATTCATCCGACTGCCAATGGCGATCTGGGATGGCGCAGTGACAGCTCTGTGTCTTCCCACTCTCATGACACATTAGAACACTGGCAGAACCACTTTCATGAGGTGTCGCTCTACAAGTGTGGGTTAATTACACAGTCGCTATGCCGCGTCACGACTGAAACGGTCACACTACCAATATATGAGGGGTTGTCTGGTTTGTCCAATTTTCTGACAAAATTTGAGGAATGAGTTTCAGAACCACAGCGACTGCTGGCATTGGAGGAAGCACTGAAGGATGCTCCAGCACGCTGGTGGGTGACACATAAGAAATCAATTAATGGATGGTCGCAATGCAGGAGATTGATGATGGTTCGTTTCGGCGATACCGAGTTTTACCACATAGGGAAATATGATGGTCGGAATAACCCTGGAAGTCATTTGAGGGAGTGTCAGACACTGTGGGCATCACGACTGTGCAATGAGTGGGTCCATGCCTTTATCCATACTTTAGATGAGATGCCATGCTCATGGTATACTGCAGCTGAGTTGCGAGGAGAAATTACCACTTGGGTGGAGTTGACGGTATGCTTCACTCATACGTTCAACTTCGTGGATGCCAACCCGGATGTCAATAATGCCTTGTAGCTCATCCGCGACATGGTTCTGAAGGTTGTTCCAGTGGCATATTCTGTGGATCTGCATGCACATTGCTAGATGCAATCCATGATGGAATGTTACAATATCACCAGAGGGCTTGAAGATGGTGATGATCCATGGAATGTCAGTATTCTGGAGTTTGAAGGAAGTCGCTATGTGGTAGCACCTGATGCGCTGAGTGACTCGCTCAGTCAGCCCTTGATGCTTCGTAAGATCAACATTGGGACAGAGACCACTCCCAAGTTAACGAATGTTGGAGATTATTGGGATGATGAGATGATGGGAAAGGTCACTAACTTGTTGCATGAATTCCAAGACCTCTTTTCGATGAATTTTTCTAAGATGAAAGGTATTTTGGGCAATCTAGGAGAGTTGAAGATCCCTTTGAAACGAGATGGTAAGCCGATTAGACAGCGACCCTATCGACTAAACCCACGACATAAGGAGAGGGTCAAGGTAGAACTTGACCGCATGTTGGATGCTGGTATCAGTGAACCGGTTGAAGAGTCGGAATGGATCAATCCTATGGTGGTGCAGGACAAGAAGACTGGCGAGGTGCGCATTTGTGTCGATTTGAGGAAGTTGAATGATTCCTGCTTGCATGATCCCTTTCCAACTCCATTTACTGATGAAGAACTCGAAGGTGTGGGTGGCCAGGAGATGTACTCTTTCACGGATGGGTTCTTGGGCTATCATTAGATCCGCATTGCAAAGGAAGACTGGCACAAGACAACTTTTGTGATCGAATGGGGCTGTTTTCAGTATACCGTGATGCCGTTTGGGTTGAAGAACGCATCTACGATATTCTCACAGGTTGTTGTTTCCATGTTTCAGGATTTCATTTAGAATTTTTTGCAAGTATACATGGATGACTGGACAGTCTATGGTTTGATCCGTGATCATCTAGCCAATCTACTATTGATGTTAGAGCGATGCCGACAACACCAAATATCACTGAGTTTAAAGAAGTGCATCTTTTGCGCAACGTTTGGGATATTGCTGGGTCACATTGTGTGCAAACAAGGGTTGTTAGTCGATCCAACAAAGATTGCGCTCATTTTGAGCTTGACACCGCCAACTAACGTTAAGCAGTTGAGGGCGAAATTGGGCCATACTAGTTATTATCGCAAGTTCATCAGAGGATATCCAACGATCATTGCCCCTATGGAGAAGCTATTGAAGAAAGATGCAGTATTTCAATGGAGCCCTGATTGTCAGGATAGTTTTGAGTAGTTGAAGGCTAAGATGGATTCGACACCAATATTAGTATTTCCAGACTGGAGTAAGGAATTGCATGTCCATGTTGATTCATCATCGATTGCACTAGGTTTGGTGCTAGCACAACCAGGCGAGGGGGGTGTTGATCACCCTATTGCTTTCGCAAGTCAGAAGTTGTCATCCGTAGAAAGGAACTATACCACTACCAAGAGGGAAGGCTTGGCGATGGTCTATGCACTGCAGAAGTTTTGACACTACTTATTGGGAGGAAATTTTAAGATGTTCACAGACCACTTTGCATTGAAATAACTAGTCAATATGCTTGTCTTGGGGGGGAAGATATGTCGATGGATACTTGTTTTTCAGGAGATCGATTTTGAAGTGATTGTGAAGCCCGGGTAGTTGAATGCTAGCCTTGATCATCTATCGCAGATTGAAACAGGAGAGGACCCAACTAACATTGAAGACGGGTTTCCTGATGCGCAACTGTTTAAGGTTGAAGTAGTCGATGGCTATTTTAAAGAAATCATTCAGTTTCTAGAAACAGGTACCGCACCATAGGAGTTCACCATGAGTCAAAATAAGCAGTTGGTGGTCAAGGTTGCAGACTTCCAGCTCATTGCGGGTGAGTTGTACAAATTAGGCTCAGATGAGATATTGTGATGATGTGTTTTGCCACACGAGCAAGCACAGATCTTGACAGAAGCACATACAGGAGTGGCTGGAGGGCACTACAGCAGTCGGGTGACTTCCAGGAAGGTGCTTCATGTGGGGCTCTGGTGGCCCACACTGCACAATGATGCGACAGATTATGTGCGGTCCTGCGATGTTTGTCATTGAACCGGAAAGCATCCAAGAGGGATGAGATGCCGCTGATTCATTAGCTAGCACTACAACCGTTTGACAAATGGTAGTGGATTTTGTCGGACGAATCAATCCACCAGGGAAGCGCACTGGTGCAAGATACATCATCACGACGACCGATTATTTGACAAGATGGGCGGAAGCTGGACCAGTCGTTGATTGTTCCGTGGCGACGACTGCGCAATTTTTGTTCGACAACATTGTCACTTGCCTTAGATGCCCCAAGATATTGCTGAGTGATCAAGGAAGCCACTTTCTCAATCGCACTATCAGCGCATTGACGAAGGAACTACAGATACAGCATAAGAAGAGTACGCCCTATCATCTGTAGGAAAATGGCACGGTAGAATCTTTAGAAAAGATATTGGAGCATGCACTGACAAAGGTGTGCAATGCGAACTGTGATGACTGGGATCTGAAAATCCTAGCAGTTTTGTGGGCATATCGCACCACATGTAAAAGGTTGATGGGACAGACACCATTCAAGCTGGTGTGTGGACAAGAAGCGATAATGCCAGTGGAGTACATCGTTTCAAGTCTACACATCGCGGCAGTGACAGGTATGGATGCTGTAGCGACATTAGAAGAACGTCTAACATAGTTAGTACAGCTGGAGGATGATCGTTTTATTGCAGGATTCTACCAGGGTGTGGAGAAGGATCTCCAGAAGGCTTGGCACGATCACCAAATAAAAAAAAAATAGTTTCAATAGGGTGACTTGGTGTTGTTGTATGACAGCAAGTTTATGAAACATCCAGGAAAATTGTAGATGCATTGGCTTAGTCCATATCACATCAGTAACATGACTTCAGGAGGTGTAGTATAGTTACAACAGTTGGACGGAGCGATGCTCCCAAAGTTGATTAATGGCAGTAGGTTGAAGCCCTATTGGTCAGGCTTGGAACAGCATGATGCCTGAGTCGCATCAGGAAAAAAATAAAAATGCAGGTTGATCGGTGGCAGGTTGGTGCACCGACAGTAGCAGAATGCGCAAGCAGGAAGGCTTGTGCCACAAGTTAGGAATGATCCGTGGCAGTGGCAGTGTCGCAACCAGGTCAAATCAGTAATAAATTCCAAAAGTTCAGATAGTTAATTAATGGCGCTTGTTCAAATGATGGGAATTAATGGTGGATCCAGCCGATCGACTGACAGGATTGACAACATATTTTGGGCCATTAATACAGGATTGAGGCCGAGTTAATGCGGGATTTAGTGATGATTACGAAGGATCG
This sequence comes from Larix kaempferi, assembly GCA_027924585.1. Taxonomy (NCBI): domain Eukaryota; kingdom Viridiplantae; phylum Streptophyta; class Pinopsida; order Pinales; family Pinaceae; genus Larix; species Larix kaempferi. Next base: position 9,764,134 of record BSBM01000549.1, on the reverse strand, counting down.
GGTTGGATGGTATAAGAATGGGTTGAAGCTAGTGGAAGGAACCAAGAGAATTCAGTTGCTAAGTGTGATTGTGAAGTGTTGCAGAGTATCGTTGTTGCTTGGTGAGCGCAGTTGTGAAGTCGGGTAAGGTTCTGTTGAACTTGCAGAGTACAAGTGTTGTGCGCCGAGTTAAGATTGTGAGTGGCGTTGTGCCATCTCCTGGAGTTCGGTGAATTGAGTTAGGTATGCCAGGAGAGCTGGAGATGGTCGAAATTTCCAGCAAAGTAGAGTCTCCACTCCGTCCTATTCCTGTTAAGGAGGAGGAAGTTGCCAATATGCCGGTCGGAGCGTCAGTTATCACCAAGAAGTGTTGGGGAGGTTAGCATTTTGAGTAGCCGCAGAGCAAGAGGCAGCTTAGATCATCCACTACGGTGATGGAAGAGGTTCAAGTGCAGGAGGGACAGTCTCGTCATAGAATTGACGAGTCTGCTGCTTCGAAGGGATTGTCTGCTGCTGACATACCTGGGTACGTTCCTCCTAGTCGGTCGAGTGCACCACCCCATAAGGTGAACAAAAATCAGAAGTATCGATTGAGGCTGCCAGCGCTCCCTACTAGAATGGAGGGCTCTACTGATATTTTTCCAGCGTTCATGTACCTGAATTATGATGATCACGATATGGTGGCCTACCCAAAAATTTCCTCGGACCCCTATGTGCCAGAGTAAAAAACCACTGGGACGCCGATTTTGCAAGACTGGGCACGGGGGTTGAACTAGGCTGGCTTCTTGGGCCTTATCAATATTCCACATTTAGGACGACTGTCGGAGGTTAATGCTTGTGTGAAGTAGCTACAGGCCTGCTTCCACGGCGGTTCATTGTGGCTGGACACAAAGATTCCGGTCACTGCCGACCTGATTGCGACCATTACCGAGTTTCCCAACGATGGGGTAGACCCGTCACAATACTTCTGCGGGAAGGAGAACGACTAAAAGAGGGCGAAGCATTTGTTTGACTGATATGGGTTGGAACAAGATGGCCGTTGGTATCGGACCAGCAGCATCAACGATAAGGCAGTTCTCACCGGCACGAAGATTTTTTCCTGCAAGGTGGTTCGGTGCGGTCGGCCTAATCAGTGCAATTCGGGGATTATGTCATGCTCAGATCAATACACGGAAGGGGTCCAAATGAATTGGTCTTTGTTTCTGCTGAACCAGTTGGTTGAGGATGCCTCCACTGTCCAAGCTGGGAAGGGCTCCTTCACATATAGCTAGCTATTAATTTTGATCGCATTTGTTGCCTGGAAGGAGCCCAGCACTTATCAAGGTATGGAGGTTGAAGCCGTGAAAGAGTGCTGGGGTGCGCGATATAAAAACTTGTGGTGGGTACGTGAGCAAGAGCGACTTCGGGATTGCGCATTGCACTTCTGGTTTTATTGGGAGATGCTCTATGATGCAGTAGTACAGGTGCCTCGGCTATCTGAGGAAACCACGACAAAGTTCAAGCCGATTATGGTGTTCGTGATTCGACCGCACGCCATTTATGTGCAAGCCAAATGTGACCCAGGTAAGAAATGGTTGTTGACCCCTTACAAGGTGACGACAGAAGTACTAGATTCCATTGTGAATGATTGGCCGTCGGAATGGCACAAACCCATGGGGTTGGTAGAGATTGAGGCTAGAGAACCGGCGAAAGGCCCAGATGATCACCTATCGACGCAGGACCAGCAGAGTCACCATGACTCAGACCAGGAATTGACAAAGACCCTAATGGACCATGAAATTGACCCTGACATTGAGGAAGCAAGGATGAAGGAACACCATGAGAATGGTATGATCAGTGGGGCATCGTCGGCCATAGAAAATCAGTTTGGACGGTTCATTCATGTGGTTTCTCAGGTAACCAATACGACTACTCGGTCCACGACGAAGAAGGTGGATGAAGGTTTCCATGCGGTAACCTCCCGCTTCGATGCCTTGTGCGATATCATTTTGAAGAAGGCACCTGAGGGCACAGCGGTGCAGGAAATTGGTGAAATCAGCACTGAGCCACGGGTCTGGAATGCTCAAATTCCGTCGACTACGATTGGGACCGATGATGCAACTTTCAGAACAATGGTGCAGCAATTTGAAGGTTTGAGAGTGAATATCAATGCGCTGTCCTCACCAGCATTGGTGGGCATACAAGCAGTTGCCAGTAAGGAATTGGGGGATAGAGAACATGATGCGCAGATTGAGCTAGTGTGGTCATAGGAGGTGGATGTAGTGGTCCGCAAGGAAGTTGAGGATCTCAAAGGGAAGGTCACGGCAACATGGGAGGTGGTTGATGAGATGAAGGAGACGATGGAGAGCCTCCGGGCTGAGAAGGCTACTGAGATCACGGAACTGAAGAAATAACAGGATCACCTCATTGCGGCGAAGGCCCATATGTGAGATGAAAGTGTGCGGGTAGAGACAGCTTGAAACATCCCATATTTTCATAAAAATTTAAAATTTTTGATAATAGCAATAATAGCTTAATTTACGATAATGTATAATTGCGGAAAAATAATAATTGTTGATTGTAACTCAATTAATTAACAACTGTTTGTACTTAAACACAATTGGAATTCTGTTATAACCAATGTGAAAGTGTCAACTTAATTACATTCATGACAACTATGATTAAATGAACTAAAGAATCAGAATTATGAACTAATCATGCTTTAATTTATGTTTTAGCAGCAAAATGATCCTGACAATTTAACATATAATTAATAACCCTGATGATGATAACAAAAGTACTAAATGATTGGTAGTTTGATGTAGCACTATTTTCTTCTTGCAATGATGCTGATTGTTTGTCTCTGCTGCATAAGGGTGTCCTACGAGGTACCCTAGAGCTTACTTAGCTGCAACGCTAAAGCTTATTGAATGTGCTATGTGCAGACGATAGGTAAGAATGAAGTACGTGTAATTCAATTTTAGCGTCATAAAAAAATAGAATTTTATAATTTCTGTTGCGACTCTTCAGAAGTGAGAAAGTATGGGTTTCAATACTACATTTAACATTTTGAGTTAGTGTCTGACAACTCCATAATGTTTAAAATAATGCCATCTATATACGTCAATTTGCTGATGGTTTTGTTACTGTACCAACTAGTCGTCATTATCTTTCTATCATTGATGTAATACATGTATCGCAAGTCACTAAATGTTTAAGTGAGAGAGTATGGTAAGAACTCATAGCAACGGTCAGTTTTCATGCTAATCTAAAAGTCATTGTATCTGTTTGAATGACTGCTATATCAAAACTATTTATTTTTATAGTTTTGATAACAGAGTTTGTATAAAAATTACCAAAGATTACAAGGGTCACAAAAATAGTCTACTAGGTAAGGGTTATCTCCTTCGTAACCTAAAGATACTCATAACCTTGTTAAAAGGCTTATATCTAGGTTCTAACTCTTATTATTTAAGTTCACAATTAAATATCTTGGGACTATATCCACTTTGATATATTGTTCTAAACAATATTATAAACTCATTGTTTTCGACATAATACTTGGGTGATGAAAATATGTATAAACCTTGAAAGGTATTCCTATGTCATTCCATGAATCTAGAATACGATTCCACTTGGAACTATATAACCATTGATTGATCAAATTAATACGTTGGTCGTTGTGGTAGTAACCTAACGTCCATACGAGCTTAGAATATTTGACTTAATACCAAATATAATGTTGTAATGTCATATACTATGGTTGAAATATAACGTTGGAATTATAATCGCTGACATGCAATAACTATTGGTAGGTTGACAGTACTGGTTCATTACTGTGATAAGATCATCGAGCTGTAATGGAGATTACCCTTTGGATTTGCATTGAAAATTTGATATGATAAATCCGGTGACAGGTTCGTTGTCCATCCACGTAAGATAATGCCATGGTAAAGGTGAACGTTGAGACCATCGTGTCAATATTTGAGTTAGCCTCCCTCTGAGTTGGACATTCAGAAACGACCCAATGTGATCCACTGTGGCCTTCCCATAAGTATGAAGTGATAGTTTATTTAATGCATGAGTTGCTCGACCAAATGCAGAGTGTGTTGGCATAAAATTGATCGTTGATCAACGTTGATATGGATCGTCGGATCAATCCCTAGCAAGTTGATCGTTGTTTGGTTTAAGAGTTTGGTAAATGAGGGTTATTGCCCCCATTGTTCTCGGCCTGTGGCCGACAGGCTACCAAATTTTTAGCTTAAACATGGTATGAGGTTCGACCTCGAGACCTTTGGGATTGAGAGGGTTACATTTTCTCTTTCTTATGCAATAGCGTCGTTAGATAGGTTGAGTAAGTAGTTTTCTACTATCAAGGTTGAGGTTCTGGAACTCATCGTTTAAATTGAGTTGAAGTTTTTCCCTGGGGTAATAGAACCGAGGGTTTCTTGTAACGTTTCCAGTGTGGAGTCATTAAAGAATCTGACGAAGGTGAAAAGCTTGGGTAGTTTCACAATGAGGTAATGTTTGCTTTAACGAACAACAATTTCTGTAGCGATTTAATTTTTTCTATTCTCATTTTGAAAGGATAACAATCTTCTAAGTTTAACCTTCATTTTAAATGTCAGTTGCAGGTTAAGAAAGTGTGTTCCGGGCGATGGTTTGGTAGCATTTGGAAAGCTTTACAATCGGTAAGCTTTGGGTCTTCTCATAAACCTTCGTAGGTTCCCTGTAAGGTTGATGGGATTTTCAAGAATGGAGTTGCAGGTCCTTCCGTGGCTCGTCGTGGTTGTTTGTTCAATGCTATGTTTAAAAGAAAAAACATATTTTGTTTTCTACCGGGACTCTTGTTTGATGTTTGATGACTTTGAAACGCCATTGAAAAACAATGATAGTTGTTTTCGGTTGTAACCATCATTTATTTAAAAGGTTCTTGGTTTCTGTTCTTAGTCGTCGACTGGAGTTATAGCTCATCGATGCTATAAGTTTTGGGCTCTTTTTATTGTTGGAAAACCTGGGGAAAACCCTATAAAATTCTTGTTGGAAGAACATGTTGTAAAATGTCATTCTGTCCACCACGACTTCATTTGTGAAGTTGGGACTATGTGAAGTTTTTAAAGACTAAATGATAAGGCTTTTTGTTTTAATTTATGAGTTTATATGAGAGAGCCGAGGCTCATCTAAAGTGTAAATAAAATCTCCTTCTTAACAAATGAAAAACGCTTACTATTTTAACTTCTAGATAAATACATATGTGTTGAAAAGCTTATGAGCGGAAAATGGAAAACTGTAGGTTGTGTGTTTTTTAAAAGAAAACTAAACTGTAATTATGGTATCGACTAGGGTTCGATTCTATGTAGAAAGTAATGTTTTCCTGTTCTAGCAATCGTCTAAAAATAGCGAATAAATTGTTATAGATTGTCATCGCATTTCGTTGCGTTTCTAAACTAGGGTTTTTGAACCTATTCAATTATAAGTTATGTAAGTATATTTTTGAAGATAAACTATCAAGTAACTTTAGGGTTGATCCTAAATATGTGAGTAATGAGTTTGCAAAACAAAACAAAAGTAGAAAGAAATTACTTATAGATTCAATTAAATACTGAATGCAAAACTGTCAGAATAGGATATTCATATGATCTCCATGATATTTTTAATCTAGATGAATTTATAGAAATAATAGAATGTGAAATGTAAACAGTGTGTGTATATGTGGAATGGAAAAATGGGAAATATAGAATGACTGTGTAATGCTTATATTTACAGCAGGTAAATAATGATAATAATACTATTTTAATTTGAAGCTATGGTGTTACATGGATTGTAAATTTTCATTCAATTACTTACACAAACAAATACAGTGTACAAATTATATATACACAGAAAAGAGATCAATATTTATTTTGTATAAATGATTGTTGTAGTTTAGAACCAATTTATATAGTAAATTTAACTATTGGAAAAATATAGGACAGAATAGTAAAACATAATTCGATCACTATTCTATCTATTCAAATCAATGGCATTTGCCTATCTTCAAATCTATTTTTAATTTGCGTATCTCTACTAGAGTACGATGCTTCATAACAGCATGAGGAAAAATAGAGATATTGGTTTATCAATTCAACTTTAACATTAGACTTAAACATTCAGACTTAAAAAAATTCTAGAATTAGAGTCCTTTACGAAAAACAGAAACATAGAAAATACTAGTTAAACAGAACATAATTATTTACTGAGAAAAAGTTAGAATTTCTGTAGAACCTGAGAAAATTTGTAGGGCAACAAACAACCCAAGAAGACTGTTCCACCCAACCAATTCCTGAAAACAGTCAAGTACTATCGTAGGACCCCCGAGCCTGTTCACTGAACCACCAGGACGAAGAAACTTCAGGAATTAGGACTTCTTCTTGCTGTAGTAGATATCTTTTGAATCTTCAATAGTTAATAGTCCAAAGGACTTGCTCCCACAACTCTGTTTCTTCTCAGTAATATGCAAACTTAAGACTGTAGTCACCACTAACCTCCCTTATTCGAATCTCTCTTGTAATCACCTGATTTACAAGAGGAAAATATTATGCAGAAATATTAATTAAGAGCTACCTGCCCAATTCCAATTTGCCTTTATAGGTTGCCTAGCCCTTTTCAGATGTTACTGGGTCATTAAATGAGCTGTCTGCTCACTCCCTCCACCTTCCAACAGTCCTCTTGGGTGTTTGTCTCCTAATTAATTTATTTAAATAATAATATTCAGTAATTACATTCATCCATGATCAAAACTAATCATAATTACAAAACTTGTAAGTAAATTTAACATAAAGTATTTTTGCAAATAAATAATAATGTTCAGAAATTTAGGTAGGTGACATATACCCCCCGTTAAGTGTCAACATCGTCCTCGATGTTGGCTAGTCACTCCTTGAGTGTTCCTGAAATAGAGTTGGGTATGCTGCCCGCATACTACTCTCCAACTCCCAGGTTGCCTCTTCTGGGATAAGGTGCTTCCATTGCACCTTCACTTGCCCAATGCTGCGATTCCGGAGAATAGTTTCCCTCCTTCTGAGGATACAATCCGGTTCCACCGGAAAATATCCGTCTTGTCCCACCTGTACATCATTCAGTTTACAACATGAGTAGTATCATGCACATATTTCTTTAAAAACGATATATGAAAAACATTATGTATTTTTAAGTTAGGTGGTAATGCCAGTTGGTATGCCACTACTCCAACCTTAGAAAATATTTCGAAAGGACCACAATACGTGGGTGCCAACTTGGCACAGCTTCCCAATTTCAATGAACTCTTTTTCGGTCTTACCTTAAGGAACACATGCTCACCAACCTGGAACTCTTTATGATTTCTTTTCAAATCTGCTTGACTTTCTGCCTATCTTGGGCATCTTTTAAATGTCCTTACATTTGTTTCACAATTAGTTCTAACTCTTGCAATAATTCAGGTCCTAAAACAACTCTATTTACTAGATCATGCCACAAAACAGGTGTATTACATTTCCTACCATAAAGAATTTCAAAAGGACTAAGTCTGGCCGATGCATGATAATGATTATTATAAGCAAATTCTGCTAAGTGCAGATAATCTTCCCACTTACCAGGATGATCCTTAACATACATTCTTAATAAATCTTCTAACACTTGATTTACCCTTTCTATCTGTCCATCCATCTGTGGATGAAATGTTGTACTGAAATTTAAAGTTGTATTCAATCCCTTAAATAGTGACCTCGAGAAGTTTCCTGTAAACTTTGAGTCACGATCTGAAATTATTACCTTTGGTATTCCATGCCGTCTAAAAATCTGTTTCATAAAAATCTCTGCAATGTTTGGTGCTTTATGTGTGGTCTTCACTGGTATGAAATGTGCTGCCTTGCTGAGTTTGTCCACCACCACCATGATAGAATCATGTTGTTTCTGATTTTTAGGTAATCCAATAATGAAATCTATGCTGATCACTTCCCATTTCTAGCTTGGTATTGGTAATGGTTGCAACAATCCAGCAGGATGTTGGTGTTCAACCTTCACCTTTTGACAGTCCAAGCATTTTGCGATGTATTCTGCTACTTCATCTTTCATTCTGGGCCAATAGTATTCTTTTCTCAGCATAGTGATGGTCTTTCGATATCCTGGATGACCAGAATGGTGACTTTTATGCATCTCATTTAATATCAGAAATTTTATTTCTGGTATATCTGGTACATACAATCTGTTTTTATACAGTAATAGACCATTTTCCTTAATTCTGTAATATGCCATACAATTTTCAGAACTGTTATTGGCTGTCTTTTCCTTCATTTTTCTATATTCTTCATCTGTTTCACCTTTTTCCAGAATCTGATTTTCCAAATCAATTGAATAATTACTGATTGCTGAAAGGAAATTTAGTTTTGCCTTGCGACTCAAGGCACCTGCAACTTTGTTCTCCTTTCCTTTAATATGCTGAATTTCGAAATCATACTCACTTAAGAATCTCAACCATCTAGCTTGTCTAGCGTTCAAGTTTGTTTGATCCAATAAGTATTTCAGACCCATGTTATCTGTTAATAATGTAAATTTTCTGCCAATAAGGTGATGACGCCACATTTTTAAGGCATGAATAACTGCTAATAACTCTAAATCATAAGTAGAGTAATTCTTTTCATGTACTTTCAGCTTTCTCAATTCATATGCTATCGCATGTCCTTCATGTGTCAAGACTCCACCAAGTCCATCATTGCATGCGTCTGTACAAACTACAAAATCCTTGTTGGGGTCAGCTATCTTCAAGATAGGTGCTATCGTCAATAGTTCCTTTAATTTCTTAAAAGTCTCAGCACATTTCTGATCCCAAACAAATTTCTTCCCTTTCTTCTGTAAGGAAGTTATGGGGTTGGTAATTTTTAAAAAAATTTCTATAAACTTTCTGTAATACCCAGTAATGCCCATAAATGATCTTACATCCGACACATCTTTAGGAACTGGCCAGTCATTAATGGCCCTTATCTTGTCGGGGTCAACCGAGATTCCTTTTGCTGAAATTATGTGTCCTAGATACTGAATTTTGTCTTTGTGGAAGTCACACTTACTAAATTTGGCATACAATTGATGATCTCTTAATACTTGTAAGATAATCCGTAAATGTTCATCATGCTCTTCTTTGCTTTTTGAGTACACTAAAATATCGTCTATAAACACAACAACAAACTTGTCTAAGTACTTATGCAAAATATTATTCATCAAACACATAAATACAGCCGGGGCATTAGTCAATCCAAATGGCATGACTACGAACTCATAATGTCCATACCGAGTTCGAAAAGTTGTCTTGAAAATATCTTCGTCCTTAACCCTTACTTGATGATATCCTGATCTTAGATCAATCTTCGAAAATACTGTTGCTCCATGCAACTGATCAAATAGATCATCTATGCGGGGAAACGGGTATCTATTCTTGATCGTCATCTTATTAAGCTGGCAATAATCTATGCATAGTCTTAATGTTCCATCTTTCTTCTTAACGAAGATGATAGGTGCTCCCCAAGGAGACACACTTGGTCTAACATTCTTCTTGTCAATAAGTTCCTTCAACTGAGATTTTAATTCATTTAACTCCAGTATATTTATTCTGTATGGAGCTTTTGAATTTGGTACTGCTCCTGGTATCAACTCTATGGTAAAATCTAAATCTCTTTTGGGTGGTAATCCTGGAATCTCCTCAAGAAATACATCTTTTAAATCGTTTAGGACAGGTATGTCCTCTAATTTCAGTTTGTCCTCTTTATCCATAAACTCATCATTTACCATGTTTACCTCAAACATTTGGAACCCCTTCCTAATTTCCCTCTTAACTTACATGGCTGAAATCGGTCTAAGGGTTACCTTCCTTGGAATGCCTTTTATTTCTACAGTTTTCCCTTCATCATTTAAACATGTAAAACTTTTTCCATAACAGTCTAGGATGACATGATGGGCTTCTAACCAGTGCATCCCAACGCTAATATCATAAGAACCTAAAGGTAGAATATTCAATTTGATTCGTGTTTGTAAATGATTCATGGACAACACACAGTTTTCTATAAAATCTGATACTTTCCTCTTTGTTCCAGTTGCTAGTCTAACTAGCCATGATTTACTAAACCTTTCAGTTTTCAGTTTAAGACTTTCCACAGCATCTGGTGATATATAACTTAAACTACCACTTGGGTCAATTAAAATGGTAACAGGATGGTCATGTATCATACCTTCAATATCTACCATAGAGATTTGATTATCTGCTTGCCTGTTGTCAAGTGCTGCGTTAATTCTTTCCATCTCCCTTGCTACATCTCCAATAGTAGGTTCGGTTTGTATAGAGTTGATGTTGTTTGCCTTCTGCTTCCTTAAGGGACATTCTAATGCATAATGGGGACCTTGACATTCAAAACATTTAATATGTGTCTTTGTCTCACTGGTCTTGGTAGTATTAGGTGCATTTCTGGGTGCTGTAGAATTCTACTGTGAATTATTTCTGGAATTGTTCCCTTGATAATTCAGGTTCTGAAAATTTTTCCTTTGAAATCCGGAATTTCCACTGAATCTGAAATTTTTCTTTTTCTGCTCAAAATTTTTGGGCTTATGATTTTTCCAGTTTGACATTCCTTCTCTTTTCCGATTGGTATCATAACAGAAAACTGCCTTTCTCATAGCCTCCTCCAATGTTTTCGGACTGTCATACTCAATTCTGTCTTTAATGCTGAAAGGTAAACAGCTTAAGTACCTTTGAATTTTTGGTTTCTCTTCTATGAGGTATGGTACATATCTCAGTAAGTTCAGAAACTTACTGTTCATTTCATTCATATTCATACCTCCCAAATTCAAATCGTAGAATTCTTTAGATTTTTCTTCGTAGTACTGCTCAGATAGATACTTCTTCTTGAAATATCATTTGAAAGCACTCCAGCTTACATCTTTATCTTTGATTCCCTTTACCCTTTTGATGTCTTGCCACCAGATATCTGCTTTTCCGGTCAAGTTATATATAGCCATCTTTGCCTTTAAGAACTCTGAATAGTTGTAGATCTGGAAGTATTTCTTCATCCCTTACAGCCAAGCTTCTGCTTTCTCACCTTTCTCAGTTTCTCCATTGAAAGTTGGAGGTCTTACCTTCTTGAATTCTCCGGAAATCTGCTCATATTCCTTATGATTTTTCCTTCTTGGTTTGGAGTCTCCTTCACTGCTGTCACTAGTATAGTTATGCTTCCTTTTGCGTACTTCAATAGCATCTCCTGATGAAGTTGAGCTGTCTTTTACTTCGCTGATTTTTATGTTCTGATTTTTATCAGTGTGAGGCATGTCCTCAACTTTGGAAATATCTTCATTATTTCTCTCTTGTTCCTCTGTTTGGCTATGTTCAAACAGCACTTAATTGAGTTGTTCTTGTGCTTGCAAAATCCTTTCATTATATTGTTTCACAGATTTGATTTCTGCCTTTCATTCTTGAAAGGCACGTAATAGTTTTGTTGAACTGTTATTTAATTCCCTGTTACCTTCCTCTACAAAGTGTTGTCCCGAACTACGAATGTTTGGATGAAATCTGTCGCTTAAATGTTCAGCCGAGTTCTCCATACGTGTAGCTGAAATAATTTCTGAATAACATAATAATTAAATTTTCAAGTTAGTACAATTTTTTGCAGTATGAAAATTTTATGCTGCGTGTTTTGGACCTCATTCAGGACTAGTGTTCGAATCTGTGCTCTGATACCACATGAAACATCCCATATTTTCATAAAAATTTAAAATTTTTGATAATAACAATAATAGCTTAATTTACAATAATGTATAATTGCGGAAAAATAATAATTGTTGATTGTAACTACATTAATTAACAGTTGTTTGTACTAAAACACAATTGGAATTCTGTTATAACCAATGCGACAGTGTCAACTTAATTAAATCCCTGACAACTATGATTAAATGAACTAAAGAATCAAAATTATGAACTAATCATGCTTTAATTTCTGTTTTAGCAGCAAAATGATCCTGACAATTTAACATATAATTAATAACCGTGATGATGATAACAAAAGTACTAAATGATTGGTAGTTTGATGTAGCACTATTTTCTTCTTGCAATGATGCTGATTGTTTGTCTCTGCTCCATAATGGTGTCCTACGAGGTACCTTGGAGCTTACTTAGCTGCAACGCTAAAGCTTATTGAATGTGCTATGTGCAGACGATAGGTAAGAATGAAGTACGTGTAATTCAATTTCAACGTCATAAAAAAATAGAATTTTATAATTTATGTTGCGACTCTTCAGAAGTGAGCAGGTATGGGTTTCAATACTACACTTACCATTTTGAGTTAGTGTCTGACAACTCCATAATGTTTAAAATAATGCCATCTATATACGTCAATCTGCTGATGGTTTTGTTACTGTACCAACTAGTCATCATTATCTTTCTATCATTGATGTAATACATGTATCGCAAGTCACTAAATGTTTAAGTGAGAGAGTATGGTAAGAACTCATAGCGGCGGTCAGTTTTCATGCTAATATAAAAGTCATTGTATCTATTTGAAAGATTACTATATCAAAACTATTTATTTTTATAGTTTTGATAACAGAGTTTGTATAAAAATTACCAAAGATTACAAGGGTCACAAAAATAGTCCACTAGGTAAGGGTTATCTCCTTCGTAACCTAAAGATACTCATAACCTTGTTAAAAGGCTTATATCTAGGTTCTAACTCTTATTATTTAAGTCCATAATTAAATATCTTGGGACTATATCCACTTTGATATATTGTTCTAAACAATATTATAAACTCATTGTTTTCGACATAATACTTGGGTGATGAAAATATGTATAAACCTTGAAAGGTCTTCCTATGTCATTCCATGACTCTAGAATACGATTCCACTTGGAACTATATAACCATTGATTGATAAAATTAATACGTTGGTCGTCGTGGTTGTAACCTAGCGTCCATACGAGCTTAGAATATTTGACTTAATACCAAATATAATGTTGTAATGTCATATACTATGGTTGAAATATAACGTTGGAATTATAATCGCTAACATGCAATAACTATTGGCAAGTTGATAGTACTGGTTCATTACTGTGATAAGATTGTCGAGCTGTAATTGAGATTACCCTTTGGATTCGCATTGAATGATAAATCTGGTGACAGGTTTGTTGTCCATCCACGTAAGATAATACCATGGTAAAGGTGAATGTTGATACCATCGTGTCAATATTTGAGTTAGCCTCCCTTCGAGTTGGACATTCAGAAATGACCGAACGTGATCCACTGTAGCATTCCTATAAGTATGAAGTGATAGTGTATTTAATGCATGAGTTGCTCGACCTAGTGCAGAGTGTGTTGGCATAAAACTGATCGTTGATCAACGTTGATATGGATCATCGGATCAATCCCTAGCAAGTTGATCGTCGTTTGGTTTAAGAGTTTGGTAAATGAGGGTTATTGCCACCATTGTTCTTGGCCTGTGGCCGACAAGCTGCCAAAAGTTTAGCTTAAACATGGTATGAGGTTCGACCTCGAGACCTCTGGGCTTGAGAGGGTTACAACTGCTCTTTCTTATGCAACAGCGTTGCTAGATAGACTGAATAAGTAGTTTTCTACTATCAAGGTTGAGGTTCTGGAACTCGTCATTTAAATTGAGTTGAAGTTTTGCCCTGGTGTAACAGAACCGAGGGTTTCTTGTAACGTTTCCAGTGTGGAGTCATTAAAGAATCTGACGAAGGTGAAAATATTGGGTAGTTTCGCAACAAGGTAATGTTTGCTTTAACGAACAACAATTTCTGTAGCAATTTAATTTTTTCTATTCTCATTTTGAAAGGATAACAATATTCTAAGTTTAACCTTCATTTTAAATGTCAGTTGCAGGTTAATAAAGTGTGTTCCGGGCGATGGTTTGGTAGCATTTGGCAAGCTTTACAATCGGTAAGCTCCGGGTCTTCTCATAAACCTTCGTAGGTGCCCTGTAAGGTTGATGGGGTTTTCAAGAATGGAGTTGTAGGTCCTGCCGTGGCCCGTCATGGTTGTTTGTTCAATGCTATGTTAAAACAAAAAATACATATTTTGTTTGCTACCGAGACTCTCGTTTGATGTTTGATGACTTTGAAACGTCGTTGAAAGACAATGATATTTGTTTTCGATTGTAACCATCATTTATTTAAATGGTTCTTGGCTTCTATTCTAAGTCGTCGACTGGAGTTATATCTCGTCGATGCTATAAGTTTTGGGCTCTTTTTATTGTTGGAAAACCTGGGGAAAACCTTATAAAATTCTTGTTGGAAAAACATGTTGTAAAATGTCATTCTATCCACCACGACTTCATTTGTGAAGTTGGGACTGTGTGAAGTTTTTAAAGACCAAATGATATGACTTTTTGTTTTAAGTTATGAGTTTATATGAGAGAGCCAAGGCTCATCTAAAGTGTAAATAAACTCTCCTTCTTAACAAATGGAAAACGCTTACTGTTTTAACTTCTGGATAAATACATGTGTGTTGAAAAGCTTATGAGCGAAAAATGGAAAACTGTAGGTTGTGTGTTTTTGAAAAGAAAACTAAACTGTAATTATGGTGTCGACTAGGTTCGATTCTATGTAGAAAGTAATGTTTTCCTGTTGTAGCAATCGTCTAAAAATAGCGAATAAATTGTTGTAGATTGTCATCGTGTTTTGTTGTGTTTCTAAACTAGGGTTTGTGAACCTATTCAATTTTAAGTTATGTAAGTATATTTTTGAAGATGAACTATCAAGTAACTTTAGGGTTGATCCTAAATCTGTGAGTAATAAGTTTGCAAAACAAAACAAAAATAGAAAGGAATTACTTATAGTTTCGATTAACTACTAAATGCAAAACTGTCAGAATAGGATATTCATATGATCTCCATGATCTTTTTAATCTAGATGAATTTATAGAAATAATAGAATGCGAAATGTAAACAGTGTGTGTATATGTGGAATGGAAAACTGGGAAATATAGAATGACTGTGTAATGCTTATATTTACCGCAGGTAAATAATGATAATAATACTATTTTAATTTGAAGCTATGGTATTTACAGGGATTGTAAATTTTCATTCGATTACTTACACAAACAAATACAGTGTACAAATTATATATACACAGAAAAGAGATCAATATTTATTTTGTATAAATCATTGTTGTAGTTTAGAACCAATTTATACAGTAAATTTAACTATTGGAAAAATATAGGGCAGAGTACTAAAACATAATTCGATCACTGTTCTATCTATTCGAATCAATGGCATTTGCCTATCTTCAAATCTATTTTTAATTTGTGTATCTCTGCTAGAGTACGATGCTTCATAACAGTATGAGGAAAAATAGAGATATTGGTTTATGAATTCAACTTTAACATTAGACTTAAACATTCAGACTTAAAACAATTCTAGAATTAGAGTCCTATACGAAAAACGGAAACACAGAAAATACTAGTTAAACAGAACAGAATTTACTGATAAAAAGTTAGAATTTCTGTAGAACCTGAGAAAATATGTAGGGCAACAAACAGCCCAAGAAGACTATTCCACCCAACCAATTCCTGAAAACAGTCAAGTATTGTCTTAGGACCCTCGAGCCTGTTCACTGAACCACCAGGAGGAAGAAACTTCAAGAATTAGGACTTGTTCTTGTTGTAGTAGATATCTTCTGAATCTTCAATAGTTAACAATCCAAAAAACTTGCTCCCACAACTCTGTTTCTTCTCAGTAATATGCAAACTTAAGACTGCAGTCACCACTAACCTCCCTTATTCGAATCTCTCTTGTAATCACCTGATTTACAAGAGGAAAATATTCTGCAGAAATATTGATTAAGAGCTGCCTGCCCAATTCCAATTTGCCTTTATAGGCTGCCTAGGCCTTTTCAGATGTTACTGGGTCATTAAATGAGTTTCCTGCTCACTCCCTCCACTTGGGGGGTAATGCCCTATTTTTAGGGGTAGTTGTCCCATAACCAACAGTTAGTGGTGTGATACAACTGCTACCATGTGTCACATACCTTCCAATAGCTTCCATTCCTCCTAGTGGGTCACTGAACAGTCATTCAACAGTCCTCTTGGGTGTTTGTCTCCTTATTAATTTATTTAAATAATAATATTCAGTAATTACATTCATCCATGATCAAAACTAATCATAATTACAAAACTTGTAATTAAATTTAACATAAAGTATTTTTGTAAATAAATAATAATGTCCAGAAATTTAGGTAGGTGACACAGCTGTTGCGGAGGCTTATCACCATGTACCAGAGCCCATTGCAGGGTTGGATGTGCTTCAACGAGTGCAGTTACTGGGGGCTATCATTTTCTAGTTGCAGCATGACAATCAGGAGTTAAAAGCTCTGGTAAATCCTGATACACCTCAAGTAGAAGTGGATGAACGCAAATGGGCTATTGAGGAGATAGCAATGTAGATGGCGGAGCTGGAAACGAAAACCATGAAGCTCACAGCGGACATTGTGCAGTTTTGGGGCCAAATTGTTTAGGATGAGTAGGTTGAACAATTGATGAAGTCTTGGTAGGAAGCGGAGGGGAAGTTGGCGACACTAAAGGAAGCAATGCACATGATGCCACCCATGGAGCAGGTTGCCAAGTCTATGGACTTAAAAGAGTTGTAGCAGTGCATCGCCAAGGCCGATGAGCGACAGAAGAAGTGCGCTGCACAGCTGGAGGAGTTCCAGGAAGTTGGCAGTCAGCTCATGACAAAGGCTGGCTGAGTTCTCCAGGCAGTGCGGGAACGTCGTCAACAAGTGGCAGCGAAGCTCACTGAGCACCCATCTACCCAGGATGTCATCGACAGTCAGGAGGCGGCTACGGCAGCAAAGGACTAGTTGATGACAGTCGAGCAGCAGTACGAGGATTTCAGAGTCAAGACCATAGAGTACACTATGTCTTGCTGACGTGGCTCGAGGGAGAGCCAGAAGATTGTGTTAGGGGCCTGTTGGCAGGCGATTTGGTAAGGTAGCCTCGCAACATTGTGGATGCTGCGACAAGTGAGAATATGTCGCAGAAGGCAGAAACCTGGGTGCAAAGGAGATTATTTTATGTATTTTTGAGTCGATTGTACCGTAGTATGCAGGTTTTTGGTTCATTTAGACCGTATGTCATGTAATTTTGGGTCAATTGTACCGCAGCATGCGGGTGTTTGGGTCATTTGGACTGCGTCAGCTAGATTTTGGGTAAATTGCTCAAAGTGTCAGTTAGGGAGTTGTTAGTAAGTGCACAAGAAATGTAAAGGCGGAAGCCTATTTAGAGTCATAGAGTCATATGTGTTGGATATCCGGATCCAGATCCTAAGTGGAATATGAAAGTGAGATCTGATCATGAGATGCGGCTGTGAGATCTATGTTTTTGCGGAGATATTGTATCAAGGTTTTGCAGAAGTAATATGACATGACGAAATTGTGTTGCGAAATTCCTTGTGTACCTTCTGTCACTTATGGTAATGCATGTTGCGATATATGAATAATGCTATGTTTTCTTGCTGCAATTAATTATTTACTTTTATACTTGTTGCGATGAATGTTTCTATTGAATGATGCGATGAATACAATTATGTTGAAGTTAAATGCATAAATCTATTTCTGAATATCGCAATAAGTTTAAGTGATTGTTTCCGCAACATCCTCCTTCATTCGGCAGAAACATGGTTCCATCGACTCTCCCTTGAACATCTCGGGTGAGACCTCATCTGCTCTACAGGTGTTTCTAGACGGGGTAAAACCTGTCTGGGTCGGTGCTCAGGGAGATCACGGTGGGTTGGTGTCGATAGTGATGGGAACCCCTGTCCACTGGGTTTGAGTCAACAACACTTATCTTTGAGATGAAGCTATCCAAACAACTGGCTATGTGAGAGCAACGTTCCACCCAAGCATAGATCTCTGTCCAGCCTATATTCTTTCAGCTGAGAGATCACCCCTGAGCTAGGTTATGTATCCACTAAGGAGGAACTAAACAGGGTCACTCACAGTCATGGTTTCACTCAAACAGTCAAGCTAAGCCAACACACAATTGGGTTTATCAAGCATGAAATAAGAAAGGGAGGAGGATGCTAAGGCAACGAGCTCAACCACAGAGCTACATGCATCTCAAATGAACTTAGCAGTCATGGCACCCACAATACCTACCTCACCAAACACAAGGAAGGTCCCCTTCTCTATTGCATAGTCCCTCAGGCGTCCCTTCCCTCTTGTGCTATTCAGGGTGGGAATAGAAAGGTCTAGATGCTAATTCCTTGAGATTCCATCCTTCATTGGGTTTATCAAGCAAACCCAACCTCTATGCAATCATTCACACTTGGATTTCTCCCAATTCTGTCATCAAATAACTCAATCCCGTCACTGGATTTCTGGGCTATAAAAACTTGGTTTTCCAATGGATTTCAGGGTTTCTAATACTCTCAATTTCGCCCCAAGGTTCATCTCAATGGATCCCCCATTGGGTTTCACTTTCAATACCCAATTCTTGTCATTTATGGCGCTTCAAAACGTGGGTTCTTGCAAAGTTGCGATTTCTGGTTTTTCTCACTGCTGGGCATTCGTAATGGATGAAAACTGATCCTGGGATTTTCAACAATGGAATGGGAATGAGTAAAAATGAATTCCCATGAGGCAGAGTGACTTGTGGGTCAAGGAAACAGAGCCCATACTCTGCCATACGAATTTATGGGTTTCCCACTCTCCATTGAAGTGATGGATTGATTTCTCAACAACCTCCTTACAACTGAAATAAATGTTAGCAAAGCAAGTCAAATGGGTTATCAAGATGACCTTTGGAAGCATATGGTTCAATCCCACAATCCCCTCACCACTCCCTAGTTGAATACACATGTCCCCTTCTCATTAGTTGCTTCCATAGCAAGTTTTGGTATTTTATTGAAATATTAATATTTACATCAATTTACAATATCCCATGGCTTAATAGCACATGGATAACAAAATGTCAAATGCTTGTCCATTTTAAATAAAATATGAACATACACTACCAAGGCCTTGGCCTTGAGCTCCACGCTAGGGAAGCATACATCGCATGTATACAATATTTACATTAAAATCCAATATTTCATAAGGGTCAAAATTGGGGTATTACAGCGGATAAGGTGGCGTTATTACCTCGGGTATATTTCCTTGGAGAGCACTACCATGCTCTATCCACAAGTCTTAAACCATTGGTGACAGTTCTTCATCGACACCACTTGCAACTCGGACTCGACTTGACTCCGACAGATTTCCTTCTGCATTTGTCACAACACCTGGTCCTCGTTTCTTCCAGAGCACACTAGCCTGCTCCTTCCGCTCTTCACGCCTTTTTCTCCTCTTCTCCCTCTTAATATTCTGGATGTCTTTTGTGACTCATTGCTCAATAATTTTCGAATATGTTGGATCTTTCACTACTGGTCATGTCTCCTTTTCATCTGTCAATATTTTTCATGCATCTACTCCATCAAAACATGTTTGTCTACCCCCCAATGCCGACCCAAAGTTCTCTAGGAAACTGGGAAAGTACAGAACTTCATTTTCTCAAGAAATACTCCCACTTCGCTCTCTTGTATGAATTTCTCCCACTCTCTTTCCTTTTCTTCCCAATTTGATTTTGGAAGTGGTGAGATCAACAAGGGTCGAGTCTCGACAATATGCATGAAGCCTTTGTCGATTAGGAATTTGAACAAAAGTGTCGGTAGAGAACACAGAAACTGGTCAGTAAGGTCGGTGAAAAACCGTATCCTCACGTCATCAACAAACACTTGCTCTTCAATCGCACATTCTTCACAGAACTCGTCGGCAATATTCTCGCACCATTCTGATAGATTCATACGACCTCTGTTAATCAGCTTCGTGATCAATTTGCGCTCCTTTTCATCTTGTCATCTTCTCATCCAAGAGCTTCTTCAATGCAGGCAACACAGATTCAACGAACTTCCAATGTGTCTTAGAAACTAATTTTTCTCTTACTTGAGTAATCGTTAGCTTCTTTCTTCTAGCATAATTCTGCAGGTAATTAGAAATATTTCTCTCCCACCAATATTTAATCTGTTGCTTGGTTATCATTGACCATGCTCTCTATCAACTTATGTATGCATCACCGGAAACGAAACCAATGTTGCAGTCGAGGGAGTTACATTGTTACCAGTGATACATATTATATATAAGCAAGCACACATGCAGATATAGATACAATAGACAAGATATGGCGAGAAGCACAAGCCTTGTATTACTCAGCAAGATATGTATAATAGTACATATATGAACAGATCCAAATTAACTCTATGAAACGACTCACCAGCATATATATATGTTTTACATACAATTATGTAACTTCTTGTCGGTTCAACCGACCGACCTAACATGTATTGGTTGACACAACTGTTGACATGTTTTACAATAGGTCGAGCGGAGCGCCTAGTTAACAGGATGACTTAGGCCCCTCCAACATGCTCTAAGATGCATGTTTGATGCAGCTGGTGTAGGTCTGGTTGGTGATAAAAGGTAAAATACCACAATTTTACTTGTGGGATCTATTGATCATCTCTCCTTCTCTCATTTTTCCATAAACAATGTTTTTTTTCATATCAAATGGCTTTTCAGTCTCGCATGCAATGGAATAAAAGACAGTGGTACGTTATTTAAGCAATGTATAACGTAAATGTCGATTTGAATTTTTGGTTGCACGACTTCATTTCGATGTGAGGTGAACTTTCTGTGAACGCCACTTAAGTGACATTTGTCGAAGCCAAACCCAAAATTTTCACTAAAATTTCCTTATGTTTGACTTCATTTTGACATATGACATGAATTTTTTCTTAGATCTCAATGGAAACATTGAATTGTGATTTGTTTTCTTAAACATCGATGGAAAAATCAAATTTGGGGTCCATATGTAGTAATGATCGACTATGTTTGCTAAGTGATCTCAATATGGTTAGGAATAAAATAGTGCACAAACAATTACATGATCAGATGAGTAGATTTTTAGCCTCAAGTAGAGCCAAAACAATTGCAATATTGCATCTGTTAGTTCTTAAGAAATTTCAATCTAATCTAGGATCTTAACAGAGAGAATAAAATGTATAGCATATCTACAACATATCTACAGCATATCAATCATGGACACAATAATGCAAGCACACAAGAGACACAGAGTTTCACCGGGGAAAACCAAAAAGGTAAAAAACCCCGCAACTTCCTCAGAGATAGATAGAGCAATGATACAACCCAAGCATAGGAGATAGTCTTCCTAGCAGCAACTTCTCCTCCTCCACAAGTGTGCCACTCTCCAATGAGTGTGTGAGAGAGAAAGTGAATGGTCAAATAGAGTGCCTCCCGCACTCTATTTATACATGACTTGACTTGCCTAATAACCTTTACTGAGTTGGCCTCAACTTAACCACATAACATAATGCTGACAGGGACGACCCCCACTAGGGTGGTCTAATATCCCTTTTACCCACATGACTCATTCAGGGCTGACCCCATCAAGGTGGTCTAATAACCCATCAAGTATAAGTTACGACACTTACAATATAAATGACGACACTTCCGTATAGAGGAATAATAACATCTCTATAGGAATACAAACACTTCCGTATAGAGGAATAATAACATCTCTATAGGAATACAAACACTTCCGTATAGAGGAATAATAACATCTCTATAGGAATAAAATATACATAGATGAAATACATAGGTGAAATACATTCTGAAGTTACATATACATCAACACTCCCTCTTAACTAGGACGGTATTTCTCGACACAGATCTGCTAGCACAAGTCTTCTTCTCTGGATCATCGTCATCGTCACTACTGCTGCTATCTCAATCAATCTCCGATCTACTGGTCATAGGAAGTTCTACAGAGCCAGTCCTTTTTCATACTAGATGTAGGCCCACCACCTGCAGGTGTTCATCATCGCTGGCCATACTGTGGAATCCTCAGGACTTATTACATGCATCACAATGCCTCGAAAGAGTTTCCCAGGACCATTTATGTGCCGAAGCACGACCGAAAAGATCTCTCAAGTCCACTTAAATGTGACTGTCAAAAAACCTTAAAAGAGTGTCTTGACTAGCAAGAACCCTAAAGAGCATCCGAGGCCTTTTACATGACTAGCACAACCTGTCCGGATCTCCAGGATGTATTACATGTGACCCCTCACCAAAATGCCTCGAAAGAGCATCCCAGTGCTTATTACGGGCACACAGCCCAACCTATCAGATCTCCCAGGTCCACTTACATGTGGTCATGGCAATGCCTTGAAAGAGAATCCCAGGAATTATTACAGGCACACATCCCAACCTAGCGGATCTCCCAGGTCTACTTACATGCCATAGGACAATGCCTCGAAAGAGCATCCCAGGCTGTTATGAGCAAACAACTCTACCTATCGGATCTCCCAGGTGCACTTATATGTCCTCCCGGAGAAATGCCTCGAAAGATCATCCCATACTGTTACGAGCACACAGCTCTACCTGTCGGATCTCCCGGGTCTACTTATATGCTCATCTGCACAACCTGTCCATGACCACAGAGTATCAACTTAATACTCACCATACATCATCCTAATGTACATCATCACATGATCAACCTGATCATCATCACTGCATCGTCCTGATGCATGTCATCTGAAGCAACATCTGGAAAATCATCATCCATGATTAACCTGATCATATAATGCATCCACCTGATGCATACCAAGTATCTACCTGATACATATCATCATACATGATCCACCTGATCATACAATGTATCCACCTGATACATACACAGATACATGATCCATCTGATCCTACAATGTATCCACCTAATATATATCAACATACATGATTGTGAGGCACCTGCAACAATTAATTAACAAGAATATGTGAAATAGCAGAAATGACAAAACTCAGAATCACTTTTATATTGATCACAGGCCACTTCGAGGGGGAAACCTCCTTTGAGCAAGCTCAATACAATTAAATTCACGGTGCCTTCATAGGTCTCAACACACACTTATATACTAATTCTAGGCGCCAATACTATGGGTCAAAACCATGGGCCGTTACAAACTATGAATCAACAATACTACGGGCGGCTTACAAAGCATATGCGCCAACAACAATAACATAAACTATTGATCAAAAAATACTACGGGACGACTTACAAAGCATATGCGTCCAACAACAACATACTAACAAAGTAAATACATGGGTTCTGTAATGTCCCTTGTTAGGAATTTGATTAAAATGACAAATTTTCACTTTTTTCCCTAGTTAGACCTTTGACTAGTTTTGATCTCTAGGTCCCAAATTTGCCCCAAATGATCCCAAATATTATGAGAAGGTATATGAATGATATTAGAACATAAATATGTGTTTCAGGGATTCCTTTGGACCTTTAAAATACTTCTTCAAATCCTCTTTCAATTCTGATCAATGTAGGTAACTTTACTAGTGATTTTCCTTTGACTAGTATTGGTCTCTAGGTCTCAAATTGACTCCAAATGCCTTCAAATCTTCAAGGAAGGTGTATGAATGATTTTAGAACTTTAATATGATGTTTATGGATGAAATATGTCCACAAAAGTACCTCTACAAACTCTCTTAAGATTCTGAACCAATTATGCAATTTTACTAGTAATTTGGGGTTCAAATCCCCCTGGGGTAAGTACTGAAAATGGCTTCCCAAATGCCTCCAAACCCACTCAAATTTATGAAAAGAGGTATGTAATGTGTTAAGTATTTTATTAAAGTCTCATATGCACCATTAATGGATTATTACAACTTTTCTCACCCTCTCCCATTCAACTGAAAAAATCCCCAATTCGACCCTTGGGGAAATGGCACTATTTCACCTCCCAATACAACTAAACTGAGTAAAAATGCTTCAAATGCTCAAGTACAGTACATGAAACTTGTAAAAGACATCCATGGTATTATATTTATCACAAATATATCAGAGAATCATCCATTCATTCGAAATCATCATCAATACATTGGCTCACAACAAGGTAGTGGGGAAATGGCATTGTTCTTCCATTAAAAATGAGATTTATACATTTCTACTTGGAATTTCAACCTGAAACTTTTTGGAGATGCAGAAAAGAGTATTTAATTCATATTAAGAAAGAAATAGGGCATTAAGAGCTTCTCCAAATAGTACAATAGCTCTCCAAAAACGCTCTCCCTCAAGGATCAAGAATATGCCATCAAAACTGGAAATGGTTGAAGGAGTGAGCTGCAATAGAAGAAACCATGAGCTTCCTTGTAGCTTACAACTACAAATAAGGACTCCATTAAAGCTCCAAATGAAAGGTCTGAATGGCCTTTCCAATTACCAAATTGGATGGGAATCTTTCACCCTCGAAATTGGCTAAGGCAAGAAACTAGTCATCCACTAGCTCTCCCTCTACACAAATGCAATTGCAAATTCTACAAATGATCAAAAGCCATTCTCATACTTCATTTCTACATTTTATAACCAACATTATCCTTCTAAGGGTCGAAATCCTATCAATAGATTCAATAGATTTCCATTTAGGAAATATTCCACATTTGCCACTTGTCTCCTAGTTCCAACCTTCCATCTTCTCCCAAATTCGACTTTGAGTCTCTTTGGCTTCTCCAACTCCCAAATTCGACTTCCTTGAGCCTATTTTTGGGGATGACATGTCATAGTGGTCAGATTTCAGAGGTCAGGTCTGCAATTTGTCATAGTTGTCATAGATGCTCTATCATTGGTGTCATAGGGGCTAGGGAATCTAGCCCAAGTGTCCACAAACTTCCACTTTGACTCTTTATCTTCCATGGAGGTTACCAATCCTTCCCAATTCGACCTAAGATGCTCAATGACATGTGTTATGACTTACCAACTCACCCAAGAGTGTTCACATTCCCATTAATTCGAATTTGCAAAAGAGAGATACCATGTATTATGAAAAATCAAGCTAGTGTGGGTCCCACATCCTC
This sequence comes from Larix kaempferi, assembly GCA_027924585.1. NCBI lineage: Eukaryota > Viridiplantae > Streptophyta > Pinopsida > Pinales > Pinaceae > Larix > Larix kaempferi. The sequence continues at coordinate 9,739,203 of BSBM01000549.1, read as the reverse complement.
CATATGTCTCCAAAACCATTTGTCACCTAGGATTTCTCTTGAATTTCTTTATTCACTCTATTTATTAAATACTTGAACCCTTCTAATGTCTAAACATCATTTATTATCCCCCTTATTCCAAATCCCAAAGCTTCCACCCCAAACCTAGGAAACTAGTAATTTTCCTCCTTGGCAATTATTTGACCCTTAACATCAATTTTACAAACTCTAATGAATATGGCTAATGTGATTAGGCCATTGTGACCCATTTCCAAATTTGGGACATGACAGGTTCCTAACATCCCCTCCCCCTTAAAAAAAAGCTTTTTCCTCAAAGCTTTAGATGTGGAAATTGTTGTTGAATCTGAAGGAGTGGTTCCCATGTAGCATCCTCTGGTTGCATGCCGTGCCACTGAATTAAGACCTCTATGATAGAGCGAGAGCGAAGCTGACGCGTGTGCCGATTGAGGATGGCCTCTGGATCCAAAAGGATGGATCCTTCATTATCCAGTTAGGGTAAAATCGTTTGTCCGCTGATGTTGGTGCCAAGAACTCTCTTCAGACAAGAGACATGAAAGACTGGATGAATGCGGGAAGAAGGAGGAAGTTCCAATTTATAAGCAATGGACCCAATCTTCTGAAGAATCCGATATGGCCCATAGAACTTTGGAGCGAGCTTATGACGCCCTTTGAGTTTCAAGGATGATTGTTTGTACGGCTGGAGACGAAGAAAAACCATATCACCGACTTGAAAAGTGCGCTCAGAATGGTGTTGATCAGCTTGTTGCTTCATGCGATTTCTTGCCATGTTTAGATTGTCCCGCAAAATGCGAAGAATCTGATCGCAGTTTTGAAGGACCGTGTCAACTTCCTAAACTGGTGAACTAGTGGGGGTGTATGGAAGAAGAGCTGGAGGTGCCTGACCATAGACGGTTTCATATGGGGTCATTTTAGAGGCAGTGTGGTAAGAGGTATTGTACCACCATTTAGCGAGAGGGAGCCATTTTTCCCACTGATGTTGTTGTTCCGAGGTGAAGCAACGAAGATAATTTTCCAAGCATTTATTGACAATTTCAGTCTGACCATCTGTTTGTGGGTGATACCCTGAACTCATCTTTAGTTTGGTGCCAGTGTGGCGAAATAGTTCTGTCCAAAAATGACTGGTGAAAGTCGCATCACGATCCGAGACAATGGAAGAAGGGATGCCATGAAGACGAAATATCTGGTCCAAAAAAATTTGAGCGACAGAGGAGGCTGTATAGGGATGGCTGAGAGCACAAAAATGACTATATTTGGAGAGGCGATCAACCACAACGAGAATCACTGTCTTCTTGCCAGATTTAAGGAGCCCTTCAATGAAATCCATAGAAATATCTGTCCAAATCCGTGTAGGTATGGGAAAGGGTTCAAGCAATCCTGGAAGGAGTGTTGTTTCACCCTTATTGCGCTGGCAGGTATCACATTCGGCCACCATCTGTTGAATTGTGCTTTTCATGCCCTGCCAAAAGAAGTTACGCCGTGCTCGTTCATACGTTTTGAGGAACCCAGAGTGCCATGCTGATGGAGAAGCATGGAGTTCATAGAAGACATCCTGTTGAAGATCTATGCTCTGGGGAAGCACTAGACGACCCTTGTATCGCAGAGAAGCACCATCCCAAGAGTAATGTGGTATAGCAGAAGGGTTGTTGGTCAAGCGTTGGATGATTTGAGATAAGGAGGAGTCATTGACATAACCCTGTTGAACAGATTACAACCAATTTGGAACAGGCATAGAAATAGCTGAAAGAGAACCTTGGGCATCAAATGTGCGAGAAAGAGCATCTGCCACAATATTGTCTTTACCCTTCTTACAAGTGATCTCATAGTCATAACCCATGAGTTTGCTAACCCATTTCTGTTGTGTTGGGGAGGAGACATGCTGGTCTAAGAAATATCTCAGACTCTGGTGATCAGTCTTGATGCAGAAATGATTCCCTAATAGGTATGGGCGCCACTTCTGTACTGCGTGCAAAATAGCCATCATTTCCTTCTCATAGGTAGAGGCATCTAAATTCTTACCTGAAAGGGCTTTGCTGGTGAACGCAATGGGGTGTTCATATTGAAGGAGAACAACACCAAGTCCATTGCCGCAAGCATCACTCTCAATAGTGAAGGGCTTGGAAAAATCGGGCATAGCTAGTACAGGTGTAGTACACATAGCTTGTTTTAGTTTGTCAAATGCACACTGAGCAGTAGGTGTCCATGTGAAGGCATCCTTTTTCAATAGAGTAGTTAATGGAGATGCAATCTTCCCATAATCCTTGACAAACTTGCGGTAGTAGCCAGTCAACCCAAAAAAACCACGAAGGCTCTTGAGTGTCTGAGGCTGCGGCCAATTGTTCATGGCATCGATTTTGGCAGGATCCACGTGAACCCCTTGTGCTGAGATAATGTGCCCGAGATACTCAACTTCCTTCTGTCCAAAAACACATTTAGACTGCTTGGCATGGAGATGATGGTCAGAGAAAAGTTGCATCACAATATCCAAATGCTGGAGATGTTCAGCCCATGTTTTACTGTAGATGAGGATATCATCAAAGAATACCAGAATGAATTTCTGCAAGTAGGGTCGAAATATTTTATTCATTAAGGCCTGGAATGTGGAAGGAGCATTAGTGAGGCCAAAGGGCATGACCAAAAACTCATAATGGCCATCATGTATGCGGAAAGTTGTTTTAGGGATATCATCCTCATGAACCCGAATTTGATGATACCCAGAACGAAGATCCAACTTGGAGAAAAAGTGAGCCCCATGAAGCTCATCAAGAAGCTCATCAACAACAGGAATTGGAAACTTATCCTTGATGGTGAGGTGATTAAGTGCTCGGAAGTCAATGCAGAGGCACCATGACCCATCTTTTTTGCGGATAAGAATAACTAGAGAAGAAAAGGAACTAGTGCTTGGGCGAATAATACCTTGCTTCAATAAGTCCCGAACGAGCATTTCAATCTCCGTTTTTTGGTGAAATGGGTAGCGATAGGGCCTGATGTTGGGAGGAACACTGCCAGGAAGGAGCTGAATACAATGGTCTTCTGGCCTGGAAGGTGGCAATCCCACTAGTTCAATAAAGACACCTGTATATCGATCCAGAATTTGTTGTAGATCCAAAGGAGTAGTGGAGACCACTGAGGGTTGCATCTGGATGGAATGGATCTGAGCGATGACACCATGTGAATTCTTCTTGAGGAGTTTTTCCATGCGATGTGAACTGATGATGCTGAGAGAACCGGGTTGTAATCCTGTCAATGTGTGTTTGTGTCCATTGAGGGAAAATTGCATCCAAAGTTCAACAAAATCCCATAAGATAGGGCCAAGTGTGCGTAGCCATTGAGCGCCCAAAACCACATCACATCCGCCTAAGGGAAAGGCAAACATGTCAGAGCGCAAGGTATAATCTCCCATAGAGATATGCACATTTTGACACTTCCCTTTGCAAGGTAAGGTGCCCCCATTGGCAACCATGACTTCAAAGTTGGAGCAAGGATGGATAAAACAATCAGCTTGTTTGGCGATCCGAGGGTCAATGAAATTATGAGTGCTACCAGAATCAATGAGTATTGTAAGAGGAAGCTTCTTGAAGTAACCCCTGACCCGCATTGTTTGGGGGGTGGTGATTCCGGCTAAAGAAAGGAGAGATATCTCTGGCTGGTCTTCCTGAGATGGAGGGTCAATAGGCGGTTCCTGAATGTCGACTAGAGCATCCAGTGTTTCTGGATCATCGTCACCAATTTCAGAGGCAGACGGAGACTCCACATCCAAGAGATAGAGCTTTTGTTGAACACATCTATGTCCCCAAGTGAATTTCTCATCACAATTATAGCAAAGCCCCTTTTCCATGCGTGCTTGCATCTCTGTTTCAGAAAAACGCTTGATAGGAGTCGGTCGAGGAGCCTGCGGTATAGGTGGTCGCTGAGAACCCATATTTCCGAAGGGAACAAAAGTGGGCTTGGAGAGTTGTTGGGCTACAATCTTGTCTTCTGCCAACTTAGCCAACCCTAGTGCTTCCATCATTGTGTTGGGACAGAACATTTTGACCTCAGAGCGGATGGCATCCTTTAGACCACTGATAAAACAACTCCGGTACAAGTCATCAGACAATCCTTCGGTGTGGTTGGCTAGATTCTCAATTTCGGTTTGATACTCTCTCACAGTGCCAGTTTGGCGAAGTTTAGTGAGGGCTCCTGTGAAGTCATCAAAAGCACTAGGACCAAATCATTGCAAAAGGAGCTGGCAAAAGTCTGGCCATTTGGGCTCTGGATGAGCCTTGATGTACCAACGGTACCATTGAAGAGCTTCTTGTTCCAAATGAAAGGATTCCAACGGAACTTTGTTGACATCAAAAGTATCATGCAGACTGAAATACTGTTCTGCATGATAGATCCATCCAGTTGGATCGGTACCATTAAAGCGAGGAAAATCAAGCTTCGGACCACGGAAATTGCTGGAAGAAGAGAACCCATTGTCTGCTGAAGACTTGGATTGCCGTTTGTTGTTCATAGCTAAATGTTCAAGATGGAGACCGAGAAAATTTTCATCCAGATCCTGGAGTTTGGCTTGGATGGCTGCAAGTGCGTCCTCCATGGTTTTTGCTCCTGCACAGGTGACAACCATAACCAGGATTTGATTTTTATTTATTTATTTATTTACTTTATTTTTTTTGTTTTTTTTTCGGTTGACTGGGTAGGAAAACAAAAACAGAAACTACTTCAGTAAAGGAAAATTTGGACTTGGGAAAAAATCAGAAGGGTAATTGGGGTTTGACTAGGTTTTGGACACTATTGGATAGACAGGGAAGCAAAAATGAGGATTTCAGAAGCGGGGTGAAAGAATGGGAAAATTTGGCAGAGGGGAACAAAGAAGCAGAATTCAGAAAGGAACTCTGTGGTAAAATTTGAAGGTGATTGGGTGAAATCTGAGGAAGTTATGGAAAACCCTAAAAATAGACAAATGTGGGATTTCAGGCTTTGGGAAGGGGAATTTGGGATAGGGTCCTCAAGACTGAAATATGCAGAATGGGATGACAGGGGTTCCCCGAAAATTTCAAGGGAAACAGAGTGAAAATAAGGGAGATATGGAGAAAAAACTGATTTTTTTTTTTTTTTTTATCAGACTGGAGTGGCTACGGCTCGAAAGGGATTTGGAACAGCGCCGAATGGATTGAAAACAACTGAATCTGGAACGGCTTGCAAAATGGATCTGAAACGGCGTAGCAGTGATCGACAATAGTTCAGCTGAAAGTAGATATGGACCCCAGGTATGTGCGGCTTCCTAACAGTTCAGGGGTTTCACTCGGCCACCAATGATGTCTGACGGCTTGCGTATTGGGGCAGTACCCCTCACTCCACGGCTCAGGTAAAACTGATAACTGCTTTGCCACAAACGACTGCTCTTGGTTTACCTCACGGGTGGGAACTAGTCAATCAGGTGGGGGTCGTTGCTCTTTTCGCTGGCAGGTCCTCTCAATGGGCCAACTACTTCGGGGTTCCTGTGGTACTCCTCACAATGAGTTTTAGGGATTATGCCCAAGTACTTCCCACATTTAAGCGGATAGGGATTATTCTCAAATCCGAACCTGCAACAGATGCGTAAAAAAAATTTGGCAGAAATTTCACCTAGCGAGCCCAAGAAAGTGCTCTGATACCAGATGTGAGGCACCTGCAACAATTAATTAACAAGAATATGCGAAATAGCAGAAATGACAGAACTCAGAATCACTTTTATATTGATCACAGGCCACTTCGAGGGGGCAACCTCCTTTGAGCAAGCTCAATACAATTAACTTCACGGTGCCTTCATAGGTCTCAACACACACTTATATACTAATTCTAGGCACCAATACTATGGGTCAAAACCATGGACCGTTACAAACTATGGATCAACAATACTATGGGCGGCTTACAAAGCATATGCGCCAACAACAATAACATAAACTATTGATCAACAAATACTACGGGACGACTTACAAAGCATATGCGTCCAACAACAACATACTAACAAAGTAAAGACATGGGTTCCTAACAATGATCTACCTGATCATACAACGTATCCACCTGATACATATACAGATACATGGTCCAAGCATCCAACATGATGCATAAACATATACATGATCCAACTGATCATAACCAACATCCAACACGATGCATATACAGAGCAGTAATCGGAGCATCATCCTGATGCTCATCATCCAGTGCTTACATCCACAGCAATGGAAGGATCCTCCTCTCACCATGCTGGGAATGGATCCTGCAAATGTGTCCATCACTTCTTCCTTGAAGTGTCATCAATCTAAAGAACACCAAGTCTCTCTCTGAAGTACTCAAACTTCACTATGGCTAGTGGCTTTGTCAACATATCTGCAACCTGCTCATCCATCACAACATACAGGAGCTTCACTGCTCCTCTCTGCACCATATCCCTGATATAGTGATATTTGATCTCTATGTGCTTCGACCTGTCGTGGAACATTGAGTCCTTAGACAGCTTCACATAACTCTATTTGTCACAAAAGATACCAGTAGCCTCCAGCGGGAGATCAAATAACTCAGACAGTAGCTTACGGAGCCATACTTCCTCACAACTAGCCGAACAAGCTGCAACATACTCAGCCTCGGCTATACTCATTGATACGCAGGACTGCTTCCTGATCCCATACTGAAGCATCACCCAGATGTGCTCTTTCTATATGCAACACTGCCTGCCCAGTCTGAATCAACATAACCCTGCAGGTTAAACTTTTGATTCGCATCATACCTGAGCCCATAATCAATTGTACCCTTAAGGTACCTCAGAATATGCTTTATAGCAACCAGGTGAACACCTTTGGGATCCGTTAGGAACTAGCTCAATGTGTTCACCGCAAAGGAAATATCTCTTCTCGTATTCTTCAGGTACATCAAGGACCCAATCATCTGACGATACATCGTGACATCAACCGGATCAAATGAAGCATCACACAGAAGCTTCAGGTTCGATGCCATAGGTGTGGCCATGGCCTTACTGTTAACACCCAAAAAGTGCTCACTACCTCATCTCCCTCATTACATGACTCATTTGTCTATATTTCCTACCATATTTGCTTCCAAAACCTTAAAAAACCATTAAAAAGCCTCCAAAAGGCCAAAAAACCCCATTTTCCCCCCAAAATCATTTAAATTCCTCCAAAAATAGCAAAAACCCTCTAAAAAGGGCCCTAAATTCCCAAAAATCAAATAAAAGGGAATAAAAAATACAAAAAAGAGGAAAAAGAGGGAAAAAAGGAAGCAAAAACCCTATACAAGTGACATAACCCATATGGTGCCCAAAACCATGGGTCAACACCACCACTCAAAACCTATAAATAGGTGATGGAGGCTCCCCATTTCATATCCACAATCTTCCCTATCCTCACTCTGCCAAAATCACTCCTGAAACCATAGCTCACCCTTTTGAGCTAATTTCACATTTGAGTGCCCCTTTGGCTCATATCCAAAACACTTTGGGGAAGGAGAAGGAACCCATTGGAGCTTGGAAGCAGCCCTCCTAGACTACTACAAGAGCTTCACCAACCTCAACACTTGAGGTAAATTTAATACAAAAGAAAATATTTATCATATTGTCATGTCTTTTTATTTCTGTCAATGCTCATGCTCGGTTAAATTTCATTTTGTTTTATTGCTTTAATTTACTGTTTACTGATCTGCTACTAAGGAGTCCCTTCTCCTTAGTAGGTGCCCATTTGCACAACCTAGGGTGAAAACCCTAGCTACAGTTTTGGCAACTCCCTTAGTGTTCCTTTGAGTTTCTGGTTATAATTTTTAAAAGTCTTATTTTCTGCAAATATTTTTCTGTTTTTCCCTTTCGGCTATCCCTTTCAGCAGTTGGGTTTGCTGCCAGAAATCGCATATTTTTTCCCCACAGCTGCGATCCGACTGCGGCTTTCAGTTTGTTTCCTGCGATCCGACCGCGGCTTTTAGTATGTTTTCTGCGATCTCCCTGCGGCATTTAGTCTATCTCCTGTGATCTGACCGCGGCTTTCAGTTTGTATCCTGCGATCCGACCGCGGCTTTCATCCTGTTTCCTGAGATCTCCACGCAGCTTTCATCCTATTTCCTGCAATCTCCCCACGGCTTTCAGCTTCTTTCCTGTGATCTCTCTGCAGCTTTCATCCTGTTTCCTACCATCTCCCTGCGACTTTCATCCTGTTTTCTGCGATCTCCCCGCGGCTTTCAGCCTACTTCCTGCGATCACCCCACAGCTTTCAGCTTGTTTCCCGCGATCCACCCGCGCATTTTCGCCACAGACTCGTGATCTATTTTCTGCACTTTTCTCCTTGTTTTGAACCCAACACTTTGCTGCAATAGTTTTTGCACCTGCACAACCACCTGTCCTATCTGCAGCCATACTTACTTACAACCTTTTTCTGCAGTTTTCTTTCTATTCCATTTACATAATTTTTTAAAGTTTAAGCATTTCAATTGAAAAAAGAAAATTTTGCATTACAAGTTTCATTTCTGCATTATTATTATTAGTTAGAAAGTTTCCCACCCCGTGGCACTTTTGATTGGGTTCATTACCTCACACGCACACACTCTGTCACCTAATTCAAGTGAGCCCTAAAATACTACTTAACACAACCAACATTCTAACCCCACTTGGGGAACACATAAGAATATTGTAGTTAGGTAGGAGAGGTGGGATAGGCATCCAAATAACACCCCTCGGTCACTTACACTTGAGACATAGTTGTTGTCCATTAGGGAACCAAAATCCCTTAGTATTTTTTGGCACGGTCACAACCAGTTTATTAGAGGGCCTCTCCCTTAGGAGGGTTGAAGTAGCCAGACTAGTTCCGGAGGCCTAAGTAGAATAGCGCAATCCATTCAGTAACCGAAGGCTACCTACTCGTTGGTCTGCGTGTGGTGTTCTCTTTAGGCCCACATGGTGATAGGACCGGAGCTGCAGATTCACCTTTTATGGACGTGTCATGAATGGGGTATCTTAGTTGCCTTTCTTCTAGGATTGTCTTACCTAGTGTCCCTCCCGGTAGGGGGATATCTTTAGCCACTTAGCTCTACTATCCATATTGTCTGACTTGGATTTCATCACCTTGCATAGGATATGTTTGGTTGAGTCAGAATACTATTTAGCTAGGTGTTTGCATGCTCCCTTACCTCCCTTTGGTCTAGCGAGTCCACTATTTTTATTTTTTAGGAAACTTGTTGCTTGTTGGTATTCTGACCATTGTTGTTGACGCTCCACTCATTGTAGCACAGTTGTTACATTGAGTGTTTTGAGCTGGTTGTTGGCCTGAGTGCCGTATTTTTTGTGCTCTCCTTCTGCACACTCGGCTGCATTAGGGTTTTTGAGTTGTTTTTCACTCGACACAACCCCCAAATACTTGACACCATCTGTCACCATTGAGTCCCCGAGACATTCTCGGCGCCTTCAGGGCGAGCCCCCGCAACACGGTTCACTTGACATCACCCGTCATAGACGTAGATATTCATCACTTGATACCACTCATCATAGATCTTGAGCTTTGTCACTTGACTCTACTCGTCGACGACATAGAGCCCCGTCACCCGATCCGGACGCCCCTTATTTCACATTTGATTATGAGGCAGAGTCCGAGAACCCCACTTATACTACACCAACTAGCCCCATGGCTGGCATGACTTCCAACCCTTTCTTTGTAGGAACCACTGGTGGAGTATCCACCACCACCCCAGCTTCCATAACCGCTTTGGATATGCCCTCGATGGGGCCCACACCCACCATTCCGATCACTGTGCCCATCCCAGTGGTTAGCATACCCAACCCAACTCCACCAGCGAATCACACTACCCTTGGTGGCGTAGGACCATCCCATACCACCTTCGTTCCTCCACTTGGGAGCAACACCCCCAACCTAAACCTAGCCCCTACACTTGGGGGCATTGGCCCCAACGTGGTCACGACCACCAGTATGTCACATCCTTCTACTAGTTTTCCATTCATGGCTAGTCTCAACCTTCCTGACCTGGCAAGACTGACCAATGATCCCATCAGACACGACCCTGCGTGGCCTCACATGCCCACCAAGCTCCCATCAGACATCCCTAAGTTTGAGGGCAAGGCAGGTGAAGACCCCCAGAACCACATTATGTCCTTCCATCTGTGGTGTTCCTCCAACTCCATAGTGGACGACTGTGTCCGACTCCGTCTGTTACAACGCACCCTCATTGGCTCTGCAGCCAAGTGGTACATCGAGCAGCCCCATGGGACCCATGCCACGTTTACTTCCCTTGCCTTGACCTTTCTGCAGTTCTTTCAGTTACCTGTCCGCTATGACGCGGGAGTTTGTTAGGATATTCCTATACTCCATCCTAGTCCCACCAGTATTTTGATCATTTACATTTTCAGTCATGCATGCACTTTTAGGGTTTGCATGCATTCTAGGGTTTGCATGCATTTTGCATGCATCCCAGTCATCAGTCCAGCACCTAGTCCTCAGTTAGCCAGCCCCCAGGAGCTTCTCACTATTCAGTTTTAGCCCTCCAGTTGCTTAATGCGCCCTTCTTCCTTGATTTTAGGGAGCAACTCGCCCTTCTTCACCTACCAGTCCAGTAACACTCAGTTAAACTCAGTTACACTCAGTTACACTCAGTTACATTGAGTTACACTCAGTTACAGTCAGTTACACTCAGTTACATTCAGTTACTCTTAGTTACATTGAGTTACACTCAGTTACCTTAGTTACACTGAGTTACACCTACCAGAGTTAGTTTGACTGATGGTTGACAGTTACTTGAGCATTGATGACTCCACTGATGATGATGAAGACTTACAGTTGCGCTCCGATGATCATGAGGACACCTAGTTGTGCTCCGATGACACTCCAGTGATCCTTTGATCACTCCATGAAGGCTAATTCGAATTGCCACCTTAGGCATTCGAATTCCTCATGCATTGTATTATTTATATGTCCATTTGTGATTAATAATCTAGAGTATGACCGAAGTATTATTGCTTCTATCTGAGTTCTACTGTACCATATTATTCTGTTGCTCATTATACTGCATGTATCACTCTTCTTCTATTTTCTTGCTTAATCATAATTACTCTTGTGAGGTACACATCATCTCTTAGATCTGCTGTGAGTATTTTCACATGGTATCAGAGCATGTTGAGAGTATTGTTTATCTCCATTCTTGAGAGTTTTTTGCAGGTTATTACCAAGATTTCGAGTGCAGCAGAATCTGCATTTTTGCAGCAGTAGCAGTTGCAGTTATTCTATATTGTTTTTGCAGGTCCTCTATAGCTTCTATGTATTCATCAGGAATTACTCCTCTTGATCCACTCAACTATGATGAATGGAAACCAAGAATGATAGTAGACTTGAAGATCCATGATCTTTTTTATTGTTATTTTGAAAGAGAGTTCGAATCCCCTGAAGAGAAGATTGAATGGTTAAATAAAAGAGACATGCACTTTGCAGCAATAATGTTTTCTTTGTATGCATACCAGAGATTCCAATTCAAATACCGTGATGGTGTTGAAATTCCAAGAGAGTTATGGACTCCAAAAGAGATATCGGCTCACCTGGATGGAAAATTTGGCAGAGAGAATGAAGGACTTGGTCCCAACCCATTCGAAAGAAAACAAAGTGATGCATTCGCTCCTCTTGATGGTCTCTCAGATCATGAACCAGTATCATCTCATATTGAAGTTGTTGACAAAGAACTTGCAGATTCTCCGCTCATGCTCAAACTTTCTTCTCTTTCTGTGCCAACTCACACTCTAGATATTGCAGAAGGTCCTAAATCCTCTCTTGCACCAGAGTCTGTTGGTTTGCATCATGATCACATGATTATTTCAGAGGTCAAATCAGCTAATGGAGGTAATGCATTCACTCCTCTTTAGCAAACATCTCTTTTATACTACTATATGATCATAAATTCATGCTTTCAGAAGGTCATTGAAGAATATGGCCATTGCCATTCGCTTGGGATAAATTCTCATGCATCTACTGGTTTTGATCTCACCTCTCATGGTTCAAAGGAGATCTCAAGAAGCCATGATTCAAGTCTTGTATCTAATTTGGGTTCTAAGCAATTACTGCTTGGGAAAATTTCTCATGCATATGATAGTTTTGATCTCACCCCTGCTGGTTCAAAGGAGATCTCAAGAAACTGTTTTGAAAGTCTTAAATCTGATTTTGATTTCAAGCAAACATGTAATAGTTCTTTTTGGCATAATCTCACCCATGGTGGTTTGAAGGAGAAGACAAAGGACTATATGCACATTCAAAAATTTGATCCTACCTCAGCTGATTCGAATCACAGGTTCAAGGATCATTCTAATACTGTTGGATTTGTTCTCATCACATTCGATCTGAAGAGCAAGTACAAGCATATGCTTTTTGAGCATGATCCACTTCTTCCCAAGAAGAAGATACCTCCAGACATATGACCAAGCATCACACATGCTTGAGTTTGGAGCTTTTATTTTTTATGTGTGCCTTACAGTCTATTTTTTGAGGAGGGGCTATGTTTCCCATGAAATTTTCCCACTTCCTTGGTTTATTGATTGTTATTATTCATTGTATTGGGTGACCTTTGGTCTTAGTTACCAGGGCCCAGGATGGATTAAGGGGGGGTGTTAGGATATTCCTATACTCCATCCTAGTCCCACCAGTATTTTGATCATTTACATTTTCAGTCATGCATGCACTTTTAGGGTTTGCATGCATTCTAGGGTTTGCATGCATTTTGCATGCATCCCAGTCATCAGTCCAGCACCTAGCCCTCAGTTAGCCAGCCCCCAGGAGCTTCTCACTATTCAGTTTTAGCCCTCTAGTTGCTTAATGCGCCCTTCTTCCTTGATTTTAGGGAGCAACTCGCCCTTCTTCACCTACTAGTCCAGTAACACTCAGTTACAGTCAGTTACACTCAGTTACACTCAGTTACACTCAGTTACATTGAGTTACACTCAGTTACAGTCAGTTACAGTCAGTTACACTCAGTTACATTCAGTTACTCTTAGTTACATTGAGTTACACTCAGTTACACTCAGTTACACTTAGTTACACTGAGTTACACCTACCAGAGTTAGTTTGACTGATGGTTGACAGTTACTTGAGCATTGATGACTCCACTGATGATGATGAAGACTTACAGTTGCGCTCCGATGATCATGAGGACACCTAGTTGTGCTCCGATGACACTCCAGTGATCCTTTGATCACTCCATGAAGGCTAATTCGAATTGCCACCTTAGGCATTCGAATTCCTCATGCATTGTATTATTTATATGTCCATTTGTGATTAATAATCTAGAGTATGACCGAAGTATTATTGCTTCTATCTGAGTTCTACTGTACCATATTATTCTGTTGCTCATTATACTGCATGTATCACTCTTCTTCTATTTTCTTGCTTAATCATAATTACTCTTGTGAGGTACACATCATCTCTTAGATCTGCTGTAAGTATTTTCACAGAGTTGAGATCCTACTGTCTTGCTGACAGAATACAGCCACCCATATCACTGACCACATTCATGAGTGGCGTCGATGCCGAAGCCTGTGCAAAATCAAGTTAGATGACCGTATCTTCTTAGATTGGTTTCTAAAATATCTCCTTCCTGTCATTACCAAGGATGTGGCATCCAAGCGACCCCAGTCCGAGGAAGAGGCCATCCTAAAATCCCAGCAATTTGACCTTATTTACGCCCATTCTGGTTATCTATATACCATTATACCTGACGCCCCCCGTGGTGATTCCTCCCAAAATGATCCGCTAGGGGCATCCCACACCGTAGATGGCATCATTGGATGTATTGCCTCGCATAACCAGCCCTTTTCCATAGCACGTACTAGCCACGGTCCTGACCTTTCGTGAGCCACATCCCACTATGGAGCAACCAATTCATAGGCTCCCATGGCACATAATCACCATTCCCACGGACCCTCATGTCCACCTCAGTGCTTCGGACATGCATCCCCTTCTTACGCCCCTTCGGTCACACCTCAGCCATATTACCACCCGCTGGTCGCGCAAGTTCCTGTCTCCTCTCAAGCCCCCCCTGCTTATTATCCTGCAGAGGCAGCACCTGCGGCAAACCCACAACTCGTCACATAGACATATCAGCAACCCCCACAAGTTTTAGCACCTGCACCGCCTCCACCCACTTATTATGCACCGCAGCCTGCTCCCACACCTGCCCAACCGCAGAACCCACCTGCCGCCCAAGGGAAAGTGTATGCCCAACAAAATCCGTAGCAAAACCAGAATAACCAATGCCAACAAGGCTAGCAAAATTGCGGCAAGGGACGTAACCGCGGGAACAACCCCCATCAAGACCAAGGCGGCCAGCCCCCTAATCCCCCAAACAATGATAATGCGGCACCTGCCAACCAAAACCCTGACAGGCCACCCAAGCAAGCCAAAATCCCTAATCTGCGAACGAACCATCCTTGTTTTATTTACGGGGTCTATGGCCATTACAAACATGCTTTCCCACATTTGGAGCGTGCTTGACAACTCTGGACTGATGATGCCCACCGCCAAGGGCACGCGGCTCCTCAGGCGCCGCCCAACCCCCCACCGCCTTAGACTCAACCCTTGGTGTTACAAAACCCTTTACCAACCCAAGGCGTAGTGAACACTCAACCATTGACTCCCCCTCACCACAACAGCAAATCCCTTATGCCGCTCTTGATCAACCCATGACAGAATCAGATACCCATCACTTGTTAATGATGTCATCCACCTATGTCAACCTTCAAACCCGTCGGAACCAATACGGCTCCACCCCTGAAGCCCCTCCGGTCGACAAAAACACCAACACCCTTCCCACCGATCAGTCGTTACGAATACCTCTGGCCCCATTAGATAACGCCTCAAAATCCCCTCGCTTCCCACTTCGTCACATCAACAATAACCCCAATGCTCGCACTGCATCTAATTACAACATTGTAGATGACTTAGCCCAGTCCCCCGCAGCCATGTCTACATTAGAAGTCTTAAAAAACTATCCTACACAGCGAAAGACTTTGCTCTTAGCCATTGGTGCTCTTGACCCAACCGATTAACGAATGATGGCCTTTGATTTGGACCAATCCGAACCACACTTGCCTTCCACATTAGCATTCCAAGTTTCTGTATTGGTTCGGAATCTTGTCATCCATCAGTGCATCATCGATGAGGGTGCTTCTACATGCGTTATGTCCACATTCGTTTGGCTGAAGTTGGGATCCCCTACTCTCTAGCAGTCCACCACTACATTGCGAGCCTATGACGGCCGTTCGGCCCAACCCCAAGGTCTCTTCGCTAATGTCCCCGTCCAGTTGGCTGGTAAAACAATGCTTATTGACATAGAGGTCATCGATGCCCAACTTGATTATAACCTCTTACTTGGCCGCAGTTATATGTACGCCATGCGGGCGGTTGCCTCATCCATTTTTCGTACCATGATGTTCCCCCATGACAGACGCGTGGTCAAGGTTGATCAACTCACCTATTACGATCCCAATGCCCCCGCTGCACCCGAAAACGTTCTCCCCCTGGTTGAACAACCCATTTGCGGTGCATCTACCTCGTTGGTTCCCTCAGTGGGACCCGTAGTTTACTCAGATACGTCGATGACCTCAACATTCCCATCCATTCCACCCCTGCCACCAGTGGCCGAAATATATGACTTGTGTACCCTTTCTCACAATACACCAACACCCAACCATCAACCGCCCGTGCTTCCCCAACCACCATTGGTACCTAGTCATGTTTGTGTTACACCCATCCATACAATCCCCTTCCTATTCCCCCCTTCGGGAGTAGTAAGCGCCCCGGTTATGGCTACCCTCAGCCTCCCTAGTTTAACTTTAGGATTACCTATATGGTACATCACGCCTCTCATTTCCCCCCTGACACCAAATGTCGTCCTACAACTGGTGCAACCCATCACCACTACTGGTCAACCACCTCCTAGTGTCACTACTCCTTCCTTGTCCACTAATACATCCCCTCTTATCACACACACTGGGGGCAGAGGCCCACAACCATACACTACTTTACCCCCACCCAAAACGGTTAAAACCCCCCCCGTGTTTAGTGCTCCTCCGAAATGCTCATTGTGTGATGAATTGGGCCATCCTACCCATTAATGTCCCCAAATGCTTGACGACGACCCCAACATCCCGGTTGTCCAACTCGACCCTACCCCTAAACCTCGTGATAAATCACTGCGTACCAACCACCCTTGTGCAATATGCGGTATTTACGGCCATTACTCACATCACTGTCCATATCTCCCCGATTACAGAGTAGCTCTCTACGAGATGAATAGCTTGGACCTCGAGATGGCTCCCCCCACCATCGAAGAGATCCACCCGCCAGCATCCCCGCCAACGGGAGAGATTAATACCCTTTATATATTCTCTTCTACTAGCACTCCCTTGTCAACCGATTTAAAAACCCAAAGTTTCCATAATGATGAGGAGATTCTCGAGGATCTTACTGCACCTGATTACCGCTGGGAAGAAATGCACCATCATTCCTATTTCCTCCCGGAAGAGTCCTCCCCCACCACAGCCACCCAATTTTTAGGTGAGTCCAAAGATTTCCTCCCCACCAAAGTCGACTGGTTTAAAGAGCCCATTCCCGCTCCCAATGCCTTCGAGGAAGGTAACATGGCCAATATCTCACCCACAATCCACATTGATATCTCTGCCCCAGCTGGTGCTCCTTAACTCATTACGTTAGGAGCCTCCTGCACTGAGTACAAGCTCGGAGAGTACAAAATTTTTTTCCAAGAGTTTCGCAATGTCTTTGCCTGGTCCTACACCGAAATGCCTGGTCTTGACCCCGCTATCATCAAGCACCACATTGACACCTCTGAGTTAGGGGGCATAATAGATTACCTCGAATTTGGGATAGGGGGTATGATCAACCATTTTGAACCTTCCCCATCACATCTATCTCAACGTTTCAATGATCCCATTGTTCAAACCAACACATATGTGATCCACAACCACAAACCCCATGCGCATAGCATGGCGGCAGGTCATTAACCCTGCTCACTTTTTCACATGCGTGATCTCAACCATTTTTGAGGTCACATGTCACTTGTATATATGATTTGATTCGAGACACCTAGTATTCTGCCCCCGCGGGTCATCATTTCTCCCCACCACTACATCCTTGGCTTGGTGGACTCAACTTTATTTATAGTCATTTTTAACCTCGTTTTTCCTTTGCCATTTCGAAGCCATATGAACTCTGTTTTTCACACCATTTGTACCATCAGATTCAGTTTTTCAAGCCCGTGATGATGCTTGAGATCATTTCTCGCTCTCACCCCCCCATTTTTTGGGCACTTTTTATCAACCCCTAGTCATCTCGGTTTGCATGCCACCTCAGCCGTTATCCATTTTTTACACTATCATCGGATTCAGTTTTTCGAGCTCGTGATGATGCTTGAGATCATTTTTCACTCTCACTAGATACAGTTTCAACATTGTGTCTCGACACCTTGCTGCCTCAGTTTGCGTGCCACATCGGTTGCCATCAAATTGTTACACATTTGTACTTGAGCCATTCACTCCATTCATACTGCAATTATTTCATTATTTTTCCACCATTCATCATCCCGCAAGGAGGCCCACCAGTGTTCCCCCCCACCCTCATTCTTGGTTCTCGTCAATGTCCCTTGATTGAGCACTTCCTCCTTGCTTGGCCATTCCTTTTGTTCGGTATAATTTTATCCCTTTTTTGGGCCAGAAAATTCCTTTACAAAAAAGGCACTTAGGGAGTTTCTGTTAAGCTCTTTTCTGACTCCTAAAAAATGAAAAGATCGCCGCGCAATCTTTCTTCCTTTCATACTCGTTAAAGTACCTGAAAGGGCGTCTATCTGGTATAAGGTTAACCCTTTTCCGCACCTAGTAGACTAATTATGAAAAATGAATACTCTAGTCACACCGTCTAGAAGAGTTCTTCATTGCATCGTTTTATGCTTTTTCGGGCCTTAGAGACTAGCACATGAAAAAGAACCCCCCTGGAGTCTTCTTATTGCTTTTAGACTCTTTAAAATTGAAGGAAACCACGAGCATGCACCGTCCTAGGATCGTACAAATCCACACAATGGTACCATTCCACTCTTTCAGAGTCTTCTTATCGCTTTCAGACTCCTTAAAATTGAAAGCAATCACGAGCATGAACTGTCTTGGGCTCGTATAAATCCACATGATAGTACCATTTTGAGCACACTTCTTCCCGCTCCTTAAACCATAAAGAAGTCCCCCCAGTGCCTCTCGGCACCATGATCGATCATCTCGGTAGCACCCCCAATAAGGTTTCCTTTGTTAAGAGTATTCTGCAGTCTCCTTCCATCTTACACCAACTTGAGTATCACTCATCCCAGTCACCATCCCTGATCCATTCAAGCTATGATCTCTTTCCCACCAGTCAGTTTCATATGCTACCCAATTATCCCCGCCATCATACTCTGAACAAAGGAATTTTGACTCCACCCACTCTCTTTGCCCAGTTATTCCCCGTACCCATAGTATGTCATTCCTACCATCAGTACTCTCACACTTCGGTTCTCCACCTCATGCTCCTATCAAGGAAACATCATTGCCTTGCTAGTTGCAGGTCTCCCTCTGTCGACGCCATCCCATCTATTCTAGAGGATAGACCGAGAGGTCCCTGTGCCTTGGACTCATCACCATCTGTGGTGAGTTCCTACAGACCATTTTGAGAGGAGTCATCAGTGCCTCTCAGAGTGGTTTTTTCTCACATTCTCGACTTCAACACCTTGATCGCATCATTGAGAATCGCGCAGTGTCTATATCCCTTCAGTTACTGGTCGAAGACCCTAGATTTCCCCCGACTCTAGCACATTGGTGAGTCACTTCGGAACACCCAGTCATATGTTCTTGAGGATGTCTGGGTTGCGTTGGCGATTGTATTCGGAAGCCATCCAGTCATATGCTTCCTTGAGTACCCAGTTCAGCTCCAGTTCAATGTACCATTGAGGGTATAACTCTCCGTCATTATGATCTTCCAGTTCATCAGTTCCTCTGGTACCATACTCAGCACTACTATTGATATTCCAGTGTATCAGTTCTTCAGCTCATACATGGTCAGCCCGACAGTATGTCCCAGATTTGTGTCCCCTTTTGGACCCTTATGATGTACATAGTGGTTCTCCATGTATCTTTCAGGCCTCCATTTTTGGGCCTCATTGTTATTTTATATATATCTTGATACGAGCATGGGTATGCCTGCCTCGTCCATATATTGAGATTCTTCCTCATTCATTATTGAGGCCATGTATCTTTTAGGTCCCCATTTTTGGACCTCATTGTTATTGTTCAGATCTTGATACGAGCGTGGGAATGCCCGCCTCGGTCCATATATTGAGATTCTTCCTCATTCATTATTTGAGGTCATGTATCTTTCAGGTCCCCATTTTTGGACCTCATTGTTATTGTTATAGATCTTGATACGAGCATGGGAATGTCCACCTTGTCCATATATTGAGATTATCCCTCATTCATTATTGAGGTCATGTACTTTCAGTTTTTGCAGTTTGTTCGAGACCGTTGTTCCGAGCTCTAGTTCATTTCTTCTCCTCTCCACATCCCAGGACAACCATAAAAGACCTATGATGTTTATCGGCCATACGATGAGCTCCTGCGCTCACACATCAGGGGGCAATCTGTTAGCACCCAAAAAGTGCTCACTACCTCATCTCCCTCATTACATGACTCATTTGTTTATATTTCCTACCATATTTGCCTCCAAAACCTTAAAAAGCCTCCAAAAGGCCAAAAAACCCCATTTTTCCCCCAAAATCATTTAAATTCCTCCAAAAATAGCAAAAACCCTCTAAAAAGGGCCCTAAATTCCCAAAAATCAAATAAAAGGGAATAAAAAATACAAAAAAGAGGAAAAAGAGGGAAAAAAGGAAGCAAAAACCCTATACAAGTGACCTAAACCATATGGTGCCCAAAACCATGGGTCAACACTCCACCACTCAAAACCTATAAATAGGTGATGGAGACTCCCCATTTCATATCCACAATCTTCTCTATCCTCACTCTGCCAAAATCACTCCTGAAACCCTAGCTCACGCTTTTGAGCTAATTTCACATTTGAGTGCCCCTTTGGCCCATATCCAAAACACTTTGGAGAAGGAGAAGGAACCCATTGGAGCTTGGAAGTAGCCCTCCTGGACTACTACAAGAGCTTCACCAACCTCAACACTTGAGGTAAATTTAATACAAAAGAAAATATTTATCATATTGTCATGTCTTTTTATTTATGTCAATGCTCATGCTAGGTTAAATGTCATATTGTTTAATTGCTTTAATTTACTATTTACTGAACTGCTACTAAGGAGTCCCTTCTCCTTAGTAGGTTCCCATTTGCACAAGCTAGGGTGAAAACCCTAGCTACACTTATAGTCGATCATCCCGAACCTCTTCATGATCTCTACTGCATACTTCCCTTGTCCAAGGAAGATTCCATCTGCACTCTACCACACCTCCATGCCTAGTGCATCATACCCAAGTCCTTCATCTCGAAATCGGTAGCAAGCATCCTCTTGGTATGAGAAATCAATCCATCCTCTCCTGTTACAAACAGGTCATCCACATACAAGAGTAGTATCACAGGATTGCCTTCCTCAACCTTGTAGTAAAGGTTGGAATCTGCTTTACTCTTGGTAAAGCCCAAACTGGATAGAAAGCTATCCATCCATACCAAGTCCTAGGAGCTTGCTTCAAGCCATATAAGGCTTTCTTCAACCTGCACACATATGACTCCCTGTCATATGTCTCAAAACCGAGTGGCTGCTCCACATACACTTCCTCTTCAACTACACCATTCAAGAAAGCTATCTTGACATCCATTTGGTGTATCTTCCATTTCATCACTGCAGCTAGAGCAAGTACTGATCTGATGGAAGTGTATCTGGCTACAGGTGCAAAAGTCTCTTCATAGTCTATCCCCTCTTACTAGGAGAAGCCACAAGCTATAAATCTCGCTTTGTATTTCTTTATGCTTCCATTTGCAGCATGCTTGATCTTTTGGAAGTCACAACAGACTTTCCATCTGGCCTTGGGACCACATCCCAAACATCTTTCTCCATGATCGACGGATCATGGTATTCTTTCATTACTTCATCCCGGATCCTAGGAACTTCAATATATTCAGTATCTTCAATAGAGAGCTTTGTTACTAGAACAAATTTTGTAGTCCTTCTTTTGTAGGTGATGGTATATGATCTTTCCTACAAGACAAGTTAAAATTGCATGATTAGAAACATCTCATATTTTTCAGAACAATTTCTTACACATAAAGAAATATGTCATACAATCATGCAATTATCTTAGACAATGCTTCAATACAACATTTATCCATATCACGTAACTTTCTAGATGCCTTCCAATCTCTACCAGAACATTGTTAAGAGTGTGCACAACTCCCAACATGTCAGCAAAGAGGTTTCATTCTAGATAAGTAGCAATGGAATGTTTTACAGTGCCATAGGCCACTTACCCATCACATGCATATTAGTAGTATACTGTTCATTAATGCAATTATTCTAATATGCATAATACACACCCTAAGTCTAGGAACATAAGCATATACATCATTGAGCAATATTATTCAAACAAACAAGTATACAAGAAATGACAATCCAAATACTTGTCTTTGTTTGTTTTGTATTGTGGACTCCCTCTCAATATTTTCTTCCTTGCAGGAACTACTGGAGTGTGCTCCCTCTTGATCTTTGCTTCCCGGATTACCTGTCTTTGAACTTATATCCATCCTCGATCACTATGCATGCTTACTAGTATCATCATTGTGTTACCCTCAAGATCTCATACATAATCATACATTCATTAGTATAATCTCAATACTATCAAAACACAATAATCTTAAACATGTATAATCATGATCATTTCAAACACAGATAATAAGCATTAGCAGTCAATGTTTTAGGGAATACTTCTCTTACTCATGCATATTCATATTTGACCATAGAACTCTTCTAGTTAGTCATGTCATCAATCAAGGTAAGAGACATAATATGCATAAACCCATGATTACTAACTTCAATGAATAATCATTATCAATCATGCCATGTATACTTACATAAGAGATCCTAACACAAGGTAGGATTCTAACTTGATATAGGAAAAACATACCTGGATTAGCATGCAAGCTAGTTATGTCTAACATACCCACATAATGTCTTCTTGTTCTCTTCAATGACTTGTGCTAGTAACCTGCATATCTCATAGGTTAACCATTATAGAACCAAGTTATACATACCTCGTAAGTAGATATTCTATGTGATCCATGGCAATGGATGAACCTTTGTCTTCATGTCACCATGGTCATATGTTCTTGAACTAGAACATGATTTGTCTTTCTTGATGTACCTTTCATGTTAGCGGACAACATCAACCTCATACAACACCACAATGCATTAGTACAATCGTAAGTGTCAAAACCCTAATCAATGAATATCTTCTATCGTGCACTCATAATTTTATTTAAGTGATATGACAAGTCTAAAGTTAATCAATATTGTACTAACCTTAATGAAGACAAACATACCATAAACTTAATCATGAACAGATCTCAAAACATACCTGGATAAGTCATACCTATCGAGATTGCTTGTAATCTTCTTATGTAAGGCCTTAGCCTTATCTCCCTCTGAAACTGGAACTTCTTCACTTATGCAGGTGACCAATCCATTCTCTTCTAGGATTAACCCAATCCAATTGATTTGCAGAAACTAGATCTGGAGTTGGATTAGGGTTTGTCACAGAAACCCTAAAAATTCAAACTTTGAATTTCAAACTTCTGAAAGGATAGAAAGAAGCCCTAATTTTCCACTTTTCCGATCAAAGTCCCGAACTAGGGTCTGATCAAGCCCGACCTTCTCCCCAACAAAAAAATTTGAACTTGGTCCCTAAATTTAGATTTTGATGAGTAGCATTCAGTCGTGGTCTCCGATCACAAAAATTTCAACTTTCTCTGAAACCCTAATTCCCAGAGCCATGAATGAAGGTGCTCAAAATCCAATTATGTTTTGATAGAAATATGCACCTGATTGTTTCTGGTGTAACTCCGAAATTACGAATCCAAAGGGTATGAAATTTCTACCTGTGGTAGCCTGACCTGTCATATTTCCAACCCCACAGGTCTGACCTCAATTGGATTCTCTGAGAGAGTTATGCCAAGTGTCGCAACGTGACCTGTTTATGGGATAAAATAGGAGAGCGAACTTGTACAGAGTGCCACGTGTCATTGGTTCACTTTCGGCCTGTGAAACAACAGTCCGTGTCCTTCCTGTCACTTTTTACGAAATTTCATTTGGAGCTTCCTAGCCCAAATTATGACCTTTTTTCCTAGGTCACCTGTTTATGACTCATATCTGGAAGAGGTAGAAACCCTAGATTGTACAGATCATAAGACACAAAGTACAACGAATTAGAAGTTTTACTTTGGACACAAGGTACATGGGCATCTTATATTCGACCTATAAGAGTTTCAGATCCTGAATCCTCGCTGAAATGTATTTATAGAAAAAGTTTTACGATGACTGGTTTGTGCTATATCAAGCACTAGCTTCACAAGTGCAACAAGTGTCATAAATGCCATACCATGCCTTCTTTCAGGCTAGCTCTGATACCATGTTAGTTTTTTAGAAATTTCAATCTGATCTAGGATCTTAACTGAGAGAATAACATGTAGAGCATATCTACAACATATCTACAGCATATCAATCATGGACACAATAATGCAAGCACACAAGAGACATAGAGTTTCACTGGGGAAAACCAAGAAGGTGAAAAACCCCGCAACTTCCTTAGAGATAGATAGAGAAATGATACAACCCAATCATAAGAGATAGTCCTCCTAGCATCAGATTCTCCTCCTCCACAAGTGTGCCACTCTCCAATGAGTGTGTGAGAGAGAAAGTGAATGGTCAAATAGAGTGCCTCCCGCACTCTATTTATACATGACTTGACTTACCTAATAACCTTTACTAGGTCGGCCTCAACTTAACCACATAACATAATGCTGATAGGGCCAACCCACACTAGGGTGGTCTAATAACCCTTTTACCCACATGAATCATACAGGGCCGACCCCATCAAGGTGGTCTAATAACCCATCAAGTATAAGTTATGACACTTACAATATAAATGATGACACTTTCGTATAGAGGAATAATAACATCTCTATAGGAATACAAACACTTCCGTATAGAGGAATAATAACATCTCTATAGGAATACAATATACATAGATAAAATACATACGTGAAATACATTCCGAAGTTACATATACATCAACAACATCATCCAAATTCTTCAAATTGCATAATTCTTCACTGCATAGTCTGAAGCACGATATGCAATAACAATATCTTGTTGTATGATTTAGAATGACCTCTTGTACCAATTGACAGAAATAACACTTGTTCAACTCTTATATCCAGTAGTAGCTGGATAAAGATACCAGGGAACCAAATTGAAATGGAACCTTGTGTTATATTATTGCATTATCATTTTAACCTTTAATTGAATTGGTATCTTTCGCTTAAATAATAAGGAATAGGGCGGGTGACATAGTTCAACTCATTTTCCATCTTCATGCTTTTGCTTTCCAACAACATCGATTTAAAAACAAAGGTAAGAAATTACAAAAATCTACATTTTCAAAATACAGATTAGAAGATACAAAAATGTTATAGACTTATGGAGTCAATAGTATGTTTAAGCTAGAACATGTAAATGCAAGGGGAATAGGTTTCACCTCACTCGCTGGCGGTATAAGGAAGAACACAAATGCACAAAGGAAAAGGAGAGGAACCTGGATTTGATACTAGGATAGAGTTGGTAGCATAGTCCACATGTATTTCTTTTTAAGAATCAAATCCAACAACATCCATTTCAATTTCAAAATAAAGGTAAGAAATTAAAAAAAATTGATGAAAAAAGGGAGTTTGGTTATATTGTTACAGTCTTAACAAATGCATTATGCATGGTATTTAGAAAAACAATCATGTACCGAAAAGGAATAACAATACAATGACAATGGTATTAAGAAAAAGTAATCAACTTATGAAAATGTAAAGCTAGATGCTTAGAAGAGTAAATTCGCATTTTTTGCAGAACAAAGACGCAAAACCAAGCATGCAGGAACCAATAGAGAAAGAAGTATGAGAACACAAAGAATGAAAAATAAAAAGAGAGAGCATGCAAGATCCACGGATGAACTGAATACTTATCTGCAAGGAATGTTTTATGTAAGAATTCTGGTAGATTTATGTAAGTGTGAAGGAGGATTTATGTAGACTATGCTTTCTCGCAGCAACCCATGCGATAAGAAAATAAAATGTGCAGTGTCACCATTATAAGGAGATAGTGAAGAGTCAGAGAAAATCACCACTTGTTACCAAGCTTTGTTCGAGTCCTTTTTGCTTGGATAGCTCGCAGGAGAACACTGAGTAAAGGAGACGAACATGAGAATCAAGGTCCCATGGGACACATCTAGCATGCACAGTACACATGTCCAACATGTGCCGCCAACATAGCATAAAATGAAAAATTTGCTAAGTCATCAAGATAGAGTAGATTAATTTAATGGATGGAGCATTCCTCTTAAGGTAAGTTTAAACTTAAATAGAGACTTCGTAGATTAATAAATAGTCTATTCTGTTTCTTGAGAATGAGAACATAGAGATGGAAATATTTTTGCTTTTTTGATTTCCCGTTGGTGATTTTTGTGTTTCATAATGATAAAATATAATGGAGTTCATGATCAGGGATGGAATTTGATGGGCATACTCCCATCATGAGGCATTTTACCCATCAAAATACGGTTAAAAAATTTAACAAACTGTATCAAAGAAGGGTCAAACAATTTGTTGGGATGTATTTTTTATAGTTAATTATTTTTCCAAGCCGTCATTAGTTTTTTATTAATAACCTTGTTAATACATGTGTATGCCTAGATAAGTGGCATGCAGTAGGTCGCATGTTATTATATATGTAATAATGGAGATTGAAACTTTCCCACTCGATTGAAACTTTCCCATTTGATTGAAGTGTAGGTGGGTGAGTTTTCCTTCAATGGGGATGGATTTTCTTTCATTCCATTTGTTCTTTCTTCCTTATATTGTCCTACCATTGTCCCAATATGGGGTCGTGCCCTTCCTTTCAGTGCCTCTCCCTAGCCTTTGTTCCCTTCCTTTAGAGGATAAGTCAA
Organism: Larix kaempferi; assembly: GCA_027924585.1. NCBI lineage: Eukaryota > Viridiplantae > Streptophyta > Pinopsida > Pinales > Pinaceae > Larix > Larix kaempferi. The sequence goes on along the minus strand of BSBM01000549.1, from coordinate 9,712,925 downwards.
ATTTAAAATTTGAAAGTGAAACTCCAAGAGAGAGGTGGGTACCATTTTAGAAGAAGAAGTCAGTTTTAAACTATGTTAATGAAGGAATTAACCCAACCACCCACCAAGAATAAAAGATTTATAAGCTACCAAACTTACAAAGCATCAACAATTTATCATATTACCAAATTTATGAAGCATCACCTATGGAATTTCATACATGCTTGCTTTCTGGTTATGGGCCTCAGAAGCTAGAAGTACTTGCTGAGTTTAGATACCCATTTATCTAGACAGTTTGAAAATGCTCTCCTCTAGACATGAAAGAGCGTGAAGCAGATTAATGAAGAGACAACATGCAGATGCAAGAAACATGAAAGAGTGTGAAGTAGGTCATCCATCTACGCAGAAGTAAGAGAAAGCAGAAGAAGTATTGACAATAGTATACACAAAAGTAAGAAGTCCAAAGAACTCAAGGGGAGCATATACATAGGGGGAGCAATGCAACAAGTAGAGATGAAGCATACAGTTCAAGAAAATTATACACAACTTCATAAGGTGTTGACAATAATGCCAAAAGGGGAGATTGTTGAAATTTGTTGAGATATTGTAACTTCAAAGAATATTATATTTGTACCTTATTATTCTGGAGATGTTTCATTCCTCCGTGAAGATCTTATTGTATATCCGGAGATGTTTATTCCTCCGTCAGAATGTGGTAACTTGGGTTATTAGACTTCCCTAGTGGAGGTAGGCCCTTTATGTGTTATGTGGGTCAAAGGGTTATTAGACCACCCTAGAGGGGTCGGCCCAGTCAGTTGTAGTGGGGTATTTAACCCATTGGTTAAATACGAGCCTACGTGTACTTGTGTAAAAGATGTGTCAGAGTAGTGTATAAATAGAGGAGGTGTGTTCCTCATTTGATACACACTCACACACTTGAGGATAGCGCACTTGTGGAGGAGAGGTCTGCTATTGTGGAGGAGGAGATCATATCTCAGGGTTTCATCTTTGTATATTGCTGGTCATCTATATTGAGGAAGCTTTACTGGGTTTTCTACCCCATGAGGGTTTCCTAGGATAAATCTCTGTCTCTTGTGTTTATGCTATGCTTGTTGTTTCTTCAGTGATCCTGTATATGCTATTATTGTGAAATGGAATGTAATGCTGCTATTTTCTGTCTTAGCATATTGAATCTTAACATGGTATCAGAGCGAACCTGAAGGAAGACAAGGTATGGCACTTACGACACTTGCTTTACTTACGACAATTTGAAGGTTAGGGTTTTACATAGCAAAAACCAGTCATCGTGGAACTTTCGCTATAAATCCATTTTGGAGAAGGTTCAGCGTCTGAAAAGTTTACAGGTCAAAGATAACATCCCCAGGTACCTTGTGCCCAAAGGGAATCCTCAGATTCGTTTCACTTTGTATGTTATGATCAGTACAAGTTAGGGTTTCTGCCTCTTCCAGATCTCAGTCAAAATCAGGTGACCTTGGAAAAAAGGACATAACTTGGGTTAGGAAGCTCCAAATGAAATTTCGTAAAATGTGACAGGTAGTAAACAGACTGTACTATCTCAGAAACCTTTTTCAGAGGCCGAAGGTGAACCAGTGACACGTGGCACGCCGTACAAGTTCGCTCTCCTGTTTTATCCCATAAACAGGTCACGTTGCGACACTTGGCATAATTTGGGATAGGAAGCTCCAAATGAAATTTCGTAAAACGTGACAGGTAGTACACAGACTGTAATATCTCAGGAAACTTTTTCAGAGGCCGAAGGTGAACCAGTGACACGTGGCACTCCATACAAGTTCGCTCTCCTGTTTTATCCCATAAACAGGTCACGTTGCGACACTTGGCATAACTCTCTCTCAGAAAACCCAATTGAGGTCAGACTTGTCAGGATGGAAAGATGACAGGTCATGCTACTGCATAAAAAAAGGTTTCAGACCCTGTGGAGCAAAAATTTTAGAGTTATAGCAGAAACAATCAGGTGCATATTTCTGTCAAAACAGAATTATTTTTGGAGCACCTTTACTCATGGCTTCCGGAATTTAGGGTTTCGGAGAAAGTTAGAATTTTTGGAATCGGAGTCCACGACTGAATGCTACTCAGGAAAATCAAAATTTAGAGACTAAGATCAAAATTTTTGGTTGGGTAGAAGACCGGGCTTGATCAAACCCTAGTTCGGGATTTTGATCAGAAAAAATGGAAAATTAGGGCTTCAGCAAAAGTTGGAATTTTTGAAGTCTGTAACCACGGCTGGAAGCTCCTCAGAAAAATAAGAGCTTAGAGCCTTGGATCGAACCTTTTTATTGGACATAAGGGTGGGCTTCATCAAACCCTAGTTCGGGGTCCTGTCCAGAAGATCTAGAAGTTTCAAAGGAAATTTTGAGGGGTCAAATTTTTGGAGATTCCAAAATTGAAGTATGCCAGTTTGATCAGCTCAGCAAGACATATTCTTTCATCCATTCAGAAGTGTGAAAGTCAAAGATTGAATTTTTAGGGTTTCTCTAGCAAACCCTAATCAAGCTCGAGATCAAGTTTCAGGGGGAGTTGAGGCTAAGGCCTTACAGAAGAAGACTACAAAAAGTCTCGACAGGTATGACTTAAGGAGGTTCAGGTATGCCTTGAAATTTGATTCTTGATTAAGTTCATAATGTGTTTGTCTTCATGTTATTTATTAGTACAATCTTGATATGAATGCATGTGAATGATCAAAGACATTCATTGATTAGGGCTATATGATTGTACTTATGCATTATGGTGTTGTGTGAGGTTGATGTTGTCTGCTAACAAGACACAGGTACATTACAAAAGACAAATCAAGTTCCATGACCATGACAACATGAAGACAAAGACTCACGAGGTATGTATGACTTTGTTATATTATGTTTAACCTATGAGACATGCAAGTTCTAGCTCAGGATCTCTAAATTATTGAAGAGATTGTTTAGGTATGTTGTACATAACTAAGCAGGTATACTAATCCAGGTATGTTTTCCTATGTCATGTTAGAATCTTACCTTGTGTAAGTATACTTGGTATGATTGGTTAGTAATCAAGGTTTTATGCATATTATGTCTCTTATCTTGGTTGACGATTTAACTAACTAGATCAAACAAGAATATGCATGAGTAAAAGAAGACTTCCTTGAAACCCTTAATACTAATGATCATGACTGTACATATTCAAGATTATTTAGAATTAGAATGTTTTGATAATATTGAGAATATACTAATGAATGTATGTTTGTGTATGAGATCATGAGGATGACACTAGTGTACACTTGAGCATGCACAGTGGTACAGGATGAATAGAAGTTCAGAAGACATATAGAAGATCAAGCGGGAGGCAACCACACAAACATAAAAGATAAGTATTTGAGTTGCTATTAGAAATAGTAAATGATATTGCTTATTTTGCTGAGTGTAAACATTCATAAAGCATTGAACAGTATACTACTAATATGCATATGATTGGTAAGTTGGACAAACATTCCATTGTTGCTTGTCTAGAATGAAACCTCTTTGCTGACATGCTGAGAGCTGTGCACACTCTCGATAGTATGTTCTGGTGGAGATGGAAGGCATCTAGATAGCCACTGTATGCATACAGGATATGGGAAAGTGTTGTGCCAAAGTATTGGTCAAAATAGTTGCATAACTATGTAAATGATATCTGTATGCATAATAGGTTATCATGTCAAATATGATTTGATGATTATGAAGTATTACTAATCATGTATTTAATTTTGATTTGTAGGAAAGATCATGATGAATGATGAACTCTGAACAAGCGATGGATGTTCAACAAAATATTTACAAATCAAACACACTATAGAAAGCTTGTGGTTAAGAGATTCTCTTAGAAAGAGGAAGAGAATCATGATGAGATGTTTTGCTCCAAGGGACTAGGTTTTGTATGGGTTTCCAGGATCGGTTGTCAATTGATGAGCTTAATGATCATGGGTGATGTGGATCTCAACCCTTGCTACAAGGTTGAATATGGCTTCTATACACATATGACATGGATACAAGAAGGAACTCACCATAGAGTTCGAATGACTTTGAGGCTCATATTAGTAGACCCATCTGACGAGAGATGGCACAGATAGATATGCAGAAGATCACTCAATGCAGAGTGTGAATAATGGACAATTGACAGCTTCATGACAAAGCTTGGGATTTACCAGAAGTAAAGTTGATCCTAACCTTTACCTTAAGGTTGTGGATGATGAACCTATCATACCATTATTGTGTGACGATGATCTCTTTCTGACAAGGAATGAGAAATAGATCATGAAAATGGCTGCAGAAATAAAAATGAAAGATCTCGGATTAATGCACTACTTCTTAGGTCTAGAAGTATGGCAAGATCCAAAAGGAATCTTTTAAATCAAGGTAAGTATGCTGTGAAGTTTCTAAAAAGATTTGATATGTTGGAGTGTAAAGCCATGGCCACTCCCATGGACTCCAACTTGAAGTTATTAGTTAATGACTCATCGGATTTAGTGGACCTAACCCTATATAGACAAATCATTGGGCCAATGATGTATTTAACAAATACTAGGCCAGATATATGCTTTGTTGTAAATACCCTAAGTCAGTATCTAGTAGAACCTAGAAAGGTTCACTTAATAGCTACAAAGCATGTAGTGAGGTACCTAAAAGGTACTTTAGATTTTGGTCTATATTATCTTGGAGGTCATGAACTCCGATTACATGGTTACTCAAATTCTGATTGGGCAGGAAGTGTCTCAGACAGAAAGAGTACATCAGGTGGATGTTATAGTCTTGAATCTGCCATGATCTCATGGTTCAGCAAGGAACAATCTAGTGTGGCTCTCAGTACTGCTGAAGCAGAATATATATATATATATAGCTGTCTGCTCTGCCAGCTGTGAAGCAGTGTGGCTTCAGAAGCTATTATATGGAGTGTTCGACTTAGAAATGAATTCCACTATGATTATGTGTGACATTCAAAGCTGCATTAAGATGACTGAAAATCCTGTGTTCCACGATAAGTCAAAACACATAGAGATCCGATACTTCTATATACGAGATATGGTGCAAAGAGGAGCTATCAAGCTCGTATATATAAGTACTGAGGATCAGATTGCTGATATCTTGACTAAACCTCTGTCTCGAGTGAAGTTTGAATACTTTTGAGACAAGCTTAGTATAGTTCAAAAGAACTCTCCTCGAAAGGGGGAGTAGCATAGTATCTGATAACAAGTCTATCTCATCAATGATGAGGTTACCTATTCATTGCACTTAGTCACCTAGAATTATTTAGCTTTAGGACTCTTATATTCTTTATTTTGATGATGTGATGTATACATGTTTTGATGTTAGATGTATTAGTGAGAATAAATGCTAGATGTATACATGCTTTTGATGATAGTTTTTTTGATGATGATGATACATGTGGTTATATATGTTTTGATGATGATGATACATGTTGTGGTTATACATGTTTTGATGATGATGATACATGTTGTGGTTATACATGTTTTGATGATGATGATACATGTTGTGGTTATACATGTTTTGATGATGATGATACATGTTGTGGTTATTCATGTTTTGATGATGAGGATACATGTTTTGCTATACATGTTGTGAAGGGATTGAATCATTCCTGGACTTCAGTCCTAAAGAAGAGCCGTAGACGTATGTCTTCGAAAATAAAGTTCTTGGTGAACATGTGAAGGGATTGGATCATTCCTGGACTTCAGTCCTAAAGAAGAGCCGTAGACGTATGTCTTCGAAAATGAAGTTCTTGGTGAACATGTGAAGGGATTGGATCATTCCTGGACTTCAGTCCTAAAGAAGAGCCGTAGACGTAAGTCTTCGAGAATGAAGTCCTTGGTGGATGGTGAGGGATTAAGTCATCCTTGGACGTAGGTCCTAAATGCATGGTTGAGGATTAAGTCATCCTTGGACGTAGGTCCTAAATGCACGGTTGAGGATTAAGTCATCCTTGGACGTGGTCCTAAATGTACGGTGGAGGATTAAGTCATCCTTGGACGTGGTCCTAAATGTACGGTGGAGGATTAAGTCATCCTTGGACGTGGTCCTAAATGTACGGTGGAGGATTAAGTCATCCTTGGACGTGGTCCTAAATGTACGGTGGAGGATTAAGTCATCCTTGGATGTGGTCCTAAATGTACGGTTGAGGATTAAGTCATCCTTGGACGTGGTCCTAAATGTATGGTGGAGGATTAAGTCATCCTTGGACGTGGTCCTAAATGTACGGTGGAGGATTAAGTCATCCTTGGACGTGGTCCTAAATGTACGGTGGAGGATTAAGTCATCCTTGGACGTGGTCCTAAATGTACGGTGGAGGATTAAGTCATCCTTGGACGTGGTCCTAAATGTACGGTGGAGGATTAAGTCATCCTTGGACGTGGTCCTAAATGTACGGTGGAGGATTAAGTCATCCTTGGACGTGGTCCTAAATGTACGGTGGAGGATTAAGTCATCCTTGGACGTGGTCCTAAATGTACGGTGGAGGATTAAGTCATCCTTGGACGTGGTCCTAAATGTACGGTGGAGGATTAAGTCATCCTTGGACGTGGTCCTAAATGTACGGTGGAGGATTAAGTCATCCTTGGACGTGGTCCTAAATGTACGGTGGAGGATTAAGTCATCCTTGGACGTGGTCCTAAATGTACAGTAAGGATTGGATCATCCTTGGACTTTGGTCCTGTGAACTGAGCCGTAGACATGAGGTCTCCGAGAATTGATAGGACTGGATCGTCCCTGGACTTTGGTTCAAAAGGTACATGACAGGACTGGATCGTCCCTGGACTTCGGTTCAAAAGGTACATGACAGGACTGGATCGTCCCTGGACTTCGGTTCAAAAGGTACATGACTGGATTGCATCATCCATGGACGTATGTCCTAAAGAGAGCAGGATTGATCACCCTGGAAAATGTTGATCGTGTGATGACGATGCTGATGATCGTGTGATGACGATGCTGATGATCGTGTGATGACGATGCTGACGATGCTGATGATCGTGTGATGACGATGCTGATGATCGTGTGCTGACGATGCTGATGATCATGTGATGACGATGCTGATGATCATGTGATGACGATGCTGATGATCGTGTGATGACGATGCTGATGATCGTGTACTGACGATGCTGATGATCATGTGATGACGATGCTGATGATCGTGTGATGACGATGCTGATGATCGTGTGATGACGATGCTGACGATGCTGATGATCGTGTGATGACGATGCTGATGATCGTGTGCTGACGATGCTGATGATCATGTGATGACGATGCTGATGATCGTGTGATGACGATGCTGACGATGCTGATGATCGTGTGATGACGATGTTGATGATCGTGTGATGACGATGCTGATGATCGTGTGATGACGATGCTGATGATCGTGAGATGATGATACTGATGATCGTGAGGATCCAGATGTTGATGTCGTTGTAGCTGTTCGTATGCTGCAGAAGATAAAGACTCAGTACTGAAGATGTTGATGTTCCAGTAACTACTTAAGTTACTGATGATGTTGAGAAAGCTTCCAATGATTTATAGATGTATCATGTATGATGTTGATGACTCCTTGCTCGTGCAGATGCTGTTATAATATCCTTCTCGTTAAGGGGGAGTGTTGAGATATTGTAACTTCAAAGAATATTATATTTGTACCTTATTATTCCGGAGATGTTTCATTCCTCCGTGAAGATCTTATTGTATATCCGGAGATGTTTATTCCTCCGTCAGAATGTGGTAACTTGGGTTATTAGACTTCCCTAGTGGAGGTAGGCCCTTTATGTGTTATGTGGGTCAAAGGGTTATTAGACCACCCTAGAGGGGTCGGCCCAGTCAGTTGTAGTGGGGTATTTAACCCATTGGTTAAATACGAGCCTACGTGTACTTGTGTAAAAGATGTGTCAGAGTAGTGTATAAATAGAGGAGGTGTGTTCCTCATTTGATACACACTCACACACTTGAGGATAGCGCACTTGTGGAGGAGAGGTCTGCTATTGTGGAGGAGGAGATCATATCTCAGAGTTTCATCTTTGTATATTGCTGGTCATCTATATTGAGGAAGCTTTACTGGGTTTTCTACCCCATGAGGGTTTCCCAGGATAAATCTCTGTCTCTTGTGTTTATGCTATGCTTGTTGTTTCTTCAGTGATCCTGTATATGCTATTATTGTGAAATGGAATGTAATGTTGCTATTTTCTGTCTTAGCATATTGAATCTTAACAAAATTCGGTTGTCATTGATGTTAACTAATGTCAAAGAGGATGCCAATTGATTTAGTTTAAGTCATTGATGTCAACTGAGGTAAAAGTGGATATAGAATTCCTACAACAGCTTAAAGAAGTATATGGAAGCCACTTTGAAGAAGTATATGCACAAGATGATGAAGGATATCGAGTGCCAGTCTAAAGAAGTATATCTATAAGTTGCATCTAGTTTGAAGATGTGTGTCCAAGGATACATCATGCATGATCAGTATGAAGAAGCATAATGGGAAGGTACATCATGCAGATCTAGTCCAGAGAAGTACATAAGTAATACATGTGGTACCTGCACAAATATCAATTCCGCCAAGTCACACTCTCTCAAGGTAGTTTCGAAATAATTTCTTGGAAAAAGGTACATGTGCACAAGTAGACAAAGAATTGGTTAAGCGAATGTGCAAGCAAGCATGTCAAGGAAATATTTTGGAATGTGCAAGCAATCCCAACCATTGTATGGTCAAAGATTGGAAGTGCACAAGAAGTGTGAAATGGATTATGGTTGAACAGTCTTGAAAGTGCGCAAGCATTACCAATCATAATGTGCTTTTACTTATTGAAGCGCGCACAAGTTGCAAGAAGGGTGCAACAGTAAAAGTTAGTATATGCACAAATTCCACATCTAAAGACTCAGCAAGTACGCAAGTCCCACAAGTGATGGTACCACATGGGTCAAATTCCCACCAAGTCGAAGATCACGAATGAGCAAGATCCACAAAGCATTGATACAACAAGTGTGCAAGTCCCACAAGTGATGATACTGCAAGGGTCAAAGTCCCACCAAGTCAAGGACCATGGTTATGCAAATTATACAAAGCAATGGTATATCGAGAGCACAAGACTACAATGCTGAGGTGAAAGTTCCAATAATTTTTGGCTATGGATGCGTAGGACCCACAAAGGATGACACATCAACATCGCAGAACATGACATGTGGCATAAGCTCAATTTGTGAAGTAAGGAAGAAGCAATTCCACAACCAACTTGTGGACATACAATCCATGTAGGACATGTGTAGATATAGATGCAAGTTGGATATTTGAAGTAAGCTTGATGGAAAGGCTATAGATGTAATGTCCCTAAAGCTGTAAAAATTTAAAAATTTTCCTGTACGGCTATCATCGTCTATTCAAGTAAAGGTTTAGTAAACTAACTTCAGTACTCGGAAAATAAATGGAAGACTTATCAATACAATGTAAAAGCATAGTTTATACTTTTGCTCATGATTCACTGTTTGATTTATTTGATGTGGTTGGTTTCACTTATAATTCTGCGGAAGCGATGTAATGGAATGATTTCCTAATGATCCACATTGAGTTAATGGATATATTTCAGTTTGAATAGCCTCTAAATGTACATGCTTTAAACTCTAATGGTGTTTATGTTTCCCTGTAAAGTAGAACTTCTTTTAATATGTATTGGTCTCTTGTAAATCCCTTTAAAAATCTTGAAGTGGTGAATTTGGTAGCAAGGCCTGGCTTACTTAGCATTTATGCTAAAGTCTATTTCTACTTTGTCTTTGTAGGTGTTTAAACTAATACTACATAAATTTTTGATATTCATAAAAGGACTTTGGTAAAGAGTTTATACTAAGGAATATCGATCTCCAAGAGGACTATCACCCCCCTATAGGGAGTGGATAAATAATTTGATGGATAGTGCGGTTTGGTCAAGGCATTTAATGCATCCATTTTTGTGCTATCCAGCTGGAGTAAGGTAAGGCTCAAAGAACCTAGTTGTTCTTCGATGTAGTTCATTTCATGTTTGTTGGGAGTGAGCTCTATAGGGTTTACTAGTTTTATAGTATGAGAGCCGAGCTCTTATGTTTGCAAAAGTGGCCATGAATTCTAGCATTGGCCATGAGCGTAGCTCAGGCCTTCGCTCCACTTAAGCGATAGGGAAGAAAGAGCACGTAACTAGCAGTTGTAAGGTAACCTTGCATCTCCACAACTTGCTCCAGGTTTTTGTTTCTGCAAATCGATTTGTTGTATGTTATAACTAAAGGTTTTTGTTTTGTCTTTTGACAGGGCTTATAGTACTGGAAGTTCAAGCTTGGCATGACGGGGTATTCGCAGCTATGATGGCCATGGAAAGCCTGGTCGTTTGTGGCCATATTCTCCTCTCATGCCAAAGGTTGCCTGCATTGTTTGTTTGCTCAGTATGTAAGGATTTTGGAAATGGTTTACCTAATTGAATTTTCTGGGGTTTTAATGTGATGCTAATTTTTGGATGAGAAATCGTGGCCAGACTTCGTGGAATGCTCTGTAAATGTATAATCCATAATTTTGATTTAAGTTGCAGCCTGTTATGGCGTTTTGGGTTTAGCGGAGGCCCTCACTTGGCTCTTGTACAATCGAATGTGGTTTTGGTGTTTTTGGAAATTCTATTTAATAGTTAATATGAAGTCTTTTAAATGATCTATGTTAGATTTGTGGATATATTTTAATTCGTTTCAAGCTACTATGGAAAAACGTTCGCCCTGTGTAACTCTTTAAATGATGAAAACTGGAATGTAATAATGTCTTTTAACTCTCATAATTTTTTTATGCTTAACCTATGTTTCTTACTATTTCGTTGGGGAAACCAGATCGTGAAACTCCTGTCTCTGTTTATAATTTAATGTGGTCTCAGTTTTAGCTCTCGTCATTTTAATTTAGGTGTTTTGATCTGGAAATCGAATCTCTCTATGGAATGAATGTTTGAAGTGTTTTTAATTCCTATTAATGGGAAAATCCCTAACTGGTTGTGCATTTTGCTTTGCTTATGTGTATGGTGATGAGATTCTGCAGTATGATTTTAAAATTTGAAAAGGATGTATTTATGTTTAACTTGAGAACAAAGCTTCGTTGTAATTCAAATCCTATTGTGTTTTTGGGAGTTATAGCCACTGTGAAAAGAAATCATATCTAACTTTTTGGCTGGGAGATGAAATTACTGTGTAAATTGTTATCACTACATTTGGCTGTAAGAAGGAATGGTTCTGAGTTAAATTCTTTGTTTGAATATTCTTATGTGTATTTTATGGGCAGAGCCCTAGCGTTAAAATCACTTTCATTTTATAATTGTTTTTATGGTTAATGGTTGTGATGAGTTGGATGGCAATCCATGCTGTAGCATGGTCCCTTATGTGATTCATAAGATTTTTAAAAGTGTTGTGCAGAGGAATCGATCCCAAGTCTTGAATTTTAATAAGAGAAATATAAGTCTGAAAACGTGCCCTAATTGTATCAGTCTGTAATGGCGATTTAAAGAAAGAAATTTATAGTGGTTTCTCTTTTAGGCATGAGTTTATGGGTGATGTTTTATCTATATATTTAAAGCTCATGTTGCGTTGATTTTAAATTGGTTTGAAAAGGACTCTACGTATCTTTGTCAGAGATTTGTATATTATTTTAATTGGAAGATTTGCATAGTATGGAGTTTGATTTTTAAGTTGGAACCTAGGATTCTAAGCTTGGAAAAGCCAAGCGAATCGATCTCCTTGCATGAGATGATTTTGCTGTAACAATTAATTTAATTATGTTTGTAAATTCTTTACTGTTTCAACTTTAGCTAGGGTTTGAAACTTTAAACATGAATTTCAACTTTTGATAGGTTGACCCGGAGAGCCAATGCAATATGCCCTTGCTCTCAATGCCTGAGGTTTAACCAGAAAGAAGTTTATAGTAATTGAAATGAAATTCTAAACTTTCAACTTGTATCATATTAGAAACATAGAAGTAATTAGTACCTGGATTTGCTGCTGGGATCCTCTCCTTGCATAGACGTGCACACTTCAAACACTAATTAATTAAAATAATTATGCTTAGCCGACCTGTAGGATGGTAACCGAATGACTTTGGAACTACCACATTGCTCCCAACCATGACCCAGAACCGTTTCTGGTTCTAATCGGATCCCCTCGAGCTGGCTCCAACATGCAATAGGAAACTAGAGGACCTAGGGCAGACAACTGATGATAATCCAATCTTGGAATAATTTTCTCTTTCAGTTCTGTGGGACAAATTCTCTCTTGGTACCATAAAAGAATGATAAAAGGCTAGATGTCCTCTCTTTGGGAATTGTCCTAGTTTTTATAGGTGAACTTTTGAAAATAGCAATTGAGAATATTAATTTCTTTAATATTAACATAAGTTAATTTTTAGTTTGAATTACTATATATATAATTTGAAAATTATAACTTTAGTTTATCTAGAACTTTTAAACTTGTTCCTTTATAAATTTATTAAAGGAACTTTGATGTTTATCATTTAACATAAGAATTGAATTTTTTCTTATGAATATTATATTTATTTATAAGTACTATCTTTTACTTATAATTAGTATCTTTCATATACATATATTTATGTATATCTTTTGTTCATGAGTGGGGCTCTTTATACTTATTCACTTTAATTAAATCAAGTCGGTATAGAGCATTATAACTTTGATGCTTTTATTTAATTGGGGTCCACTCTTTTGATAAAGCCTTGGTAGGTTTGGATGGTCGACTAGGTTAGGTAGCTCTTGGTCCCTTTTGCATGTTGGATTACCTCATTTTCCGTGGTAGTTTTCTCTATCCTTGATGAGATGAGTAATGAATCAATTAATCAAAATAAAATAAGTATGATGACTCGTTCTACTCAAAGCCTTCCTCAACTCAACACCTTCTTAAGTAAAGTAAACCCTAGTGTTTTTTAGAGCTTAGGCTCAACACTTTTACATGGGTGTTACGCTAGTGCAATTCTAGAGCTCTTTGCTCAACACAACTAGTGCTAGGATGTATTTGTAAGATACACCTAGGGATACAATGGCCAAATATCCGATGCTCCAGAGCTTATGCTCAACATCAAGTTTTGAGTGCTCTAGGGCTTATGCCCAACACTCTATGTACATCGGGGCTTATGCCTAGTACATAATAAAAGTCCTCTATGTACATTGGGGCTTATGCCCAGTACATAGAAGTCATTCATGCATATCAGAAGTCTCCATAGTATATAACAAAGATCATCTCAGTATATTAGGGTTTTGTACCCAATCTCATAATAAAACATCAATCAAATACATTGGATATTTATGCCCAGTATATAACAATAAACTGCGTTTGTCGGGGTCCATCCCCAAATATGCATATCTTTAACTAAAATATGTCATGTGCATCAGGGCATACGCACAATATATAAAATCAATATAATCAACAAAAATTGGCATATTACAATAGAGCTTCAAGTGGAAGATACATATTATATTTGTGGTATCAAGGGCTCGAGGAAAGAATGACATGATCTAGCGAGGAGCTGAGTGCGCACATGCAACCGAATAATTTACTGATGTTGAGCGGAATTATGTCGTAGATATCTGACAAATGCACAAATACTGAAAGGCAAAATCATAGAATTATGCGCGAGTGCGTGAGGACCGAATGACAATATTGCTAGCAACACGCAGATAGTCATAGATGATGTAAGAGATAAGCACAGAGACAAAACTGAAGTATATCAGAAGATGCACATACGTTTGGTTGATGTTTGAATGATTGAAATGAAGTGTGCGAAGTAAAGAAGTCCAAATGCACAATGACAGAAAAAATACAGAATCTTGTAGGTGCATCATGATGAGGATGATCTGAGGCAAGTGCATTAAAATGAAAGGATGAATAATAAGATGCATAGCATGTTGCATATTTTCCAAAGGAATATGGCACTTAAACAGAACATACACATCTTAGTAAGTGTGTAGTTCCATTTGATATTGATGCATAATCTCATAACATCAAACTATCAATTGAAAGCACATTATTAGTTGATAAGTGTGGTTGTGCAATAGTGGAAATATAGATTAAACCCTGGCACAAACCACGGGATCAGAAGCACACAGTACATTTAGTGTCCCTTTTTAATAAATTTGGAAAAATTGCAATTTTTGGCCAATTCGACCCTTAGATTAGTTATGGCTCCAATGCTTCCAAATGGCTCCAAATTCTTCCAAATTGGGTTTGAAGGTATTTAAAAGGTATTAATACATAAAAATGAGGCTGATAGATGTCTGGACACTCTCAAAATACTGCTTCAACATTCATTTAACTTCAGGATAAATTGGGGAATTTTACTAGCAATTTCAAGGTTCAAATTCCCAAGGGTAGAGGTCACTAATGGCTTCCCAAATGAAGTACGACCCTACCAAATTTCATTACAGAGGCATGTTTTAGTTAATGGTCTTCAATGGGCACCCAAATTCATCATTAATCAGTTTCTAAAGGCTTTCGCAACTCCCATAAATCATAGGTTTGTTGACATGTCTTCACATAGGGTGAAATGATAGGAAACTTCACCACTTGCTATGAAATTCGAGATTTATGTTCCAAAGGATTATGTAATGTATATGAGACTTATTCAGGAGATTAATGACTCTACATACATCATAAAAATCACATATATTAACTGATACAAATCGAAATAAAGCAACGTCAATCTCTCGCAACAAGATATAGGGGAAATAGAACCATTTATGCATTCTTCAGTATTTTTTCATAGTTTCACTTGGTATTTCAAACTGAGAGTCTTCTGAGCATCAAATATAGAGTATATATATCATATTAAAAATAAATGGTGTATCTTGGACTCTCAAAAATAGATCAGCATCTCACCGAGTGCACCCTTCCTCCAAGAGCCAAAATATGCAAAGAAATGTGAGATAGAGATGGGAAGAAGTTGAAGAAGAAAGAATCACGAGATACCCTATAGCTTCAACCTGCAAAAAATAACTCCATTGTAGCTCCAAATGAAAGGTCTGAATGGACTCTCCAATTTCCAATTAGGATGGGAATCTTTCACCCTTGAAATTGGTACTAAAGCAAGTAGAGTAAACACTCCACTAGCATGGACAAGCTAGAATCTCTCCAAATTGAAAAGATGCAAATAAAAAATTATCAAAAGCTCCTTTCCTTCTTTGTTCTTGTATTTTATAAAATTCTTAAGACCTCCATGGGTCGAATTCATGCCAAAAGCCTCATAGGGGTCATATAATCTTCGTCATTGTTGTCATAGGAGTTAGGGAATCTAGCTCCAAGTGTCACAATTCTTCTAAGATGCCTCTTCCTCTTCCATGTGAGTTATTCTTCCACTCCAATTCGACCTTACATGAATCTTTACATGTATAATACCTCTTAAACTCCCCCAAGTATGTTACCCTTCATCTTGAAGTCGAATTGGTGAGAGAATCATGCCAAGTGTAGTGAGGAATCTTGCCACATGTGGGTCCCACAACCTCTTATGTGCCCTCATGATCCAATTCCACCTTATTTTCTTTGTATTATTATTTAATTGACCCATTTAATGTGAATTTGTAAGTCTAAGGTCATTTTGGGTCTTGTAGCTCCTTTACTCCAACTTTTAATGCGTCCACCCCCAACTTACGGAACTAGTAATTTTCCTCCATGATAGTTCATTTGGATGGGAATATTACAAACTTTGAATTGGTAATTTTCTCTTGGTGTGACCTAGCTTGTCCATTTGGATCTAATTTTTCATTATTACCAACTTGTACATCATGCCTGGAAATTATTTGACCCTTAGCATCAATTTGACAAACTATCATCACTATCGCCAAGGCGCTTAGGCCATTGTGACCTAATGCAAATTTTTGAAACATGAAAAATACTCCCTTCCCAATATTGCTTGTCCTCAAGCAATTTCACACATGGATGTTGAAGGACCTTCTTTCTTTCCAAAACTTTGCTTCCAAACCTCTGAGTAGTGGCACTCATGCACTACAATTGTGTGTTTCCAAAAGCAAGGAGATGTTTTTATTTTTCATATTGATATCCCCTGTGAAATCACCACTAAACACCAAAATATTAATTAAATCCATGAAAACAAAGCTTTCACAATTACTCTTTTACCTCTTTCATATTTTGGAAACCCCTTTCTGTATAATTCTTTGAAGTTGCCACTGAGTTTTCCAACTTTGAGTCTTCAAGACTCTATGAAAATTTTAGAAAGGAACCACCATGCTTGCTGCTGCACTAATCTGATTAAAATCACTTTATTAAGTGGGGCTCAATCTCCCATACTACCTGTGTCCCCAAAATATTGAAACCAATGAGACTAAAAGTTATCCCATGGTCCCATTGCTTATATTGCACTCCAACAATTAGTAGTGCTCTCCAACCCATACCATTAGGCAAGAGAATTCTTGGATCCCATTTTCTTGTATGCATTCTTCCAAACATAATGAGTACCAGATATATATCATCAAAGTACATAACAACATAATAAAAATGTACATCAAGGAGGTGCCTCATCAAAGAATCATGAAAGTGCTTATACCTCCAAGTAAGTAGACCACCATTTTCCAAGTGCATACAAGCTTCAAGTGACCAATCAAATATTCTCCAATGACATAGGTGAGGATCCCATGTCCTATAATGTTGTTCCAAAAGGATGTAAGATGCATTAAAATAATCAGCCATGTGTTCTTTCATCCAATAAGTGAACGAATAATCTCCATTGAAATATGAACCAAGTACGGAACAACGAAAACAATGAGTCTTCAAGGGGCTCATAGAAGTACCATTTGTGCATCCCTAAATAAGTGTATCATCAAGAAATAACAAAGGATGTGGCTTCCAATAAGAATTTTCTCCAATTATATATCTCTTCACCCAAGTATTGGATGAAGTTCCTCCAACATCAATTGAACTAAGCAACGAGCAAGGAAAATCATGAGTCTTCAAGTGACTCAGGTGAACATGATAAGTGCATCCAAGTATATGTGCGTCATCATAAGGTAACAAAGGATGATGCTACAAATTTAAATAATAAAGTTCTCTAATCATGTCATCATCTAGAGGAGAGATAGGAGTTTCATACTCCTCATGTGGCACCATCAAAAATAAAATTTTCACCCATACTTCATTAGGATAAATGCTACAAAATATGGAAGTGTAGGATGTAGGAGAATGAAGCAAATCACCAAAATGATCAGAAAGTGCAGAAGTGTCATCATGTGATGTCTCTTCATATTTTTCAGAGTCACTTGGGAGTGACTTTTGATCCTATTCATGTAAGGCTTCTTCTACGTTTAGGGAAGCTTTACATTTGGTCCTCCTTTCTTCTCCTATCCTTTGATTGGTACTTTGTTTGTGCCCCCCCAAGCAAGATGAATCATATTGCCCCTTAGTTTCCTTAGGATCAAGATATTTCACTGATCTTTTCACTCAAACAGATATGATTTTCTCTCCAAGGTCTTTTGCAAGAATGGCATAAACCTTTCTTCACTAAAGCCAAATCTTCAATATTGGGCCTATTTTAAAACACCCAATCATCAAAGTGCTCAAAAGGAATGGCCTTTTGTGTACTTCCCTTATACAAATCAAGATATTCCTGATATTGTTGGGGCAAGATTTTACATGTTGCTCTCAATCTTTGCAGTTCATTCATGGACTTGTACTCATAGGAGTCATCACAATAGTAATACATGGCTACAATTTATTCTTCAATGGATGACCCTAATGCACAGGTGCAAGGACCATGCTTTGATACCACTTGTAGTGTCCCTTTTTAATAAATTTGGAAAAATTGCAATTTTTGGCCAATTCGACCCTTAGACTAGTTATGGATCCAATGCTTCCAAATGGCAACAAATGATTCCAAATTGGGTATGAAGGTATTTGAAAGGTATTAAGACATAAAAATTAGGCTGATACATGTTTGGACACTCTCAAAAGACTTATGCAAAATTCATTTAACTTCTGGAGAAATTGGGGAATTTTACTAGCAATTTCAAGGTTCAAAGCCCCAAGGGTAGAGGTCACTAATGGCTTCCCAAATGCCGTATGACCCTCCGAAATTTTAGAAAAGAGGAATGGTTTAGTTAAAGGACTTAAATGGACACCAGAATGCATCTTTAATCAGTTTCTAAAGGGTGCTTCAACTCCCATAAATTAGAGGTTTGTGGG
Organism: Larix kaempferi; assembly: GCA_027924585.1. Classification (NCBI taxonomy): domain Eukaryota; kingdom Viridiplantae; phylum Streptophyta; class Pinopsida; order Pinales; family Pinaceae; genus Larix; species Larix kaempferi. The sequence continues at coordinate 9,694,722 of BSBM01000549.1, read as the reverse complement.
CATTTCTTCACATAGGGGGAAATGATAGGAAACATCACCAGTTGCTATGAAATTCGAGATTTATGTTCCAAAGGATTATGTAATGTATATGAAACTTCTTCAGGACATTAATTAATCTCCATAGCTTAGTCTTTTCCCTCAATTTGTGTTCCCACTATAACAACACTCATTCTCGATTTATGTGCCCACACATACCTAAAAAATGTGTGAAACCAATAAATAGTAAAGGCTTCTCCCAAAACTATACACTCATTGAAATTAAATGTTGAATCTACTCCCTAAAAAATTGTGCTAGACACTTCAGAATTCGTGCTCAATCCTCCTTTTCAGAATGTCTTCTTGCTATATCGATTTTCATGTTGTTGTAGAATGTTGTAGGTTTCCTACGAATGCATTCCCACATCCTTCTTCTCTCTCCATGTTCTCTCTTTTCTCAAGAGGTCGAATTCTCCAAATCTTAAGGAAACAATGTGTGTCTTTATCTTTTCGTAGCCTTTTTGTTTGGTTAATGAGGGTTAGTAAAAGGCCACAAGATCCAAGGGCCCACACTAGATCTTATAATGTCAAATCAATGGAGAAGATTAATTCACTTTTTTTCTCTATAAAATAGTTAATTTCTTTCACCTCATTAAAGTTTTTAAAAAGTCACTATTTGACTCTAAAGTGAAATTAATTTCACATCTCATGAAATTAATGCAAGGGTCATGTCACTTATCCCTCTTTAGTGACTTAGGCACAGTCACTAGGGGAACACCTCCAAGGTACAAAAAAATCAACAATACCCACTTAATGTAAACTTGCATTCCATACTTAGCAAGGCTTAAGAATTTGTTTTCCTTAAAATATAAAAGGAAAAATAAAACTAATGGACAATGAAATGAACTATCTTCCTATACTATGATTGTCATCTCAAAATTTATGATTTTTTCTATAATTACCATGTCTCTGTCTAGTGAACACTCATGCAAAAATGTTTTCCCCTACAACCACTACCATGCCAAAATATCTATAATGCATTTTTCATTCTAAAATCCTTTTAAAAGTGCAATGCGTAGGGTCGGTTCACCTTCACCTTGATAGTATGCCATACTTAATTAATTTCAAACTCTTAATTAATTCAAATTTTCAATTGTAAATGGATACTTTCTCCTCTCTTATCACAATAGAATTTTAATTGCTAAATATAAATTATTCCATAATTTTAATGATCTATATCTCAATTTTACAATGTTTCGAATAATATTATCGAAAATTACATTAATATTATTTTTTCTTTATTAACTATATTTGCATAACATTTCATAAAATAATAATTTCACAGAAAAATAAACAAAGTATTTAGAATAAGTGGATGAAAAAAATTGGTTATTTTAAACAATGTCTTTCTTTTATAAGGAACACCAAGATAATAATTGCAAATGTGGTTTTAAATTTGTCCTAAAATTAATTTTTTGCTTGGGAGTGATATCTATAAATTTATATGGAAACTCTTCTTTGGTTATTCAACATTTACGAGACAAGTTGGAAAGATTTCAAATTTGTCACTCTTTTCTTTGGTGCAAATTATCCAAGGTATTCTATGCATTTTTTATGACGTTCATGGTTATCATGTTTTTCAAAAACTTAACGAAGAGGTTGATATCCTATCTAAACAAAATCTCACAAAATTCAAGCTTGAACTTATATCCTAGTTCACAATGCGAATGTGTGCTTTCTAGATCCATTTCATTTCGAATGATTTGGTGGATAGTTTCTTTTAATGGTAGTTTTGGATGGCTTAAATTTTCGACAATATTTTATAAAAGAATTGATTTTTTATTAATTAATTTGGATTTTTTTTTGGATAGATACTATATGTAGTCTTTAGAAACTATAAGCCACGTTTTATTGGATATGAAGAGGATCACATCTGAATTTATGCAAATGCAATAATTCAAAAGAAAAATATAGTCATATCCGGCTTATGTCCTTGCTAGTTAACACTTCCTTGAATTTTGAATTTCAAGAGAGTTCAGTTTGACAAGTAATTCACATGATTATGTGCTCCACCTTTGATAAGTAATTCACGAATATACCTTTGTTCTCCACATTCAACTTAAAGGTGTTTTTCTTAACTCAAGGTCTAACAACATTCTAAACTATTTGGAGTGGATTACCATCTAAAGAAAGAAGAAAATAATGTGATTTTTTCAGGAATACTTGTTTATATCTTAGAATTTGGGGTGGACTACCATCTATGTTTTTCCTAGATTGAAGGAGGATGGAACAAGTGTAGTGTCCAAATTGATTTTATGGTAGTCTTTCCAAATTCAAAATAAACAATTATAAAAAATATATATAAAATAATTGGTAGTTGATGCATCGAACTCATGCATGGATAACATGTAGTGAAAAAAAAATCATTTAACTAAAGAAGGTAACAGATAGTTAAGGCATAGACAAGAGATGATTACAACTAAGCATGGAGAGTAAGTAATAAATAACTTGTTCATGGAACTTATTTGTAACCTATCTAATTTCATGGACCACAAGTTAAGTGGTTGTGCTAGCACACCGACTTAACTTGTTGCCAATGAACACCTATACGTCACAGGTCAAGTGTCATGAGCAAGTTATTTGTTACTTGTTATCCATGGTTTGTTCTAATTCTAATTATCTATTGTCTATGCCTAAGATATATGTTACTTTCTTTAGTTAAATGATTTTCTCTCAATACATGTTATCCATGCATGAGCTACCACTTTTCCATGTATTAGCTATGAGTTATTTTTTATATTTCTTTTTTTATAGTTGTTTATTTCAAATTTTGAATGGCCAACTTAAAATCAATCTCGACAATATACTTGTCTCATTCTCCCTCAATCTAGGAAAATCATAGATAATAGTCCACCCCAAATTCTAAGATATAAACACCTATCGATGTAATTATGTCATACCTAAAGAATATACCTTTGTTGTCCACTTTGGGAAACTCCAACACCATTTAGAGTCTAACAACCCTCTATTATTTTCATAGTTTAAATAAAAAGTTGTGTTACAATCATTGTGAATATATCTCTCATGTAAAGAAAAAATAATGTGATTTTATTAATCTTCATTTATCCCATGAGCCGTCTCTAATGGAAGATATAGAATTGTATTATTCATCTCCAAACGAAGAGGAGGTTTTACTCACAAGGAATGAATTATGAAAAGGAAAATGAAATCTAGTCTATCCTTCATTGAGAACATAAACTCGATGGTTAAATATTTGTACTGAAACTCTGATTTGATGAAGAGGTAACTCGTATACAATTTATCAAGTCCTTTATCAAGAGTTAGTTATTCCTTCTTTTACTGGAAAACCCAACATTACAAGTTAAAATTCATAAATTACAATAAGAAATGGTTTCTATATTGACAATTCTTTATATTAAAATAAGAAATGGTTTCTATATTGACAAACCATTATTGGTCACACAATGACAATATTAACAGTAATATTGACAATTTAGTACAATATTAGTATCCACAGATTCATTATCACACAGTAATGTGATAATTTTAGTATTTAAATTCATTAACGGATTCACTGATATTTTTATTTTACCAGAAAACATGGACCTTAGTCTTATAAACGACAGTAGTGCGCATGCAAATGATCAAATCAATTGAGTGATCAACATCTGAGGACAACAACGAAATATAGTGAAGAATGTAGTCGACAATAACGATTTAAGGCCACGATGGAATCACAGACGTAGCTAAAGGTGCGCCAGATAGTTCTAGTGGTCGCGTTAGAGTCTTGTGGAGCTGCATTGTGCGGCAGAAGGGCCAAGGCGTTGGTAACGGGAAATAGCGCAGCAAAATAGATGGATTGTGTGAGTTGGCCAATTCGCCGTTGAGTTAGACAATTCGATTGTACCTCAGAAAATACGTGCCACTACACGAGTGTGCACGAATGGTGAGAATGGCTGGTAGAAGAGCCAGAACAGGGTCTCCACTATGTGAGCGCTGACTGGAAGGTGGCTGTATCCTCTGCTCTATGGAAAGGTCGCAGACCCAGAGCTGAAGGAGAGCATTGTCACTGAATTGAAGTACTAAGATCTAGTGTAATGTGTACATAAGCAGAGGAAAGAACCCTAGGTAGCAACTTAACTGAATAAGAGATCTGAAATAGAGAGACCAACACTAACAGTTGCGCGACCAGCTTTGAGGAAGGCAACTGGAGTAAAAATTGCTAAAGCGCTGAAGGCTTGCAACGATAATTTGAAGATAAGAAGGGAGAGAATGGCGAGGTTTGTTGGAAACCCTTATGTCCGGTGGTAAACTATGGATAAACGTTGTCTAGTACATGAACAAAAATCCCTTACAATATTAGTTTTGAAAACACAATTTTAGTTATGAAATGGCGCTGGCAACTAGTGCCGCGTGAGAAGAGATCATTGCCACATTGGATGAGCCAAGAGCGGGATAGAGAGCACCTGCTAGGTGGATCAGCTGAACCAGGAGGCCACATATCTAAAAGTTAGGCTATAAAAGAATACATAAATAAAAGAATACATAATGATGGGTGGATAAGGGGCTGTAGATCAAAACACTAAGCCACCAAAAATTCCCTGAACAAAGACTACTCCATCAAAGGGGGAACACTCGAAATCCATGATCATATTTTGATACTCACTGATTTCATTGAGCCTCACCTCCCAGAATAACTTAAATCTTCAAAACAATGCCTAGAATCAACAAAACTATAAGAATACCATAGAAACAAGAATAAGGCCATTATTCCAAACTATAATATTAATCCATAATTAGTTAAGGCATAAGCTGAGTTCTTCAAAATCAATATTATGGGCTACCAAATACCATGGACATAAAACCATTAACTGTAAAAATACATTTCACTCTTTAATCCAGTCAAATTTACTTAACATTTCATTGATCTTCTTTAAATGTCAAAACAATTTCATCTGAATTATCTACTGGTGTATGCTCTGTTGTCAAATAAACCATACTCAGACCAACACCTATTTCCTTAGAAATCTTACAAAGAAGTTTTTCAAAATTAATATTATGGGCTACCAAATACCATGTACTACCAAATACTATGTACAAAAACTATTAATTATAAAATTAAGTTTCAAACTTCAACCCAGTCAAATTTACCTATCATTTCATTCATCTTCATTAAATATCAAACCAATTTTATCTTAATTATTTACTGTTGCCTTCTCTGTTCTCAAATGTGCAAGAGAGACCAGGGTGAATTGGAAAAAAAAGGAAAATTGAATACCTAGAGTATGAGACGCAACGAGTGAAACAGATGCCAAACTAAAATTTAAGTAACACAGCCTGCTCATGTCCATGCCAGTTTGGTCCGACTGGAGCTGAGGATTCCCACTTAAGCGAAAATGAAAAGAAGAACTCAATGAAAAATTCAATTATAAAAAGGTTTAAGATTAAAATGGAACACCTTTAACCTTTTTACAATTGAATTTGGCACATTATGTCTCTTCTGTTTCAATTCTTCCTTTTCTCTGGTGCAGGGAATCCTTTGTTCTATTTCGTCGGGTCAAACTCTGGTGCAGGGAATCCTTGGTTCTTTGGCATGGACATCAGGAGGATTGTCTCCTAATTTGTATTTCTTAGTTGTTTAACACTTTATCGCATATTCCAAATATCCAAGGTTCCTGTTTCTTGCAATCAACACTGTATCAGTTCGACAAGTAATTCATATGAAATTCTCTTTACATCGAACATTGACATATAGCCTGAATGGCATGTCTAAAGTGTGTATCTTTGTCCACGCTAAAATTAAATTAAGGTGGAAAGCTCCAACATCATTTCTTCAACTCAAGGTCTAACAATACTCTAAATGATTTTCATAATAAGTAAAAAGTTATGTAACAATCTTCATTTATAAAAGGAAGATGAGGTTTTAGTCACAAGGAAAAAATGAAAATGAGATCTCGTCCATCCTTCAATGAGAAGGTAAACTCGATGGTTAAGTATTTATAATGAAAATTTGATTTGTTAAAGAGGTAACACGTAAACATCTTTTTAACCAGATTGTGTACATCTGTTGAAGATCTGGTATACTGCCTCGTTACTGTCTGTTGTATATCAGAATGTGCAGACTGCCCAAACAAACCAAATAGGTAGGGCAAGCCAGAAGACTTGCTACGGCGCGCGATAGTTCTAGAGGACGCGTAAGCGGTAGAAGAACCAGACGATACGTAAATGAGAAAATATAAGTGACTGAGCCGTGAGATGGATAGAGATCACTTACTGGACCGCTGAGTGTAAGCGGTAGGCCACAGATCTAAAAGTCACGGTATGAAAGAATACAAAATGCTTGGTGGATCAAATCACTACTAGACCAAAAAATCAAATCACTACTAGACCAAAAAATCGCTAAACAAAAACTACTGGATCAAAGCGGGAGCACTCTAAAGCCACGATAAGCTGGATGCTCATCGTGGGTGGGTGAGGGAGAAGGTTCCATGAACATATTCTGATACTCACTGATTTCAAAAAGCCTCACATCTGAGGATAATTTAAAAATTCAAAACAATTCTTAGAATCAACAAAATGGTAAGAATACAATACATAACAAACTACTAGAGTATCAGCTAGAACAGTACATAACCACTGAAATAAGACCATTAGTACTCCTAACCAATCTGGTCATGTAATGGCCAATTCATTAGATTCCTAACCAAGTTGTTCAATCCAATATTCTTAGAACCAATTTGGTTATGGCATGACCAATTTAGGAGCAAGGCATGAGTCACACTAAGGCATAAGCCACAATTAGGATAGGTATGAGCTATAGTCAACCCAAACCAACGTTGGCCTCTTTAGCACCTTACAAGAGAGGTAGTTTAAGTCTTTAAATATGCTTCTCCACATATAATACTATGGATCACTACCTTACAAGAGAGGTAGTTTAAGTCTTTAAATATGCTTCTCCACATATAATACTATGGATCAATACCGTGAGCTACTAAATACCATGAGCCCTAAAACCATAAACATGTGACTCCTTAACATAGTCAAATTTATCTAACATTTCATTAATAGAGTCAAATTTATCTAACATTTCATGCATCTTCATTTTGATATGGACAAAAAAAATCTTATCACTTTATATATGTTTTTTTTTAATAATGCAAACTTTTTACTTTTTAAAAGATATAAATTTAAGATCTATATACTTTTATTGGATGCCTTGTTTTGGAAATGGTTGAAAGTACAAAAACTCCAATGGGATTCATTATTCATCTCTACTTACACGTGAAACAATTTATACACTAAAGGAATGAATTGTGGATTTATAAAGGACCCACATCTCAAAAATGTTTGGGTCCGTGTATGCATCTAGGTATCCCTATAAGAGGAGGTAGATAAAAATTTAAGATGGTTCTACGTTATTGCATTTTTTCTATGGAAGATTTGACTTTAATTTTTAGAAATTATAAACACATATTACATATCTACCTAAATTGAAGAATGAATTCTTGGATCCAATAACTAAAATAGATTTCTTAATCATATATATTGGCTCAATCTATTTTGATTTTTTCTACCCCACACTAACTTAAGGTGGAAATCTCTAACCCCAATTCCTTATTTATAGTAAAAATATTTCTTATATTGAGATATAAATAGATTAAAATAGAGTAGAAACAATACAAGAAGAGAGTATTTACAAATCCATCTACATCCTCATCCTCATCCTCAAACAAATTAAACAATATGATGGTATGTAGAAAATCATTTAGATCATCTTCCTTGAAGAAACTAAAGCCACACTAAAATAAAAATAGGCATTTGAATACATTCCCTTGGCGTCTTTAATCAACAAAAGGAATTTAGCTAACAATTGCATATAGACCTCTTTATTTCATAGTTGACAAAATGTAGACAAAGAACTAACCTCAATTTCACAAGCATATTCACACTGAAGTTCTCAAAAAAAAATTGGTGAAATCCTCAAGGAGTGCCAGAGACCATTGAGTGAGGAGCATACCACAAATTAGGAATCACCAACAAAACTACTCACCATTGCGACCTCCCTTGCAAAATGGTTGCATGCTTAGACTGAAAAAACTCCCAACAAGACCTCAAAAAAGGACAATCCAAGAAGTGGTGCTTCATTATTTCCAACCTAAGGAAGGGAAAAGTACATCAAGAGACCACTTTTTACTAATCGTGCCATTGTAAGAAGGCATTACTAAATCACTACTAGTGAAAAGACATAGAGTTTGTAGCTAATTTGAATCAACCACATCTTAACAAATATCCTCATCCACCATATCTCTGTATCAATAGATACCCATCGTGAATTAAGAACAATGTTGAGATCATGCCCACTAATGGAGAAGTGAGTACAACCTCCAAGAATCTTACTTGACCAAGGGACTCCTAAAAATTCACTCCTAATCATGAGAAAAGGGGCTAGGCGTGTCTATATTCATTTTGAACAAGTCCTCCTATGGAATAAAAATGATTATACCCATAAATTCTCAAAAAATGGATCTCTAGTCCTCCCAAGAGAGAGTATTCACATCCCACAAATTGTTGAGATAAACAATGTCTTCTTACCTGGTCATCATCCCTAAAAATGATTAATGTTTGCAACACACATATTATGTACCCTCCTAATCTAAATTGATCTTCTATCCAGATCCCATGGTTCCTCACTCACCTCTTACACTACACCAAGACAACTACCTTCCTCGAGAGTGCTCAAATAATTTTGATAATGAAAAAAACAGAAGACCTAAAAGTTACAAGGAGATGAGACTATATCATTGAATCTGAAAGATCCCATGGTCTTCCCAATACACTCTACCATGAGAAGATGATTCTTGAATAAAACAAGCCAAAGAGAGCATCATTCTAGACATTAGACCATACATTTGGCAGTCGAGATTGTTGATGTATATGTAACTTCGGAATGTATTTCATCTGTGTATTTTATATATATTTATTGTACCCTTATAAGAGATGTGGCATTCCTCTATAAGGAAGTGTCGTCATGTGGATTGACAAGTGTCGCAAGTGTGTGTACTTGCCAATGGGTTATTAGACCACCATGTGTGGGGTCGGCCCTGAAATATATATTATAATGTGGATGTACCTAGCTAGACAAGTCGGCCCCATAAGGTCACTGGGAAAACAGGTTAGTATAAATAGAGATCGGGTGATCTCTATTTAGATCATTCGTAAAAGTACATCTCTCTCACTCAGAAAGTGGCGCACTAGTGAGGAGGAGGATTATCTGCTACTAGGAGACTATCTCAGTGTATTTTGGTTGTACTTTGGTTGAGCCATTGCTCTCTCTATCTTTGAGGAAGCTGTGGGGTTTTTCACCTTAGGGTTTTCCCCACGAAAACTCTGTGTCTCTTGTCTCTTATGCTTTTGATTCTTGTGATGCTTGTCATACTTACTGTGATTGTCATGCATTGATATACTATATATGTTATTCTCTCAGTAAAGATCCTAGAGTATTGTGAATTAATGCTCAAAATTTAACAGAGATGGTACCATGAGTCACAATATCAATCAATCCTAGACATCTCTCATCCTTGGTCATAATCAAAACATCCCAAAGTACCATGGAGATTCCTCAAGCCCCATTGTACTTGTCCCATGAGAAAAAATGTGGAAGCTCCTCCAATTTATGAATTTGATCCTTGTTGGGAAGCCAACAAGATAAATAATAAATATGCTAGGATTGAAGAATCCTTCTAACAACTATTAAGTTTCAAGGTAATTGAAGGTATTTTTATTTCATGAAAAATGGTTTATGTTGTAGATGCTCCAAATGCCAATCCCACTTGGCCATTAGAAATCCTCATACAAAAGGTGATCTCAGTATAACACTTGGAGGGATGAAATTCCAAGCGAGAGAAATCCAATTAGGAAGGCCCATTAAGATCAACCAAGGAGTGGGAGCCAAACCCCCTTTCCTCTTATTGGGATTAATATATACCAACATTAATCAATATCCATACCTAAGATTTGATCTCTAAGACCACAAATAGAAGCTAGAATAGTGTTCTATCCCCATGAGCATTCACTAGGTTTAGAAACATTAATCAATATCCATACCTTAGGTTTGATCTCTAAGACCACCAATAGAAGCTATAATAGTGTTCTATCCCCATGAACATTCACTAGGTTTAGAGTTAGAATCCCACACTTGATATGAGACAAGAACTCCATTATTCATGGAAGAATCCTAAGCTACCCCACTACAAGAACATTCTCTTGATATCTATGATGGATGAGACATGGGCACACTTGGTTGGGTCTATATGCCATATTACTTGGTCACTTGGTTAAGGCCAAAAAACAAACCATCCTTTCAAACGTAGATGCTACATTTGTATATTCGAAAGTTATAGAATTTATACCTTGAGAAATGGTATCACATGTATCCTAAAATGTTAGTGGAGATGATTTTGACTTGGTACTAACAAATAAAATGGGACTGGTCTTGATAGGAAAAACAAGCATAGGGAAGATTAGATAAAACACATTCTACCAAGGAACCTAGTCCACCATCTTAATAGTAATAAAAGGAAACAAGCCCTTCTTTAGGTCAACCTCTACAAAAACCTTAGGGATACCTAGAAATGAATCTCATTGACCATTTGAGATCTACACTCTACCAAAAACATTAGAAAAAATGTCTACAAATGATTATATGTTAGTTGAAAGAAAAGGAAACTCCAATCATAAAGAATGATGTGCATATCTTTGATTTTCTATTTTAAAAATATTCCCTCAATGACTAAATCAATGTGAGAACAATGATAATATTTGAATTCAATGAAACCCCTTTACCTTCCTAGTGAGTGAGAACTATTTATTAATGCTTCTTCATCATACATTTACTAAAGAAATTACATGATGCACTCAATATTTTACTCACATGATTTTTGAAAACATAAAAAGACACTCAATAATAAATTAAAATTAGTATATATATACATATTAATTTCAAATCTCAAATAATATAAGCATTAGATTTTTCCACCATAAAAATGTTTTCTCTTTAAATATATTTTTATGTGAATAATAAATAAAAAATTGAAATAAATACAAATATATTTATTTATTTACATACCTTTATATTTACTTTAAGTTTATAATAAAATAATAATAAATTCAATTTTGAATTTGGTGAGAAATCCAACATAATCTCACTTTTGGACATAAAGCCTAAGTTGACCTACACCTAAAACCTTCAATTTTATGAGACATTGGAGCATATCTGAAAATTGTTTGATAATTATAGAGGAATGATACCCTAGTTATAGTTTTTTCTTTCCATCCTCTACAATACAACCTCTGAAACATCCTTGGTAGAGGTGTGGAAAGAGAACAAGGTATTAAGGGAATTGAATACCTCGATAAGCTAGCTATCAACATAGTTCTTGGAAGCCAACTCATACGGGATTGGGAATTACTTTTGTATGTAGAAAGAGGTTTTGCACCACTAAAAACGTGATCCTAAAATACAAAAATCATGCCAACTAAATCCATTGTAATATCCGAGGAGGAACTATCCTCAATAAAGGTCATGGATGAATACTCATTGAAGTTCTCACTACAAAATAGCTTGCTGTAGGGTTAGGAGAGGGGATCGCATTAGTTAAGCTCAATCCCACGTTATGGTTCAAGAGGTAACCAACTACTTCTAGGATTAGAATATCTAAGGATGGATCAAGTGGGAATCTTTCCAAATGGACTAGAATATAGTACACATATCTCGTGAAACATACACTTATATATGGAGTGGAAGGTTGATGAGATTTTTGAAAGTAGTGTTTCCATTGTACTTTAATAAAAAATTTGAAAACCAATGGATTTAAGCATTTAATTTGTAAATTGTTGTGGATATTCCACTTAAATACTTCATCAAAATAGATCTAAGAAGTTTCTACAAACTCTTTGTTATGCAATGTTTTTTTTGTAACACTCGTACCCACTGAGTTTTGAATTGGTGAACTTACGAAAGGACGGTGGACTTGTTATGTAGTCTTTTACTTGATATTAGATTTAATATTTCTAGCTTCCCACTAAAAATACTAAAATAAGCTAATATTGAAATTATAAAAGTATGTTAAATGAGGCAAATGATAACAAGGGGAGAAACAAGGATAATAAATCCATGAGAGGAAAACAATACCAAGATAGTGGACTATAGCCAAAACATGTTGCATCACTACAACCACATGATAGTGGAGTGTAGCCCCATGATGGTGATATGCATGCCCACGATGATAATATGGCTATAAAATTGTATACTTGTTAATTTTGTACTTTTAATTTGTGTAACTTTCTATATTTTTGTACATATACATCTACGAGTGTGTACTTATTATTGTTGGAATTGTTTCAATGGAAGAACATGTAGCTAAGGATCCTCTACAAGAAGAGGAACAAATGGAAACCATTCTTATGGTGTCGACTAGCACACCACATAAATAACATTGCAAAAGAATTTTTTTATTAGTGAACTATATCAATGATTAATAAATCTCCTTATTAATTTAATCATTTTTGTTAATATAGGTGATGCCCCCTCATTGTAGCCTCCACTCCATGAGTACTAGACCAGACATGCAGTGTGTGGAAGGATGAAAAGCCAATCAATATCATAAAAAGGATCAAGAGATGAATAAGTGGAAATGGATGAGCCACTTAAGAATTATGTACAAACTTATAAGAAACAAAAAAGAATTGATCATGTATATTATAAGATAGATGTACTAGAGTTGGCACACTTTTTTGATGATAAACATCATTGGCATAAAGTATTTTCTCAATGATAAAATTTCATTTTCCTTATATTTTTGTTTGGCTTATAGGTTTTATGCATGAATCTTACTATGTCGCTTTCAATTATTTTCTAGTAGATATATTGGGTATTGGGGAATTGAGAGTGATTTGGCGGTGGGAGATAATAGATTCCACCTTCATATGGTTGGATTTGTTCAGTAAAGAATAAGTAATTCTCGAAACGAAGAGGAGCTCATTCAGATATTCGTGGACTTTAGTCTTTTTAGAGTCTCGTACACTTTGAAATGCATGTTTATTTATTTAATTATTAGTTAGTCATAAAAATGCATGTTAATTTATTTTATTCTTTTGTTGATTCTTTATGTGTTGGTTAAATTGGATCTAATATTGGAGGCGATCTATAGGAGCAGCATTAAATGAATATCATACAAGGACAACCATGGAATATCCAGGTACACCTTACTCGTTTCTATTTAGTGCTCACATTTATTTTTATTAGTTCTATATATGTCAATTTAGTGCTCATGCTTATTTTTATTAGAGATAGGTGACCAAGTTTATTAAGGTAATTAATCTTGTTTCATTTATCTAAGGGTTTGTAAGTTATTTTAATTATGTTTATGATAGTATCAATTAAACTAAATACAAATGGAAATAGAGTAAATGAAACTAGATTATTCATTTCGATCTATTCTTTATTATCTACTTAATCTATTTTTAGCAATGGAGAAGTGTGAAAATCAAATGATGTAGTAGTAGAGTAATGCCCAATTAATCCCTTTTACCTTTAAAGAAACGAAAATTAACCATTATTGAATGTTATCCAATTTTATGGAGACCAACCTAACTAGGAAGGGAACATGGTGTAATGTGCCCAATCAGAAATTAGGAATATTATCTCCAAGGTTTCAACTTTAATTATGTTGATTTTTGTCATGTCCCAAAAATTTGCATTGGGTCACAATGACCTAAACCACTTGGCCATATTCATGATGGTCTATCAAATTGATGATAGGGTCAAATAATTACCAAGCATGATGTCTAAGTTAGTAATACGGTAAAATTAGATCGAAGTCGACAAGGTGGGCCACATTAAGAGAAAATTCCCAACTCAAAGTTTGTAATATTCCCATCCAAATGAACTATCATGGAGGAAAATTACTAGTTTCCAAGGTTGGGGGTGGAAGCATTAAAAGTTGGAGTAAAGGAGCTACAAGACACAAAATGACCTTAGAATTACAAATTCACATTAACTAGGTCAATTAAATAATAATACAAAGAAAATAATGTGGCATTGGACCATGAGGGCACATAAGAGGTTGTGGGACCCACTTGTGGAAAGATTCCCCACTACACTTGGCATGATCCTCTCACCAATTCGAGTTCAAGATGAAGGGTAACATACTTGGGGGAGTTTAAGAGGTATTATTCATGGCATGAGTCATGTAAGGTCGAAATGGAGTGGAAGAATAACTCTCATGGAAGAGGAAGAGGAATCTTAGAAGAATTGTGAAACTTGGGCTAGGTTCCTTGGCTTCTATGACAACAATGATGAAGATGCTATGACACCTATGACACAAATCAGACCTGAATGCTGACATCTGACATATATGACATGTTAGGAATAAAAATAGCCTCCAAGAAGGTGCACAAGGGAGTTAGGGCAGCCAAAGAGACACCCATTCGAAATGAGGGAAGATGGATACTAGGAATTGTTGGACAAGTGGCACACATTGGAATCTCTTCCAAACTTGAGTTGGCATGAATATTTTGGAAGGAATTAGACCCATGGAGTACTTTAAAAGTTTATAAAATACAAGAACAAAGAAGGAGAGTAGCTTTTTTCTAATTTTTGATTTGCATCTTTTCAATTTGGAGAGCTTCTAGCTTGTCCATGCTAGTGGAGTGTTTACTCTACTTTCCTTAGTACCAATTTAGAGGGTGAAAGATTCCCATCCTAATTTGAAATTGGAGAGTACATTCATACCTTTCATTTGGAGATACATTGGAGTGATTATTTGCAGGTTGAAGCTATAGGGAATCTCGTGGTTCTTTCTTCTACAACTTGTTCTCATCTCTATCACACATTTGCTTGCATATTTGGGCTCTTGGAGGAATTACACCTTTGGTGAGATGATGATATCTTTGTGAGAGTCTAAGAATATCCATTTATTTGTATTTTGATATATATACTCTATATTTTATGCTCAAAATACTCTCAGGTCTAAATACCAAGTGAAACTATGTAAAAATACCAAACAATGCATAAATGGTGCCATTTTCCCTATATCTTGTTGTTGGAGCTTGAAGATGCTTTATTTTGACTTGTATCAGTCCATATGTATGATTTTTCTAATTTATGGAGTGTAATTAATGTTCTGAATAAGTTTCATTAACATTGCACAAGTACTTGGAACCTAAATTTCGAATTTCATAACAAGTGGTGAAGTTTACTAGTATTTCCCCCTATGTGAAGACATGAATACAAATATCTTATTTATGGGAGTTGAAGAAGCCTATAGAAACTAATTGATGATGCATTTAGGATACCATTGAAGTCCTTTATCAGTACCATGCCTCTGTTCTAGAATTTGGGAAGGTATTACAGCATTTGGAAATCCATCTTTGTCCCCTACCCTTGGGGGTTTGAACCTCGAATTTACTAGTAAAATTCCCCAACTTCCCTTGAAGTTAAATGGATGTTGTAGAAGTATTATGATAGTGTCTAAGCACCCATGAGGTCAATTTTTATGTCTTAATACCTCTTATATACCTTAACACCCAATTTGAAACCCTAAGGAGTCTTTTGGAGCCATCTACCATTGGGGATTTCAACATAGATTTTCCTAGTGATTCTACCTTTCATTCTCTAATTGTAAATGCAAGTGGATGAAGTATTTAGAAAGTGTACAGGAATATAACAATTTCATAAATGTGTCCTATTACACCTCCATCCACTCTAGACACCTTTCAAAACCATTTGGGATCATTTGGGACAGTTTGTGGCTTCACTAGTCCAAGTTTCGAAAATTGACCAATTTGGGGAAAATCCCAAATTGGGGACATTACAGTGGTATCAGAGCATGGTCCTTGCACCTGTGGATTAATATCATACATTGAAGAATAATTTGCAGACATGTCTTACTATTATGATGAATCCTATGAGTACAATGCTTATGAGAAATATGCAAATGATTGTGAGCAATATGAAAGAGAATGTGAATGGTATGAGGAAGAGGTGCCACCATTCAAAACTTGTTACAATTTCATGAGGAATGAAGATTATTATTATGACCCTATGTATGATAAAGATGAGCATTTCACACTACCAAAGGATAATCCTATGAATGAGTTACAAATATGGAGAGCAACATATAAAACCTTTCCCCAACAATATCATGCATATCTCGATTTGTATAAGGGAAATACAAAAAAGGCCCCTCCTTTCGAAGAATTTTCTGATTGGGTGTTTGCAAATAGGCCCAAAAATGAAGATATGGAGTTAGTGAATAAAGGTTTATTCCATTCGTGTAAAATACCTTGGAGAGGAAATCATATGTGTGCAAGTGAAAAGAGCAATGAAATATCTAAAGCTTCAGAGAATGCAGGTATTTCCTACTTGAAGAGAGGTTTTGGGTTTTCTTCAAAAAGAGATTCCAAATATGAAGAGACATCACATGAGCATGAAGAAGACTCTATTGAAAATATTGAAGATCATTTCAAGACACATTCTACCTTGGACATGACTCAAAGAGAATCTACTGATGAAGGAGTACCTATTGATGGGTGCTCACACCTCTATGTTGGTGACATAGAGATCAATTTTGAAAGTGTTGTTGCAAGCCAAACTTCCATTAAGCATGAAAGTGAAGACCTTGTAGCAGTTGGAGAAGAAACAAGATCAACTTCCCCATCACCACTTGAGCTTCATGAAGTTGGTCCAAGTAAGAAGGAAGAAGATGAGGAGGTTCATTTGAAAGAGCCTCTTTTTCTTGAAGGGTAATTAAAGATGAATGAAAAGAAGATACAAGATACCCTTAGCATGCTCCATGACATTCAAGCATAAGTGTCAAATTCTTGTTGGAACGTTTATTCATTGAAGGATCCATCCTTCCTCGAAGACATCGAGAAGATTCAAAGAGCAATGTGCAACATCAAAGGAAATTTCATGTCTTTGCTTTTTGATAGAAATAATTTGATTGAGTTTAATGAATTTTTACATGATGCATACTTGAAGAATAATGAGGGTATTCATAAACTCAAAATTCAAAATGAGCAACTTCTTTACAGGTTGTGCAATATACTTGTTCTTCCTCCTATGTTTCAAATGGTCATATGGTAGATTGCATGGAGGATTATCATGACATGGTAGATCATGAGAAATGTGTAAATTTGCATGTGCTTGATGTGTTTGAATATGAGCTTGATTATATCCAAGCACTTGATGTGGTGGAAGAGGAACTTGAGTTTCCTCTTGGAAAGGGTGATACAATTTTTGAAGAAGTGTATGATTCCACTACCTTGGAACCAACATATGAGGAAATTTTTGCACTTTTGAGGGAGGTGCATGATCCTACCTTTCTGGAGCATTCACATGACACTTCTACACTTTTTGATCATTTGGGTGATTTGGCTCATTCTCCTACATCCTACACTTCCATATTTTGCAGCATTCATCCTAATGAAGTATGGGTGAAAGGTTTTTTTTTATGGTGCCACATGAGGAGTATGAAACTCCTATATGTCCTTTATATGATGAAATTATTAGAGACATTGTAATACCCCAATTTTGACCCTTAGGAAATATTGGCTTCTAATGTAAATATTGTATACACACGTTGTATGTTTCCCTAGCGTGGAGCTCAAGGCCAAGGCCTCGCTAGTTTATGATCGGATTTTATTTGAACTAGAGACGCTTGATATTTTGTTACCCACATGCTATTAAGCCATGGGATACTATAAATTGATGTAAATATTTAATATTGAAATAAAATATCAAAACTGGCTATGGAGGCAATGAATGAGAAGGGGCCACGTGTATCCACTAGGGAGTGGTGAGGGGGCTATGGGACTAAACCCTAGGCTGCCACATGTCATTATGAGAACCCATTGACTTCCCTAGATGACATTTATGCCTGTTGTAAGGAAGTGGTTGAGATTTCAGCCCATGGCTTCAATGGAGCATGGGCAGCCCAGAAATTCGTATGGGTAGTTATGAGCTCTGTTTTCTTGTACAAGAAGTCACTCAAACTCAGGGGAGGTTGCTTCATTCTCATCCCCATTCCATGGTGAAGGAACCCAGCATCATTATCCATCCAAAAAAAAACGAGCTCCCAGCAGGGAGAAAACCAGAAATCGCGACTGTTAGAGAACCCACGTTTTGGGAAGCCAAAAATGTCAAGATTTGGTATTGGGCAGTGAAATCCAATGGGGGATCCATTGGTATGACCTTTGGGGCGAATGTGGGAGCAAAAGCTACCCCGAAATCAATAGTAAAACCCAGTTTTTGCAGCTCAGAAAACCAGTGACGGATTTGAGTTATTCGGTGAGCAGAATGGTGAGAAATCAAGTTGGGAATGACTATGCAGGGGTTGGGTATGCTTGATAAACCCAGTGAAGGCTAGGATCTCAAGGATTAGCAGCTGGACCTTTCTATGCCCATCCTGAAGAGCACTGGAGGGAAGAGTTTCCTGAGGGACTGTGTAACAGACAAGGGGATCTTCCTTGTGTTGGATGTGGTAGGTAATGTGGGTGCCTGACTGTTGAGTTCACTTGAGATGCCTGTAGCTCTGTGGTTGAGCTCACTGGCTTAGTGTTACCCTCCTCTATCTTCTGGTATGCTTGATAAACCCAACGGTGTGTTGGCTTAGCATAGCTGATGACCGGAACCATGGCTGTGAGTGAGGCCAACTAGTTACTCCTTAGTGGATACAGTGCCCAGCTCGGGGGTGATCTCTCAGCTGAAAGAATATAGGCTGGATAGAGATATATGGTTGGGTGGAACGTTTCCCTCACGTAGCCAGTCGTTGGACAATTACATTTCAAGATAAGTATTCTTGTGAATTAATTTATATACATTCTGTGTTCTGCAATGTGTTCAATCTAAATGTTAAATATTCATGGTAATCAAATTGATATGGAATCACCTTTTTGCTTGAGATAAACATGTTGATGCATTCCATCCTGTCTGTGTATTATGTTTAATTCCACTGTGTTTATATTGAATTGAATCTGCACACAGAAGTTTTTAATTGTTATGAAATTATGAGTAAAAATATTGAGGCTAAGTCTTTACAAAAGCCCGGTGTGTTGTTAATGTTTCCTTCCCTGCATTTAATGAGAGAAGGGGACATTACAGACATTTATTATTTACATTTGCAGAAACATCCCTTGTTACCTTATGATGAAACACATCTACATGGATGCACTTATGATGTTCACTTGAGTCACTTGAAGACTCATGATTTTCCTTGCTCCTTGCTTAGTTCAATTGATATTGGAGGAACTTCATACACTAATTGGGTGAAGAGATATATGATTGGAGAAAATTATTATTGGCAACAACATCCTTTTTTATTTATTGATGATACACATGTTCATTGATGCACAAAGTCTACTTATGTGAGCCCCTTGAAGGCTCATTGTTTGTTTTGCTCTCTACTTGGTTCATATTTTAGTGGAGGTTCTTCATTCACTTCTTGGATGAAATAAAAAATGGCTGATTATTTTGATGCATCTTACATCCTTTTGGAGCAGCATTATCGGACATGGGATCCTCACCTATGTCATTGGAGCATATTTGATTGGTCACTTGAAGCTTGTATGCACTTGGAAAATGGTGGTCTACTGACTTGGAGGTATAAGCACTTTCATGATTCTTTGTTGAGGCACCTTCTTGATGTACATTTTTATTATGTTTTTATGTACTTTGATGATATATCTTTTGTACTCATGATGTTTGGAAGAATGCATACAAGAAAATGGGATCCAAGAATTCTCTTTGAGGGTGTTATGGGTTGGAGAGCACTCCTAATTGTTGGAGTAAAATACAAGTAATGGGACCCTGGAATAATTTTTAGTCCCATTGGTTTCAAATTGTTTGGGGAAATAAGTAGTATGGGAGATTGAGTCCCCGCTTAATAAAGTGATTTTAATAAGAGTACTGCAGCAGCAAGCATGGTGGTTCCTCTCTCAAATCTTCATGGAATATCGAAGACTGAAAATTGCGCAACTCAGTGGAAACTTCAAGACTTATACAGTGGTATCAGAAAGGGTTTCCAAAATATGAAAGAGGTAAAAGAGTAATTGTGCAAAATTTGTTTTGATGGATTTAATTAATATTTTGGTGTTTAGTGGTGATTTCATAGGGGATATCAATATGAAAAAGAGAATCCACATCTCCTTGCTTTTGGAAGCACGAAATTGTAGTGCATGAGTGCCACTACTCAGAGTTTTAGAAGGGAAGCTTTGGGAAGCAAAGTTTTGGAAAGAA
Source organism: Larix kaempferi (assembly GCA_027924585.1). Lineage (NCBI taxonomy): Eukaryota > Viridiplantae > Streptophyta > Pinopsida > Pinales > Pinaceae > Larix > Larix kaempferi. The sequence goes on along the minus strand of BSBM01000549.1, from coordinate 9,674,429 downwards.
AGCAGGTTCTTCAACATCCATGTTTGAAATTGATTGAGGGCAAGCAATATTGGGAAGGGAGAATTTTTCATGTCCCAAAAATTTGCATTGGGTCACAATGGCCTAAACCACTTGGCCATATTCATGACGGTCCGTCAAATTGATGATAAGGGTCAAATAATTACCAAGCATGATGTCTAAGTTAGTAATAATGTAAAATTATATCCAAGTGGAAAAGGTTGGTTACATTAAGAGAAAATTCTCAACTCAAAGTTTGTAATATTCCCATCCAAATGAACTATCATGAAGGAAAATTACTAGTTTCCAAGGTTGGGGGTGGAAGCATTAAAAGTTGGAGTAAAGGAGCTACAAGACCCAAAATGACCTTAGACTTACAAATTCACATTAAATGGGTCAATTAAATAATAATACAAAGAAAATAATGTGGCATTGGACCACGAGGGCACATAAGAGGTTGTGGGACCCACTTGTGGCAAGATTCCCCACTACACTTGGCATGATTCTCATCACTATCACACATTTCCTTGCATATTTTGGCTCTTGGAGGAATTGCTCCTTGGTGAGATGTTGATCTCTTTGTGAGAGTCAAAGAATATCCATTTATTTGTATTCTGATATATATACTCTGTATGTGATGCTCAGAAGACTCTCAGGTCGAAATACCAAGTCAAACTATGTAAAAATACCAAACAATGCATAAATGGTGCCATTTTCCCTATATCTTGTTGTTGGAGCTTGAAGATGCTTTATTTCGACTTGGATCAGACCATATCTATGATTTTTTTTTATGGAGTGTCATAAATGTTCTGAAGAAGTTTCATTAACATTTCACAAGTACTTGGAACCTAAATTTCGAATTTCATAACAAGTGGTGAAGTTTACTAGCATTTCCCCCTTTGTGAAGACATGAATACAATTATCTGATTTATGGGAGTTGAAGAAGCATATAGAAACTAATTGATGATTCATTGAGGAGACCATTGAAGCCCTTTTTCATTACCATGCCTATGTTCTGAAATTTTGGAAGGTCTTACAGCATTTGGAAATCCATCTTTTCCCCCTACCCTTGGGGGTTTGAACCTCGAATTTACTGGTAAAATTCGCCAACTTCCCCTGAAGTTAAATGGATGTTTTAGAAGTATTATGATAGTTCTAAGCACCCATGAGGCTAATTTTTATGTCTTAATACCACCGATATACCTTAAGACTCAATTCGAAATCCTAAGGAGTCTTTTGGAGCCATCTACCCTTGTGGGTTTCAACATAGATTTTCCTAGTGATTCTGCCTTCCATTCTCTAATCGTAAATGCAAGTGGATAAATTATTTAGAAAGTGTACAAGAATATAATAGATGCATAAATGTGTCCTGTTACACCTCCATCCACTCTAGACACAGTTCAAAACCATTTGGGATCATTTGGGACAGTTTGGGGCTTCACTAGTCCAAGTTTCAAAAATTGACCAATTTGGGAAATTACAATTTTCAAATTTTTCCCATGCAGTGGCTTATGAAGGCTTGTGAGATTTTCAATTGCTAGGAACTAGATTCATAAGACAATTTCACATGGAATATTTCAAACAATGAGAGAAGAAGAATAGAGAGAATAAATTGTGGAAATCACTCCGTATATTATTCATTGATATGATCACAATATATAATACATCCTCCATGGAGAAAATTGAATTCCTTTGAGGAAATTTGGAAAGAGCAAAAAGAAAAGGCTTAGAAAAGACAAAAAAACCGTAGGTGGCAAAAGCAGTTTCCAAAATGGTCCTAGAGGCTCATGAAATTAGTAAGTATGGTATGGAATCTCATGAATGAGGTAAATAGAATGTATTTATGGCTTTAGGAGATTAGATATGATGTGGAGGTTGAATTGGTCAAGTGGCAAGAGTTTCCAAGTCAACTAGCTTTTCATTTTCCACTAGAAAGTAGAAAAAACCGGATAAAGCTGTATAAATCAGGAAAGTGTCTTTCTATTTCAGGAATAGAATAAAATCAGACAGAATCCAAGGAAATCTTATCCAAAATCTATCCAAGTTCGTTTTGGTGAGTTAGGATGGCATGTGGTCCACTAAAAGACAAAACTGGCCTATTTTACCTAGTCAAAACTCAGAAAATTAATCATAAATGATTAATTAATTTATCCTAAGTCTAAAATGACATAGGTGGGTTTTTTAAGTGTTCCAAAACCCCCCCTTAAGCTTGAATTTATGTGATGGGAATCGGAAAAATATCAGAAATATAGGGCCCAAGCAACAAGGCTTATGGTCACCCCAATACAAAAATAACTAGTCCATGTAAACTTAGGAAACAGGGAAAACCTCATGGGAAAAAAACCCTCTCTCAAAAATGGACATGCTTGATGTCTTCATACTATCATGTTGCTCATTTGAATGAGATGAATGAGCTAAATGAGATTCTTATGAGTAACAGACTTGATGAAGAGATTGTGGATGTCATGATCATGCATCAGTGCATCAATGTTGTGTAGGAAAGAACCATGTGTTGAAGCTCTATGAAGCTCATCTTCTGATGATGGAGGAGCATCAAATGAATTTTTATTGCTTATGTAACATATATAAGCAAATATGAAAGCATAATCAATTATGGAAAGAAGATCTATGCATACTCCTTCCCAAATAGAAACAATGAACTCAACAGGATCAATTTCTTATGTAGCTGCAATGTGGTGCACTAGTTCTTGTATCTTCTTCTCAAATGGATGTAGGAGCTTTCTGATATTTAAAAAGAGATCATGAAGCTATGAAATATCATAATGTGAGTCATATGGAGCATAAACCAGTAAATATGTGGAGTCACCGTGATCGAAAAAAGTTGCAGTAGGGAAAGTGTGGGAAACTAGGTCGCCTTGACAGCTGAGCGAGCCTGGAGAGTGTGAGGAAATGAATTTTGAAACATGAGTGATGAGGCCAGGTCCATATGTGTGGAATATCAGTCCAAATATGGAAAAACATGGTTTTCCAAGCAATGAAGGATATGAAAGACAAAAGTGCAACAAAGGCAAGTGACACAGTGTAGGAAAACATAGAATTGTCTAGTTTCTTAAATAGATAACTTCGGGGTTGTGGGGTCTTTTGTGCATCCAATGGTTGGGAAAATGGTGTGGGAGATGTAATGACCTACATATCAGACTGTAAATCATCTTCTAAATCAGAATATAAAATATTTGAATGGGCGTGGAAAGACCTTTCAAAAGACAAGTCAGAATCTAGTAAACAATGACTAGTTTTGAGAGTATACTTGGATGAACTGGCTGAAGAATGTTCCAAAGAAGAAGTGGAGGTTTTTTATTTTGATATATCAGAATGTGAATCAAAATCAGATACATCAGAATTATATTTCACTCTAGCACTCAAATCATAAGAATGGTTACCTTTGGGACATGCTTGGAAACAATGTTCTTGTTCTGCAACAAGCTTGCCTTGTTCTTTCTTTGCAAAGTCAGGAACATCTATGTTATGCTCTTCAAGCATATTGGCCATGATGTCCAATTTTTTCTTGAAGCAATATTTCTCATGATGATTTCCTTTGCATCAATAAGAATGCTTTGGCTTCTCCTTCATCTTCTTGGATTTGGAATCTCCATCAGAATCCTCTTCTTCTGACAATATCTTTTGTTTGGATTTGTCATTCTTGAAACTCTTTGCTCCATGAGCAACAAGTGAAAAGTATTTGGAGGGTGATAGATCCTTCATTTGGACCATCTTGTCCTTCTTCTGAGTGAGTGAATCAATGAATGCATCCAAGGTTGGCATCTTCCACTTGGGAAGTGCAAGTCTTGTAGAATGAAAAGTAGACACAAATATTCAGTATTCAGAGCTCAGTTTTGACAGAATGGTAAGGATTAATTTCTCATCCTTATTTTATGTGCCACATTGCTTGAGTTGAAGCACTAGGTTCTTGAATTTTGATATGAAATCCTTCATAGAGTCTAAATTACTTGGACTAAGAGAGATCAGTTCAATCTCCAACAAATGATCTATGAGCTCATCCTGTTTTCCAAAGAGAGATTATAGCTTTGTCCACACTTCATTTGGGATAGATAGAGAATCGATATGGAATAGAAGATCTGGAGATACAGAGAGACAATTTAACCCATCAAATTCATTAAGCCTATTGAACCATTTGGATTTTAATGCAACAGCTCCGGGCTCAATTTCAAGCCCCATAGTGACTCTATACAATCCTTTGCTTCGAAGCTGGATGATCATATGCGCCTTCCAGTCAAAGAATTTGAAGGGAGTGAGAGTCACAGATTTGGATTGATTTTGATCCATACTGATGCGTTCCTGGTGATGGAAATACCTGCAAAAAACACTCTTGGAAATTTCTTTGAATCAAGCTAGCTCCAACACCATGTGAGATTTTCAATTGCTAGGAACTAGATTCATAAGACAATTTCACATGGAATATTTCAGCCAAATAGAGAAGGAGAATAGAGAGAATAAATTGTGGAAATCACTTTGTATATTATTCATTGATATGATAAAAATATATAATACATCCTCCATGCAGAAAATCGAATTCCCTTGAGGCAATTTGGAAAGAGCAAAAAGAAAAGGCTTAGAAAAGACAAAAAAACCCCTAGGTGGAAAAAGTGATTTCCAAAATTGTCTAGAGTATCACGAATTTAGTAAGTATGGTATGGAATCTCATGAGTGAGGTAAATAGAATGTATTGATGGATTTAGGAGATTGTATATGATGTGGAGGTTGAATTGGTCAAGTGGAAAGAGTTTCCAAGTCAACTAGCTTTTCGTTTTCCACTAGAAAGTAGAAAAAACAGGATAACGTTGTCTAAATAAGGAAAGTGTCTTTCTAATTCAGGAATAGAATAAAATCAAACAGAATCCAAGGAAATCTTATCTAGAATCCATCCAAATTCATTTTGGTGAGTTAGGATGGCATGTGGTCCACTAAAAGAAAAAACTGGCCTATTTTACCTAGTCAAAACTCAAGAAATTGATCATAAATTATTAATTAATTTATCCTAAGTCTAATACGACATAGTGGGTTTTTTAAATGTTCCAACAAGTGTATGTATATTTACTATGTCCATTAAATGTTTGCATATAATCAAAGTGTTTATATTCCTCTGATATGTGTCCCGAATCATATCTGATATAAAATTGGGAGCTCATAAAGAAACTAGGAACACTAGTTCAATTTTGGCCACACTGAACACGAGGTTTCCAACAAACACTACCAGAGAAACTCAAATTCTACCAATATAAATTTTATAGTGGAATCAAATAGAATCTAGTGAGACTATTTGACCCAATGATAGAATCCAAGGATTTTCCAAATCAGTATGAAATACACCCTCTCAAAACTAGTGAGAAACTAGCTTCGATTTCCCCTACATTGGAATACTAGTTTTTCAACTTGACACAGACACTTCCCAATCAGGACAGGTATTACAAAATAGATCCAATTCGACCATGAAACTACCAAATCAACAAAAATAAATTAATAACAAATTTTAAGGAGATGATATGAAAATTTAATACACATTGTCTTAAGATTGCTTAACCATACTAGCAGATTTGCATATAAATCACCCATAAGCTTGAACATTGAACACCATATGATGAAAATATCTGTAAATATTTATTATTAATGTATGGAGTCAGTAAATATAAATATTAAAAAAATATTTGGCTCTTACAAAATCTTTAAATCCAAGAAATATAGAGATAGAAAAGTAGTGGTGCGCCCCTCCACCACCAAAAGAGATGTTGATTAGAGTAGATTTGGTAAAATGATGATATATTGGGCATACAAAAACCTTTTTGATTGAAATAAAAATTGTTTCCCACTAGAAATGATGCTACAAACTCAAAGGAATATGTCTCACATCCCAAAAATGCTCAGAAGTATCTAAAACAAAACCTCCATTTCATCCCACCAACACCGGTCCAATCTCTAAATCAATAGAAAGAAACTACAAATGATAGGAATTCGACCCCACTACTTTATCTGTACATATAAAATAAAATAAATCTCTATATATAAGTATGAAAGTGATTTATCCCCTCAATAATCAACTACAATGAATAACAATGAAAAGATCTGGATGATCTCCTCCTCTCTATTAGCTTGGGTGGAATCTTTCACCACCGAAACTAGATCAATGGTAGGGAAGCTAAAAACCCACTATGAAATGGACAAGCTAATATCTCCAATAGTGAAAAAAACAACAATGATCCAAAATCCCTTTCACTTGTGTCTGTATCCCTTTTATAAATCTTCATGGACCATTTCCCCCTCATTCTAGAATTTTGTCACAAATATTCAATAAAATATAAATCAATGTTATTTTTATGAGAGAATGGCACATTGGCACTCATTTAATTCCTCTCTAATGAAAATAATGATTCCATATACCTTGGAAATTCGAATTTGAGAGGCTTAGCTTGATTTTGGGGAAGTTACATTAGCATGTGGGCCTGCCCTTCTCCTCTAGCGCCCTCCTTGGCTAAATTTAGGACTTGCAACATGTCATAGGTTTCCATAGGTTGTCATGAGCTATCATAGGACCTGATTCTTGTCATAAGTTTTCATAGATGTCATAGGTTGTCATAGGTTGTCATAGATTCTGTCATTGACTAAAAATAGCCATGTGACTCTTCACCTTCTGCATGGGAGTTATGTATCCCTCCAAATTCGAATCTGAGGATGGTGCCATGTGTGAAGGAGGAATATCCCCTCATGTGGACCCCACATATCCACTTATGAAGCCCCAATTCCAATTAGGACCCCATGCCACTTCATTTTGGAGAAATTAATGATTTCTCCATAATTTATTGGCCTATTTTCCACAATGAATTTAGAATTTGGAATTTCCATGAGAAACTATAGGCCTTGGGGTTAAATATCAATATTTTAATTTTCCCACATAACCCTTAGGATTTGGATAGGACAATTTTTTTTTTTATCTTAAAATTATTTAATTGGGGACATTACATTCATCCCTACCCAAGATTGTTTTTCCTCGAGCAATTTCAAACATGGATGTTGAAGAACCTGCTTTCTCTCCAAAACGTTGAGTAGTGGAACTCATGTACTGCAATTGTTTGTTTCCAAAAGTAAAAAGATGTGGATTATTTTTTTTCGTATTGATATCTCCTGTGACATCACCAATAAACACCAAACGATTAATTAAATCCATCAAAACAAAATTTTCACAATTAATCTTTACCTCTTTCATATTTTAGAAACCCTTTCGTAACATTAAAACCTTTTTCTCACTGTATAATTCTTTGAAGTTTCCACTGAGTTGCCAAAATTTGAGTCTTCAATATTCCAATATCATTTCAAAGAGGAACCACCATGCTTGCCGCTAGACTACTCTGATTACAATCACCTTCTCAAGTGGTGACTCAATCTCCCATACTGCTTGCTACCCACAAAAATTGAAACCATTGAGTCCAAAAATGATCCCAGGGTCCCAAATGATCATTATACATGCATGGTGTGAAATGTATACAATGAAATGCCATGAACACCAAGCATGTGAAAACTAAATCCATGTCTCAAAAGGTCTCCCACATAGGAAACTAGAACACTTCTCTACAAAGATGAACTCAAACAACTGAAGGTTGGTTTTCTCTCTCAAACCAACAATCAAACTGCTGCCCCAAGTGAGCTTACACCAAGCAATACTAGGATCCAATTGCTTGTATTTCATCCTTCAAAAAATCATGAGTTCAAAATATAGATCATCAAAGTACATAACAACATCATACAAATGTACATCAAGAAGGTACCTCATCAAATATTCACAAAAGTGCTTGTACATCCAAGTAAGTATATCATCATGTCCCAAGTGCATACAAGTATCAAGTGACCAATCAAATGTGCTCCAATGACATAGATGATCATCCCATGCCCTATAATTATGCTCCAAAAGGATGTAATATGCATCAAAATAATCATCCTTGTGTTCTTTCATCCAAGAAGTGAATGAAGAACCTCCGCAAAAATATGAACCAAGTAAGGCGCAAAGAAAACAAGGAGAGTTCAAGTGGCTCAAAGAAGTCTCATCCATACACCCATGAATGTGAGAGTCATAAAAAAATAGCAAAGGATGTGGTTTCCATTAATAATGTGCTCCAATCATAAATATCTTCACCCAAGTATTGGATAAAGTTCCTCCAACATCAAATGAGCAACGCAAGGAGCAAGAAAAACCACGAGTCTTCAAGTGACTCAAGTGAACATCATAAGTGCATACATGTAGATGTGTGTCATCATAAGGTAAAAAATTATGGTGCTTCAAATGTAAAGAAGAAGGTTCTCTAATCATGTCATCACCAAAAGGAGAGATAGGAGTTTCGTACTCCTCATGGGGCACCATTAGAAAGAACCCTTTCACCAATAGTTCATTAGGATGAATGCTGCAAAATATGGAAGTGTAGGATGTAGGAGAATGAACCAACTCACCCAAATGATAGGAAAGTGCATAAGCTTCATCATGTGAAGGATCCATAGGGGTAGGATCATGCACCTACCTCAAATGTGTGAAACGTTTCTCATAGGTTGGTTCCAAGGTAGAGGAATCATGCACTTCTTCAAAAAGTGCATAAGCATCATCAAGAGGAACCTCAAGTTCCTCTTCCACCACATCAAGTGCTTGGATATCATCAAGATCATATTCAAACACATCAAGCACATGCAAATTTTCATGTTTATCATGATCCACCATGTCATGAGAATCCTCCAAGTAATCTACCATATGACAATTTGAAACATAGGAGGAAGACCAAGTATCTTGCAACCTCTCAAGAAGTTGCTCATTTTGAATTTTGAGCTTATGGATATCCTCATTATTCTTCAATTATGCTTCATGTAACCATTCATTAAGCTCAACCAAATTGTTTCTATCAAAAATTAAAGACATGAAATTACCTTTGATATTGCACATTGCTCTTTGAATCTTCTCCATGTATTCAAGGAAGGATGTCTCCTACAATGAAGTAGCTCTCCAACAAGAATTTGACACCAATTCCTGAATGTCATGGAGAGTCTTAAAGGCCTCTTGAATATTCTTTTCATCCATCTTCAAGGACCCTTCCAGAAAATGAGGTTCTTGCAAATGAACCTCCTCTTCTTCTTCCTTCTTGCTTGGACCAACATCATGAAGCTTAGGTGATGATGGGGAAGTTGATCTTGGTTCTTCTTCAACTGCTACAAGGTCTCCATATCCATGGTCAATGGAAATTTGGCTTGCATAAACACCTTCAAAAGTGATCTCTATGTCACCAACATAGATATGTGAGCACCCATCAGTAGGTACTCCTTCACAATTCAAGCATCCATCAATAGATGCTCTTTGATCCATGTCCGAAGTAGAATGTGTCTTGGAATGATCCTCACTAGTTTCAGTCGAATGTTATTCATTCTCATGTGATGTTTCTTCATATTTTTCAAAGTCACTTGGGAGTGACTTTCGATCCTCTTCATGTGATGCTTCTTCTACTTCACCACCTACAATACTAGGTGGCACATGGGTCTCCTCCTTTTCACTCAAACATATATCATTTTCTCTCCAAGGTATTTTGCAAGAAAGGCATAGAACTTTCTTCACTAAATACACATATTCATTCTTGGGCCTATATACAAACACCCAATCGAAAAAAATTCAAAAAGAATGGCCTTCTTTGTATTTCCCATCAAAGCAAGATATGCCTGATATTGTTGATTCAAATTTTTACATGTTGCTCTCCATATTTCTAATTCAATCATTGTATTAACCTTTGGTGGTATGACACATTCATCTTCATAATACACAAGGATATAAGAATAACCCTCATTACTTATGATCTTGTAAGAAGTGTTGCATGATGGAACCTCTTCCTCATACCATGCACATTATTCTTCATTCACAATCATCTTTATGCTGCTCATAAGAATTGTATTCATAGGAGTCATCATAATAGTAAGACATGATTGCAAATTCTTCTTCAATGGATGATCTTAATGAACAGGTGAAAGGACCATGCTCTAATACCACTGTAATGTTTCCAATCAGAAATTACGAATATTATCTCCAAGATTCCAACTTTAATTATGTTGATTTTCAACTTTTTCCCATACAGTGGCTTATGAAGGCTTATGAGATTATCTCATTCAACAATAGTGAAGTGTATGTATATTTATGATGTCCATTAAAGGTTTGAATCTCATCAAAGTTTTAAGAGTCCATTTATGTGTCCCAAATCAGATCTGATATAAAATTGGGATCTGTTAAAGAAACTAGGAACACTAGTTCAATTTTGGCCACACTGAACATGAGGTTTCCAACTCTTCCCAAACACTACTAGAGCAACTCGAATTCTCCCAATATAAATTTAATGGACTCAAATAGAATATAATGAAACTATATTACCTACTTATAGACTCCATGGAACTTCCAAAGAAGTATGAATGATGCCCTCTCAAAACTAGTGAGAAACTAGCTCGATTTCCCCCACATTGGAATACTAGTTTTTCAACTTGACCCAAACACTTCCCAATCAGCCCAAGTATTCCCAATGTAACATCCCCATTTTGAACCTTAGGGTTTATTTGATTGAATTAAAATATTTTATAAATGAAATGTGTGTTTTCAAAAGTGTGGAGCTCAAGGCCAAGGCCCCAGTAAAGGATGTCCAAGGTTTATTTAAAAAGAAAGTACTTGACATTTTGATTATCCATGTGCTATTAAGATATGAGACATTGTAAATGATGTAAATATTAAATATTGCAATAAAATACCAAGAAAAATGGCTATGGAGGAAACCAATTATAGGGTGCCATGTGTATACACTAGGGAGAGGTGAGGGGGCTGTCGGATTGGAACCCATGCTACCACATGTCATTTTGTGAACCATTTGACTCTCCATGCTGACATTTAATTCTGTTGTAAGGAGGTGGTTGAGAAAACCTGTTTATTAGGTCAATGGAATATGGAGCAGCCCTGAAAATCTGTATGGCAGGGTATGGCTCCTTTTTTGCTTGTCCCTTAAGCCACTCTACCTTGTGGGAATTCGCTCACCCTAATCCCTATCCCATTGTTGACCAACAACCTCAGTTATGACGCATGGCATAGCCTAGTAGGGAGGAAGAAAGAAGAAATCGCTATTCTGTGTAAGTGCGAATTTGTAGAGTTGAAAGCACATAGAAACCCTACATAGGAAGTAAACCAATGGGGATATAGATGGATCAAACCTTGGAGATAAATTACAGAGCAGGAGAATCTTAGAAAACCAGTGAGAAACCTTGGATCTGATAGCAGAAGACCGAGCTGCGGGACAGAGTTTCGACCGCAACCTTGAGAATATTCCAGCTAGAATAACAGAGAAGAGGGTTAGAAGGAGGTTAGATTTGCTTGATAAACACAGTGAAGGATAAAGTCTCATGAAAGAAACAATTGGACCATTCTATGCCCACCCTGAAGAGCACTGGAGGGAAGGGGCCCTGAGGGACTGTGCAACAAAGAAGGAAACCTTCCCTATTTTGTGTGAGGTAGGTATTGTGGGTACCACATTTGCTGAGTAGTTTAAGATTTCCGTAGCTTTGTGGTTGAGATCATCGGCTTAGCATCATCCTCCCTGTTCCCTTACATGCTTGATAAACCCAACTGTATGTTGGCTTAGCATTAAGGTGGAGCCTTGACTGTGAGAGAGCCTATTTATCCCTTCTTAGTGGATACACAGCCCAACTCGGGGGTAGTCTCTCAACTGAAAGAGTATAGGTTGGACAGAGACCTATGGTTGGGTGGAACGTTTCTCTCACTTAGCCAGTTACTCGGATAGTTCCATTTAAAGATAAGTTCTTTATGTGGTGTTAAATTATGCTAGTTTTCCTATATTATGTCTACTTTTTATATTCAAGTCATTTGAATATATGATTGCATGAAATTGACTAGTATGAAGACCATGCATAGGCCTGAGTATGAGGCTGAGTTCATGTTGAACACTTCACCATTTGCTTGAGTTTAATATGTTGCTAACCTTACAAGTTGTAGATGCATTCATTAGAACTATTTCCACTATGTATGCCTGTTATGCATTGTACATACCCTTAGTAGGTTTGTACTTCATCATATGACCTTGGGGAATGAGTTACACACCCCCCTGAGGTGCTCATGCACCCCTCTGTGATCAGATGAAGGAAGGGACCTTGGCAAGTTAATTCCAGGGCTTTTCGCAGTGGGGTAAAGAGATTTTGATGGACTTCAACGAATCTATTTTATTGGAAATGAAGCAAGTTTAGAGCCCTCAAGTGTGGCAGGGATCCACACCATTGCATATATATCTCCAAGAGCTTTCCAACGGTACCAGACTTATACAATTTAGTCCAAGGATGAAGGAGTTATTGAGATGGGAAGTGGGCTGTAACAAAGCATGGCCAGCTCCTGACTTTCCGCATCCGCATTGTGGGATGCGGAAGTCGAGGGCGTATTTCTGCAACACTGGGTATTGTGGCGCCCCGAAGTTCCAAATTCCACACCGCGGAATGCAGAAGTCAAGGGCGCACTTTTACAGCACCGGGTATTGTGGCACTCCGTAGTTCTGACTTCAACACTGTGGAATACAGAAGTCGAGGGCGCATTTCTGCATCGCCAGGTATTCTGGCGCTCTACAGTTCTGACTTACGCACTGCGGAATGTGGAAGTCAGGGTGCATTTCTGTAGCATCGGGTATTATGGCGCTCCGTAGTTCTGAATTCCGCACTGCGGAATGTGGAACTTGGGGCCGCATTTCTGCAGCACCAGGTATTGTGGCGCTCTGCGTTTCTAACTCCCGCATTGCAGAATGCGGAAGTCGGAGTCACATTTTTTTCAACACCGCAATTTGAGAGTTCCTGCCTTCTGAATTTTGACTATGGATTGCGGTCAGGTTGATTATGGATTGCGGATTGGAATCCATTGCAGCTGCATGTAAACAAGAGAGAATTGTTGAAAAAAAATGTAGCTGGTTGTCTCCCATTGCCATTGAAGGGCACTAAGGCGACCAAGGACGTGACAAAATGGTATCGGAGCCCAAGTTACAACACTGGGGCTGCTCGGGCCGAAGCATGAATGCATTTACATGCAAAAGAATGCGCATGGTGTGAATTTGATAAACACTAATTAGTATTGTTGTTGTCCAAATGAGTAATTTCCATATTTGTATGGATATTTTATGTTTCATATGCATTCTTATGATGTCTGAAAATTTCTTTGTAATGCATAGTGTTCGCAATTGATAATAGTTGAATCGTACAGTAGAGGCAGCGTACAGGGAAAGAAAGGAAATGGTGACCATAAACGATGCCCAATATCCTCATGAACAAGAGGTATATGTTCTAGGAGAGAATGTGCAAGAATCACATACTGAAACAAACTCCAGTGGAATAAGGGAGCAAATAACTCCCCCGAAATTCGTTGAAACCATGGTGATATTCAATGAGAGATTGATGAAGGCTAAGGAAGAGTAGCACCAACTCAATGATGCCATCTTCCATAGCCTCACGGATATGCATCAGAGGCTAAATATTGGTTCTAACCCAAGCAATGTAGGAAGAGAAGAAAGAGATGCAGGTAGTCGCTCTAGAGGCCATTCTAGGAAGAGGACACCAAGCCATAGAAAGAATTATGTGAGAAAAAAGCACATAACACCCTCTCCATGACCTCTTTCAAGCTGGTCATACAACTCCACAAATTATCAAAGGATTCCAACTTATACTTCCACCAGGTTTGAAGAAAGAAATAAATTCAAAGGGATCCCATAGGGAGAATTTAGGAAGGCAAGGCCTCCCACATTTGATGGAGAAAGCAAGACAGGTCAAGAGGTAGAGGAATGACTTCATGGAATGAAGAAGTATTTCAGAATTCATCATTATTCAGAAAATGAAAATGGGAAATTTAGTTCACACCAAGATCTGATCAAGAAATTCCATACTCTCACAAGTTATCTCACACAACTAGTCAAGAACACTAAAAAACAGTCAAGTATGATGCAAACAGAATTACTCTCATGAATCATAATACATCATTCAACCTTGGGAAAATAATAGGATACAAATATATAACATTACATCAGATATTCAAAATGCAAAAGGTTTCTATTCGAATCCTCACAAAAGCAGGCTTACTAAAAATATGCAAAACCCCCCTAGGTGGAAAGTGTGCTTTCCAAGTCACCTCAATGGATCACGAATTTCTGAATTAATGATCAGATGGTGATGTAGGATGTAAAATCATGCTAATTCCATAATTTGGAAGGAAGAAACATCATGGATGATTAGTTGGCCAAAGAATAGTGAAGACTAGTCAACTAGCTTTCACCTTTCACCAAAAAGTGGTAAAAATCAATAAAAAGTAGTAAGGCGCCTTTCTATTCCAGGATTGCATAATATCAACCATAATCAAAGAAAATATTATCCATAATATTCAAAAATTCTCCTAGGTGATTCTAGGATTCTTTTGGTCCACACAATGATGACGTGTGGTCCACACAATGTATAATTTAGCCAACTACCTAGTCTAACGCCTAGGAATTAATAAAAAATGATCAATAATTCTATCCTGGGGTATTAAATGAAATGGATGGGTTTAGATATTCCAACCCCCCCCCAACTTAAGGATGAATTTATGTGCTAAAAAACAAAAATAAAATAGGGCCCAGTAACAAGACATGGTCAGCCTTTAACATACTTCCTTGTCCATGAAACAGGGAAAGAAGGAAAACATCATGGGAAAAACGTCCCCTAAAAAATGGACATAATAAAAATTGAAATATTGTTGATCAATACTTCACTCCACCACATGTTCAACCATCCCAAGAAGTGATCTCAGATAGATGAAAGTCTTCTCAATAAAACATTTGGTGAAGATGTCTGCAGTTTGCTCAGTTGTTGGGAAATACTGCAAATCAATGATGTGATCATGTACTAAGCTCTTGATGTAGTTCATATGAATCTCTGTATGATTGGTCATCTGCCTCTATACTGGATAACTTGAGACCCTTATATCAATCTGATTGTCACAAAAGATGACTGTGGGATTGCTAAAGGAAATCTCAAACTCTTAAAGAACACCTTGCAACCACACACACTAAGTAGAAGCTTTCACTGCTCCTCTATACTTGGTCTCTACTGAAGATACTACAATTGCACTCTATTTCTTACTGGACCAGCAAACAGGGCCACCACCAAGCATGAAAACAAATCCAGAAGTGGATTTTCTATCACATCCATCACCATCCCAATATAAGTCAGTAAATCCAAGAAGATCTAGGATAGAATATGAAAACATAGTGAATCCCATCAGACTTGGTGCCTTGCACATAATGCAAGATTATTTTTGCATCCCTCCAGTTAACCTCATGTGGATGATCCATGTATTTTGATGCCACACTCACTTCATAAGAAAGATCAAGTCAAGTATGATTCAAGTACAACAAGTTGCCAACTAGCTGCCTATATAAGGTATTGTCCACCAATGGTGTAGAATCTGCTTCTTCAAGTTTGAATCCTGAAAGGAATGGAGTCTTTGAAGGATTGCAATCAGCCATATTGAACTTATTTAGCATGTCAGATTCATATTTAGACTAAGATACCTTAGTTCCATTCTCAGTTTGAGAAATCTCAAGCCCCAAAAATTGCTTAAGAATTCTCAAGTCAATCATGGAAAAATCTTGATGCAAAGCAGTCTTTAATGAAGCTATTTGATCAGTAGATCTACCTATGATTAGTAGGTCATCAAAATATAACACAATAATAAGAATTGAGCCATCAATCAAATTCATTTAAACATTTGGATCAGATTTGCATCTAGCAAAAGATTCTGACAAGAGAAAGTTGTCCATTTTGGCATACCAAGCCCTAGGGGATTTCTTAAGCCCATATAAGGACTTCTTCAACCTACACACATAGTTAGGATCATATGTATATCCTTTTGGATGATACATATATATCTCCTCCTCAAGATATCCTTGGAGGAAGGCACTTTTGACATCCATGTGATGTACTTCCCAGGTCTTGGATGCAGAAATTGCCAGAACTAGTCTTATCGAATCCTTCTGTGCAACTGGTGCAAAAGTATCATTGTAGTAAATGCCACGAAATTCAGAGAAGCCCTTTGCCACCATCCTAGACTTATATTTCACTATTGCACCATCATCTACAAATTTAGTTTTGAATATCCACTTACACCTTACCAATTTTCTACCTTGGGGGAGCTTGACTAGCTCCCATGTCTCATTCTTTTGCAGTGAATGAATCTCCTCATCCATGGAAGCCTTCCATATTCAGTCATGTGAGGCTTCCTAATTTTTCTGAGGGTCAGAATCCACCATCAAATAAAATCTCTCAGATAGGTAAGGATCATTCACATTGAGAGCATTCTGAAATTGTGATCTAGTCCTTCTAGTATCCTAAGTATTTTCCACTAGTTCACCAGTTGCTTGAAGAGTCTTAGCAGACCACTTAGGACTTGTTGGTGAATTAGGATATGTAATAAAATCGTATTCGTCATCATAAATATCAGAATCAGAAAATTCAAAGGAGCATCACTTACATTCTCAGGTGGTGGTGTGGAGGGTTCTCCCATTTCAACACTCTATGAGGGCTCTTCCTCGAATTGAACACTCCTCTCAATGAATTATTTTTGAGAGGGAATGTGTTGGCTTGGTTTTGCAACCAAGCTTAGTGCTATGGGCACCTGCTAACTAGTAGCAGCAGTCTCAATATTAAACAAAAACAATAAACTAAATCTAAACTAAACTAAACTAGCATGTGCATTTTTGAATTAAAAAACAAGAACAAGAAATATAGAAAATAAATTTGTATTGAAAATGGGGGCAAGCAAGTGCTTGCAATAACAATACCTCCAAGTGATGAAGCTTGTTGAGTAGCTCCAATGGTGAGCAGTTCCAATCTCCAATGGGTCCTTTCTCCAAGGTTGCTACAATGGCCAAAAACTCAAGGGAGATTTTGGCAGCATGAGGATAGGAATATGGATGGATGTGAAATGAGGAGCCCCTACCACCTTTTTATAGGTTTTGGTGGTGGGGAATACCATTTGTGGTTTTGTGGAAACCAATGCTATTGACCAACATGGTTTAGATACTTTTCCCTCCTTTTTCCTTTTTTGAATAAAATTAATATTTTTATTCCCTTTTTAATACTTTTGGGAATTTTGGACCCTTTTTGAGGGTTTTTTATGCTTTTTTTAGGAAAAATAATCTTTTTGAGTGGGAAAAGGGGTGTACTAAGGTATTTTGGTGACCTTTTGCTGGTTTGAGAGGCTCAGATGGTGGGAAAAGTGGACAAATGGGTCATCTGAATAAGGGAATGAGCTAGTGAGCACTTTTTGGGTGTTAACAGATGGCATGCCCCCTGATGTGTGAGGGCAGGAGCTCATCGTATGGCTGATAGACATCATAGTTCTTTTGTCTTTTTTCTAGGGTTTTGGGGAGGAGAAGAGACCGATTTGAGACTGGATCCGCGGCCCTTGGAAGCTGCAAAAAATAAACAATATTACATGGCCTCAATATGAATGAGGAATAATCTCTGATAATGGACGAGGCGGGCATACCCATGCTCGTATCAAGACATGTACATAACAATTAGTCCCAAGAAGGGGGATCTAATACATAAAAAATAAACTGGTACATCATAATGGTCCAGAGGGGACATTTTTTGGGGATATACTCATGATCATGACATGACTGATCTCAATAACTGATACACTGGAATACTGATGAATTGCTGAAACTGAAGGTGTCCAACATCTATAGGGACGCAATGACTGTGAGCCATCTCTGGGAAGTTTATGTAACTGTATACTCGAGGGAGTATAAAACTGGTGTACATCTGAATACTGTCGCCATGAGCAACCCGGATATCTATAGAAAAATGTAACTGGTTGTTTCCATATGTAGACTCTCAAATGTGGAAGAGTCAGGAGGTATCCGGGGTCTTCGACTAATAACTGAAAGGACCAATACCCTGTGCGAGTCTCAAGGATGCGATCAAGGTGTTGAAGTCGAGCATGTGAGAAACAACCATTCAGAGAAGCAATGAGTACTCTTCTCGAAATGATTCGTAGGAACTCATCATAAATGGTGATGAGTCCAAGACACAGGGACCTCTACGTCTATCCTCTGGAATAAATTTGATTGTTGTCGACAGAGGGAGACCAGCAACTAACAAGGCAATGATGTTTCCTTGATAGGAGAGCGAGGTGTAGAACTGAAGTGTGATAGTACTGATGGAAGGACTGACATACTTGTGGGGATGGGAAGTAACTGGGGTCATATAGTGGGTAGAATCAAACTTCCTTTGTTCAGAGCATGATGAAATGGTTGACCTGGCAGCGTAGGGAAATGACTTGTAGATGTGGGTATCATTGCTTTTAAGGACTGAAGGGTATGTATTGATTCTGGGGGGGAATCAAGCTGATGGGTGCTGTCGAGGGGTTCTCAGGGTGACATACTGCAGAATACTCTGAACAAAGGCGACCAAAATGGGGAAGCTGCCATATGAGTAGACATGATCTGTTGTGGCACCGAGAAGAACCATTGGGTCCTTCTTCATAGTTTTAATGAGCTCCAAGAAGGGATAAAAGTGTGCTCTGAAATGGTACTGTCCTGTGGATTTTATGAGCCCAGGACTGTTCGTGCTCATTGGTGCTTTCATTTTTAAGGAGTCTGAAAACGATAAGAAGACTCTGCAGTGGTTATGACTACTGTCCTGTTGGTTTTACGAGCCCAGGATGGTGATTGCTCGTGGTCGCTTTCATGTTTAGAGAGTCTGGAAGCGGTAAGGGGACTCCATTGGTGTTCTTTTTCGTAAGTTTAGTCTCCAAGGCCCGAAAAAGCATAAAATGATGCAGATGGAGAACTCTTCTAGCCGATGTGACTAGAGTATACCTTTTTCGTAATTAGTCTACAAGGTCCAGAAAAGGGGTAAACTTATACCAGGTAGACGCCCTTTCAGATACGTTTAGCGAGCATGAAAGGAAGAAAGGTTGCTCGACGATCTTTTCATTGTTTTAGGAGTCAGAAAAGAGCTTAACAGAAACTCTCTAAGTGCCTTTTTCGTAAAAGGGATTGCTCGGCCCGAAAAAGGGGTAAAATTATACCGAACAAAGGGGATTGATGAGAGCGAGAAAAGGTCTCAAGCATCATCATGAGTGCAGGATACTGGATCTGGTGACATAAAGATTGTCAAAAAGGGGGCTGTGGCCAATGTGGCACTCAAACCGAGGCAATGGGAGGGCATTTTGATCCCTCCTTTTTCCCTTTTTTGAATAAAATTAATATTTTTATTCCCTTTTTAATATTTTAGTAATTTGGACTCTTTTTGAGGGTTTTCTATGCTTTTTTAGGAAAAATAATCTTTTTGAGTGGGAAAAAGGGGTGTACTAAGGTCTTTTGGTGACCTTTTGTTGGCTTCAGAGGCTCAGATGGTGGAAAAGTGGACAAATGGGTCATGTGAATAAGGAAATGAGCTAGTGAGCACTTTTTAGGTGTTAGCAGATTGCCCCCTGATGTGTGAGGGCAGGAGCTCATCGTATGGCCGATAGACATCATAGTTCTTTTATCTTTTTTCTGTGGTTTGGGGAGGAGAAGAGACCGATTGGAGACTAGATCCGCGACCCTTGGAAGCTCCAAAAAATAAACAAATATTACATGGCCTCAATATGAATGAGGAATAATCTTTGATGGTGGACGAGGCGGGCATACCCATGTTCGTATCAAGACATATACATAACAATTAGTCCCAAGAAGGGGGATCTAATACATAAAAAATTTCCTGGTACATCATAATGGTCCAGAGGGTACATTATTTTTGGATGTACTAATGATCATGACATGACTGATCTTAATAACTGATACACTGGATAACTGATGAACTCCTGGAACTGAAGGTGTCCAACATCTGTAGGGACGTAATGACTGTGAGCCATCTCCGGGAAGTATATGTAACTGTATGCTCGAGGGAGTATAAAACTGGTGTACATCTGAATACTGTCGCCATGCGCAACCCGGATATCTATAGAAAAAGTGGTAACAGGTTGTATCCATAGGTAGACTCTTAAATGTGGAGGAGTCGGGAGGTATCCGGGGTCTTTGACTAATAACTGAGCGGACCAATACCCTGTGCGAGTCTCAACAATGCGATCAAGGTGTTGAAGTCAAGCATGTGAGAAACAACCATTTGGAGAGGCTCTGAGGACTCTTCTCGAAATGATTCGTAGGCACTCATCATAAATGGTGATGAGTCCAAGACAAAGGGACCTCTACGTCTATCCTCTGGAATAAATTTGGTTGTCGTCGACAGAGGGAGACCAGCAACTAACAAGGCAATGAGTTTTCCTTGATAGGAGCGTGAGGTGTAGAGTTGAAGTGTGATAGTACTGATGGTAGGACTGACATACTTGTGGGGATGGGAAGTAACTGGGGTCATATAGTGGGTAGACTCAAACTTCCTTTGTTTAGAGCATGATGAACTAGTTGACCTGGCAGCGTAGGGAACTGACTTGTAGATGTGGGTATCATTGCTTTTAAGGACTGAAGGGTATGTACTGATTCTGGGGGGGAATCAAGCTGATGGGTGCTATCGAGGGGTTCTTAGGGTGACATACTACAGAATACTCTGAACAAAGGCGACCAAAATGGGGAAGCTGCCATATGAGTAGACATGATCTGTTGTGGAACCGAGAAGCACCGTTGGGTCCTTCTTCGTAGTTTTAATGAGCTCCAAGAAGGGATAAAAGTGTGCTCTGAAATGGTACTGTCCTGTGGATTTTATGAGCCCAGGACTGTTCGTGCTCATTGGTGCTTTCATTTTTAAGGAGTCTGAAAACGATAAGAAGACTCTGCAGTGGTTATGACTACTGCCCTGTTGGTTTTACGAGCCCAGGATGGTGATTGCTCGTGGTCGCTTTCATGTTTAGAGAGTCTGAAAGCGGTAAGTGGACTCCATTGGTGTTCTTTTTCGTGAGTTAGTCTCCAAGGCCTGAAAAATCATAAAATGATGTAGATGTAGAACTCTTCTAGCCGATGTGACTAGAGTATACCTTTTTCGTAATTAGTCTACAAGGTCCGGAAAAGGGGTAAACTTATACCAGGTAGACGCCCTTTCAGATACGTTTAGCGAGCATGAAAGGAAGCAAGGTTGCTCGGTGATCTTTTCATTGTTTTAGGAGTCAGAAAAGAGCTTAACAGGAACTCCCTAAGTGCCTTTTTCGTAAAAGGGATTGCTCGGCCCAAAAAAAGGGATAAAATTATACCGAACAAAGAAGGATTGATGAGAGCGAGAAAAGGTCTCAAGCATCATCGTGAGTGTGGAAACCTGAATCCGGTGACATAAAGATTGTCGAAAAGGGGCAACGGCCAATGTGGCACGCAAACCGAGGCGCCGAGGGGTCATGGGAAAAATGCCCAAAAAATATGGAGGTGAGAGCGAGAAATGATCTCAAGCATCATCACGAGCGCGAAAAACTGAATCCGACGATATAAGGCTTGTCAAAAAACGGACGACGGCCGATGTGGCACGTAAACCGAGGCAACGAGGAGGCATGGTAAAAATGCCCGAAAAATATGGGCGTGAGAGCGAGAAATGATCTCAAGCATCATCACGAGCGCGGAAAACTGAATCCGGCGATATAAGACTCGTAAAAAACGGAGGTCATAAGGACTTCAGAATGGTCAAAGCAAATAACTAGGTTAAAAAATGGCTACCAATAAAGGTGAGCCCACCAAGCCAAGGATGCAGTGGTGGGAAGAAATGATGACCCGCGGGGGAGAATACTAGGTGTATCAAATCAAATCGAATATACAAGTGATATGTGACCTCAAAAAATGGTTGAGATCACGCATGTGAAGAAGTCAGCAGGGTGAATGACCTACCCCCATGCTATGTGCATGGGGTTTGTGATTGTGGATCACATAGGTGTTGGATTGAACGATGGGCTCATTGAGGTGTTGAGATAGAGATGATGGGGAAGGTTCAAAATGATTGATCATGCCCCCTATCCCGGGGTCGAGGTAATCTATTATGCCCCCTAACTCAGAGGTGTCAATGTGGTACACATGTTGTCTCAGAGAGAGATCAATAGGGCATTGAGTAACTGCTGGCGGGGTGTTATACCATGAGGCTGTGGGCTGTGGTGGCATACTGAAGTGATGATATGATGATGGGGGATTCCCTTTGTGGGGTGGATGCCCCCAGTATCTTTGACGAGAATCACGATGATGATGAGTAAGCAAGGTTTTAGGCCTGCCCCCATGTTGTCGACATGTGGTTTCCTCGTCGATTTGAAAGGGTTGAACATGTGTGTCAAAGGGATCAACGAAAGGGGCCAACCGGACAGAGGGGTATCTAGTGGAGATCGTATAAACGGCGGGGTCAAGGCCAGGCATTTCGGTATCTGACCAAGTAAGGACATCGGTGAATTCTTGGAACAGTTGTTGGTATTCTCCGATCTCATGCTCACTGTGGGAGGCTCCTAATGTAATGGTATGAAGGGCACCAAGTGGGTCAGAGATGTCAATGTGGATGACGGGAGAAATATCGGCCATGGGATCCTTTAACCAGTCAACTTTAGTAGGAAGGAAATCTTTGGGCTCAACCGCGGATTGGGTAGCGCTGGTGGATGAAGTCTCTTCCGGGAGGAAGTATGGACGATGGTGCATGTCTTCCCAGGGATAATCAAGGGCAGTAGGAGCCTCTAGAATCTCTTCATCATTGCGGGAGTTTTGAGTGGTCAAATCAAGTGATGAGGTAGTGGTAGTCGAAGAGATCATGTAGATGGTGTTAATCTCTCCCGATGAGGATGATGTAGGAGGGTAGATCTCCTCGATAGTAGGGGGTGCCGTTTCAAGGTCCAAATTGTTCATCTCGTAGAGAGCTGCTCTGTAATCTGGAATGTCAGGACAGTTGTGGGAGTAGTGGCCGTAAATACCGCATATCGCACATGGGTGGTTGGTACGCAGTGATTTATCACGAGGCATGGGGTTTGGATCGAGTTTGACCACCGGGATGTTGGGGTCGTCGTCCAACATTTGCATGTGTTCCTGTAATGCAGGTAACTATGGACACTGATGGGTTGGATGGCCTAACTCATCACACAACGAGCATTTTGGAGGAGCACGGAATACGGGGGGAGGTTTAACTGCCTTGGGTGGGGGTATCGCAGTGTATGGTTGTGGGCCTCTGCCCCCAGTGGGCCTGATGAGTGGAGGGGGATTCATCGATGACGAAGGAGTAGTGATACCGGGAGGTGGTTGGGTAGAAGTGACAATGGGTTGCACCGGTTGCAGGATGACATTCGGTGTCGGTGGGGGAACGGGAGGCGAAATATACCACACGGGTAATCCCAATGTTAACCCGGGGAGATTGAGGGTAGCCATAACCGGAGCGCTCACTACGCCCGAGGGAGGGAATAGAAAGGGGATTGTGTGGATGGGTGTAACACCGATGTGACTAGGGACCAATGGTGGTTTAGGGAACAAGGGTGGTTGATTACTGGGTTGTTGTGTATTCTGTGAAAGAGTACAGAGGTCAGCGACGTGGGTCTCCAGTGACGGTGGTGGAATAGATTGGAATGTAGAGGTCATCGTCGCCTCGGAATAGAGTCCGGGTCCTACTGAGGAAACGAACGAGGTAGTCGCACCACAAACAGGTTGTTCGACCATGGGGAGAACATTTTCAGGTGTGGCGGGGGCCTTGGGATCGTAGTAGGTGAGTTGGTCGACCTTGACCATGCGTCCCTCATGGGGGAACTGCATGGTACGAAAAACGGATGAGGCGACCGCCCGCATGGCATACATGTAGCTGCGGCCAAGTAAAAGGTTATAATCAAGTTGTGCATTGATGACCTCAATGTCAATGAGCACGGTTTTACCTGCCAGTTGGACTGGGACATTAGCTAATAGACCTTGGGGTTGAGCCGAACGGCCGTCGTAGGCTCGTAATGCAGTGGTGGACTGCTGGAGAGTAGGGGATCCCAACTTCTGCCAAACGAATGTGGAGATGACGCATGTAGAGGCCCCTTCATCGATAATGCACCGATGGATGACAAGATTCCGAACAGAAACAGAAACTTGGAATGCTAAAGAGGAAGGCAAGCGTGGTTCAGACTAGTCTGAATCGAATGCGATCAGTTGTGAATCATTGGGGTCAATAGCGCCAATGATAGAGAGCAAAGTCTTACCCTGCGAAGGACAGTTTTTTAAAACTTCCAAAGCATACATGGTTGCAGGAGACTGGGCTAAGTCGTCTACTATGTTGTAATTCGACGCAGCACGAGCATTGAGATTATTGTTGATGCGACGAAGTGGGAAGCGAGGTGCTTTGGGAGCGTTGTCAAGTGGAGCCGGAGGTATACGTAACGTTTGATCTGTGGGATTAACGTTAGTGTTTTTGTCGGCGGGAGGGGCTTCAGAGGTGGAGCCATATTGGTTCCGATGGGTTTGGAGGTTGGCGTCGGCGGTTGACATCATCAACAAGTGGTGAGTACCTGAATCGAACATGGGTTGATCAGGAGCTGCATAAGTGATCTGCTGTGGTGGCGCGTTGCCCTGAGGGGGAGCTAACGGCTGAGTGTTCACTACACCTTGGTTTGGAAAGGGGTTTTGCAGCACCAAAGGTTGATGTTGAGGTGGTGGAGGGTTGGGTGGCGGCTTAGGAGCCTCTTTCCCTTGACGATGGGCATCGTCGGTCCAGAGTTGCCGAGCTCGCTCCAAATGTGGGAAAGAATGTGTGTAATGACCATAGACCCCGCAGATAGAACAAGGGTGGTTTGTTTTGAGGTTATTATTTTTAGGCTTCCTGGGATTACGATCCGGATTGCGGTTGGGAGGAGCAACATTGTTATTTTGTGGAGGATTGGGAGGTGGAGGACCTTGGTGATGTTGTTGGTTATTACCGCGGTTACGACCTCTACCAAGGTTCTGTTGCGCACCTTGGTTGCGCTGGTTGTGCTGTGTGTACACTTGCCCTTGAGCAGTGGGAGGATTTTGGTTCGTCGCAGGTGCAGGAGCAGGTTGTGGTGGATAATAAGCCTGTGGGGCTAGAGGTGGTCCAGTTACCTGCTGGGGTTGTTGGTGACCCTGAGCTATTGGAGGTGTTGGGTTAGCTGCCACAGCTTGCTGTGGATAGTACATTGGTTGAGGTGCAGATGGGGGGGTGTATGCAGCTGGTGCATGACCAAAACACTGAGGTGGACATGAAGGTCCATGGGTATGGTGGTAATGTGCCATGGGAGCATATGAATTGGTTTCTCCAGATTGAGACGTAGCCCGCAAAAGGTCGGGACCATGGCTAGGATGTGCAATGGAAAAGGGTTGGGGATGCGAGGCCATACGACCAATGATGCCATCAGCGGCATGGGATGCCCCCGGTGCATCATGTTGGGATGACTCGCCCCGAGGAGCGTCCAGTATAATGGTATACAGATAACCTGACTGGGCGTAAATGAGATCAAACTGTTGGGCTTTGAGGATGGCCTCTTCTTCAGACTGGGGTCTTTCGGATGCCACATCCTTTGCAATGAGAGGGAGGAGGGATCTTAGAAACCAATCTAGGAAGATACGGTCATCTAACTTGATTTTGCAGAGGCTTCGGCGTCGACGCCACTCATGAATGTGGTCAGTGATGTGGGTGGCCTTGTTCTGTCTGCAAGACAGTAGGATCTCGACGCCCACATCATAGCGGACAGGTAACTGAAAGAACTGCAGGAAGGTCGAGGCAAGGGAGGTAAAGGTGGCATGTGTCCCATGGGGCTGCTCGATATACCACTTGGCTGCAGATCCAGTGAAGGTGCGCTGTAACAGACGGAGGCGGACAGAGTCATCCACTATGGAGTTGGATGAACACCATAGATGAAAGGACATGATATGGTTCTGGGGGTCCTCACCTGCCTTGCCCTCAAACTTAGGGATGTCGGAGGGGAGTTTGGTGGGCATGCGAGGCCACGTAGGATCGTGTCTGATAGGATCATTGGTGAGCCTGGCTAAGTCTGGCAAGTTCAGACTTGCCATGTATGGTAAGCTAGCAGATGTAGTGACTGGGACTGGGACATGCCTAGTCATGGTGGTATGATGTAGGGGTCCAGTAGCGCCTAAAGGTATGCTAGGTATTGAAGGTATGTGTCCTCCAATAGGTGTGGTCTGGTATGGGCCAGCGCTTCCAAGTGCAACATGGGTTACACTGGGGTTAGGAATAGTAGTGGTGATTCCTGGAATCTGGGTTGTGGGAATCAGAGGGGGTGTGGCCCCTATGTTGGGCATACCCATAACAGGTGGTGGCCCTATGTTGGGGATTCCTATAACAGGAGGTGGCCCTGTGTTGGGCATTCCTAAGGGTGGAGTGTTGCCCATATTAGGCATACCCAGGGGGGTGGTTGCTGCCATGGATGGCACCGCAGTAGAAGGGTCTGTGGATGTCTCACCTATGGTGCTGGTAAAGAGTGGGTCAAATGGTGTTCCGGCCATAAGGTTTGTTGGGAATAACGTAGTGGGGTTTTCAGATTCTGCCTCAGAATCAGAAGTGAAGTGAGGCGTGTCAGAATCGGATGACCGTATGGTTGACCGACGATGTGTCGAGTCAAGGGATAAGGCTCTACATCGGTGACGTGGAGAGCCAAGTAGACTGAACTCTGGGAGTTCGCCCTGAAGACGACGAGAGCGTCTAAAATTCTCAATGGTGAGAAATAAGTTTTTTGTGTAAAAATCTTATGTGTAAAATGGTAATGTATAAAAAACTCAAAACCCTAATGCAACCAAGGGTGCAAGAAGGGGAGTGAAAATGAAGGCTCTGAGGCCAAAAAATCAACCTCAAAAAGGCACTTATTATAGCAGCTGTGCTATAATAAGTGGAGGGATGCAAAAAATGGTCAGAGTACCAACATGCAAGCGGCTTCTAGAAAAAATATGTGTAACTAGACCAAAGGTGGGTTGAATCATGCAA
This sequence comes from Larix kaempferi, assembly GCA_027924585.1. NCBI lineage: Eukaryota > Viridiplantae > Streptophyta > Pinopsida > Pinales > Pinaceae > Larix > Larix kaempferi. The sequence continues at coordinate 9,647,456 of BSBM01000549.1, read as the reverse complement.
ACACCTAACTAAAAGTATTGTGAATCAACAAACGATATTCTCTGCAAGGTGATGAAATCCAAGTCAGACAATATGAGTGTTGAGTCAACGGCTAGATATCCCCCTACCGGGAGGGACACCGGGTAATCAATCCTAAAGAATGGCTACTAAGATACTCCGTTCATGACACGCCGAGAAAAGGTAAATCTGCCGTTTGGTCCTTTATCGCAATACCCCCATACAGGGATATCCCGAGAACTGCGAATGCTAGCCCTTCGGTTACTGAATGGATTTCGGTATTCCACTCAGGCTTCCGGAACCATCCTCGCGACTTCAACCCTCCTAGGGGAGAGGCCTTCCCATAAACCGGTTGTGATCGTACCAATAAATACTAGGAGATTTTAGCTCCCTAATGGACAACAACTATGTCTCAGATGTAATAACTGAGGGGTGTTATTGGAACACCTATCGCCTCAATACTACCTAGCTACAAAGTTCTTTTAGTGTTCCCCAAGTGGGGTTAAAAGTGGGTTGAAATTAGGGTAAGTTTTAAGGCTCAGTTTAAAATTAGTGTTTGAGTGGGTGCACATGTGATATTTTAAACTGAAATTGAAAAAGTAAATGCTAAGTACTCAAAAAACAAAGGATATTTTGAAATAAAAAGCAAATATTATGACTTTTTCAATAAATGGAAATTAAATGCTTTTCAAGGACTATTCAAAAAACAAAGGATCTTTTGAAATAGGAAAGCAAATAATAAAACTTCTTTGCGAAATAAATGGATTTCTTTTAAAATTCTGCTATGGGCAAAAATATCAAAGAAGTAAACAGTAAAAATTTTAATCTAGATAAAATGCAATCAAATCCTTCTTTAAATTTCTGAAAATATTTAAAAAGAATTTTTCACATGTGCATTCTAAATAGTAAAATTTTCCTATGGCTATAAAATAAGCAGGATTTCTAATACTGGAAAATGTGCTATGTGGGCAGAAAATACAGTAAGAAATTAATTTTTTAAACAATTCGGCCGAATGAAAAAATTAGCATCGCGGGTTTTGACAGAACAGCCGCGATGGACAGCGCGGGTTTCTGTCACACAGTCGTGATGGGCAGCGCGGGTTTTGACCGTGAAGCCGCGATGTGCAGCGCAGAAAAGGTCCGCGAAGCCGCGATGTGCAGCGAGCTAATGGGCCGCGAAGCCGCGGTGAACCGCGCGGAAAAAGGCCGCGCAGTCGCGATGAGCCGCGCGATTGTTGGGCAAAAAGCCGCGAGGAGAAAGCCGTACGCGGACGCCGAAAAACGAACCCAAAAATTGAGAATTTCGGGCTGTTAATGGCTAAAAAATGGGCCAAGATCTAGAACAGCAATGGATCTGCTGTCTAGGGTGGCAGATCTATGAATTAAACTAACTAATACAATAAAAAACTAAGATCTAAAGCAAAAGTGAGATCTAAAGATTCAAAAAGCAGTGGAGTCGCCAAAAACTGTTGGCTTGGTTTTGCAACCAAGCTTAGTGCTATGGGCACCTGCTAACTAGTAGCAGCAGTCTCAATATTAAACAAAAACAATAAACTAAATCTAAACTAAACTAAACTAGCATGTGCATTTTTGAATTAAAAAACAAGAACAAGAAATATAGAAAATAAATTTGTATTGAAAATGGGGGCAAGCAAGTGCTTGCATTAACAATACCTCCAAGTGATGAAGGTTGTTGAGTAGCTCCAATGGTGAGCAGTTCCAATCTCCAATGGGTCCTTTCTCCAAGGTTGCTACAATGGCCAAAAACTCAAGGGAGATTTTGGCAGCATGAGGATAGGAATATGGATGGATGTGAAATGAGGAGCCCCTACCACCTTTTTATAGGTTTTGGTGGTGGGGAATACCATTTGTGGTTTTGTGGAAACCAATGGTATTGACCAACATGGTTTAGGTACTTTCCCTCCTTTTTCATTTTTTGAATAAAATTAATATTTTTATTCCCTTTTTAATACTTTTGGGAATTTTGGACCCTTTTTTAGGGTTTTTTATGCTTTTTTTAGGAAAAATAATCTTTTTGAGTGGGAAAAGGGGTGTACTAAGGTCTTTTGGTGACCTTTTGTTGGTTTGAGAGGCTCACATGGTGGGAAAAGTGGACAAATGGGTCATGTGAATAAGGGAATGAGCTAGTGAGCACTTTTTGGGTGTTAATAGAATGCTCAGCAACTTGTATCCCTTGGAGTCTTCTGAATAGCCAACAAAAATACATGGTTGGCTTTGGGGCTGCATGGCCCTCCTCTTCTCAATTGGAATTCTAGCCCAAGCCTTGGAGCCAAAAAAATTGAAATGAGAAAAATTAGGTTTGTGCCTAGTCCAAGCCTCAAAAGGAGTGATTCCTTTTAATGCTTTGTGAGGCACTCTATTCTCTATGTATGATGAACAATTTATTGCCTCATCCCAAAGTCTTGGAGACAAAAAATTGACCTCAAGCATGTATGTGGACATCTCCTTAACAGATATGTTCTTCCTGTCAGCAACACCATTCTGCTGAGGTGTGTAGGGAACAATGTGTTGCATCTGTATGCCAGAAGAGGCACAAAATTGTTGAAACTCATATTTAATGTATTCCCCACCATTATCAAATCTAAGGATCTTGATATGTCTACCATACTGGTTCTCAACTGAGGATTTGAAAATCTTGAACAAACTGAACACTTCTGACTTTAGCTTGAGGAAATAGATCCAACAATACCTGGTAAAGTCATATATGAACGATAGGATGTACTTGGCATGGTTCAAGGACTCATGGGGAAATCGAACTGATATGTCATTGTGAATAAGCTCCAGGGGTGCTAAGGTTCACTCAGTTTTGTCCCTTTCAAACTTATGCTGTAGGTGCTTTCCTAGGATGCAGCTTTGATATACACCTTTAGAAAAATTGATATTGGGAATCCCTATGACCATTTCTTTCTCATGGATTTGGGAAAGATATTTGTAGTTTAGGTGACCAAATCTTTCATGCCATAATTTACTTGACTCATTGGCATGGGTAAGTAGCGCAGAAGGTGATGGGAAAGGCACAAAATGAGAGAATCTATATATTTATGAGCTATGGTCAGCAAAACCTAAGGCAACAATTTGGCATGTTGACATTTCACAGATTTCAACATCATTAGGTGTGGAGATAACCTTTTTGCGAGATCCAGTGTGATTCATCCGGTATATTGACAAAAGGTTAGCAATAAGTCCTAGAACATCCACACATTAGTGAATAAACCAAAATATAGATCAATACTGCCTTTACCTTTTCTTGAAGTTTCAGAATCATCAACCAACATAATGGTTGGACCACTAGAATAATCAAGAGAGGAAAATCTCTCTCTTGTAGACACCATGTGCCTTGAAGCTCCTGAATCTATGATGAAAGAGGTAGGCTTGGATGTGCTTGCCATCAAAGCATGCACTCGCTCCTTGTATTTAGAATTATGTCCTCCATCCTTCCTTCTTGCGCTCTCATGAAGACATATATTTTCTTTCTTGAGGAGTTGAGCCATTTGAGCAACGGTCTTATCCATGCAGGAGCTTTCAGAGTGAAATCTCCTATTGCAATAGGTGCACTTTTTCTTCTCTTGCTTCTTATTTGGATTCCTCTTGAATTTTGGGGAGTCTTCATGAACTTTTTTTTTTTCTTTCTTCTGATCAGTGGGTTTCTTGAACTTGTTGTTGACACAGTGACTAACGATGGGGGTTCACTTTGCACTGTAGTCAATAGACATCAACGGAACTCCCTTAAACACTGGCCCTGAAATGTTTTACCCTTTCCAGCAACACTCGCAGAGAGAGTGAAGTCTCACCCAAGATGGATAAGGGGGATGCAGGAACCAAGTTTCCGCAGTGGGAGGAGGACATGCAATAAACGCACTTTACAACCATAGAAACTAGAGATTATGCCTTCGCATTATGTTAACAATTCATCATTCTCATATTCACCATTGGCAGATTCAATATATAATAGGCATTCACATCAACATGGTTAAACTGATCATTCGCATCAACCTCAATTACTGAACCACAAAAACTTAAAACATATCATAACCACTTGCATTCATCAATTAACAAAAACAAACACAAAAGATATAACAATAACCGGACATCTTCATCCATTCATCAAAACCTGCGGAATAACCTTCGCAGAACAGTCAAACCATCTTATCACGGATACAAAACAGTTCAAAATATGTCATTCTCCAGCTATGTCGATGTCATTCTCTAGCTATGTCGATATGCCCTTAGGCTTGCAATCATACTCCTATTTATATGAAACTAAGTGGTTACAAAACGGTCCACATGACCGATTCTAACTAACTTTAACTAATCTTGTGCTTCCTCGTTATCCATGAATGACCCCTCTTTCTTGGATTATCCCTCTTCTTGGTTGTCGGCTTTCGCACTTCATGCGGACTAATCCCATGCCAACAGGACCCAAACACAAACTTGTGGCTCGCCCTCGAGCCACCTTAGCCAGACACCTCTGGTACTGTTCTCATCCTTCGTTGTGCTAAACTTTTGAATCTTTTATTGTCATCTAGAGCTCACTGTCATGTACTTATCGAACTCATCCTCCAGCCTCTGGTTCACTGTTATGTACTTCTCGAACTCATCCTCTGTTCTATGGAAACCTTCATGCTTGTTTCGGGCTAGGTAAAAGTTCATTGACATCACCAAATTGTGAAACAGGCCAACTGCTCTAGCACATCTGTTTCACACATTTGGTCGTTTGTTGCTGGAGCCAGTGAGCCTCCGCCCCTGGTGGTCTGGTGGTCACAGGGGCCACAGTTCTTCCAACTACTACCACACTCTTATACATCTCGGTTGCAACCTCATCTTCGTTCCTCCCGATTGTCTGCGCTGCTTCCTTCACTGCTTGTTCATGCACACTCATCGTTCTGGCCCTTAGCATACCTGGAGTGCTGCCGCATGAAATGAAATGGATCATTTCCACAACTTCCTTGTAATTGCTCACTCAACTCACTGCCTTACAAACTTGCGTCATGGAGCTTACTAAATCTCCTTTTCTGACTTACGAGTACTTCCTTGCTCAACTGACCTTTTACGCCTGTATTTATGCTTGCTCCTCATGTCCTTGACGTCTATTTATTGAATCATTTGCAAAATATTTCCCATAGCCATCCGATTCTTCCATCATAATCCTCCGTCGTCTTCTGGTGATGTTAAGCCACAGTAATCATGCTCGGATTTGAATCCCGCGTGCTAAACGTGTGAAACATCAACAAGCAACCCGGCTGGCCATGCTTTCACTTTTTTCCATCATTGTTTTTTTTTTCCATAATTCCTTTAGTTCTCAACTGCTACCTGCCTGATCATGGCAATAGGGTTTCAATCCATTCCCATTTACCAACTTAGGAAACAATACCCCATATAAACTTTGTAGCTACACCGCACCTCCGTCAGTGACAAAATTTATGATGTAGGGACCTAACCAATGCAATTGTAACTTACCTGGGTGCTTAGCAAACTTATTGTCATATAGCAGGATAGTGTCTTCGCACTAAAAGTGCTTTGGTTTAACATGGCGATCGTGCCAAGAGTTATTTTGGTCCTTTTCTACTTTCTGATGAAATCTTGCATTGAATTGATCCTCATCGAGTTTTACCAACTGTGGAAACCATTCCTCCAATGCTCCATCATCACTCATTCATGTGGCTACTGCGATGCGCAGACTGGGCACAATATATTCCATTGGCATGACTACTTCCTGTCTATAAACGAGCTTGAATGAGGTATGGTCAGTCAATCGTTTACATGTTGTGCGATACACCCAAAGTATCACTAGAATCTTCAAGTCCTAATAATTTCGGTCTACATTGCACACCTTGGTGAGTGCATGCTCCAATATCTTATTAAACACCTCAACTGTCCCATTCACTTGAGGGTGATAGGTGGTACTCTTCTTGTGCTGAATTTGAAATTCCTCCATCATCGTTGCGATCGTTTGATTAACAAAATGAGTCCCTTAGTCACTCATTAGGATTTTTGGGCACCCAAACCTGGTGACCACATTGTCAAAGAGGAATCTTGCTGCAGTCGTAGCTAAACAGTCTCTTACCGGTGCAGCTTCTGCCCATCCTTCCAAATAGTCTGTCGTAGTGATTATGTAGCATAACCCTGTTCTTTTGTCTGGTAGGTTGATGGGTCCCCCGAAGTCAACTTCCAACTTGTCGAAATATTGTAGTGTCAATTGGGGTACTAGTGGCATTTCATCCCTTCGTGATGGCTTCCCTATTCGTTGACATACATCGCAGCTCTTGGCAAAGTCCGCGGCATCTCCATGCATCATCATCCACCATAGTCCTGCTGAAAGGATCTTCTTACCAGTTGCACGTCCTCCATAGTGTCCTCTAGCGATCCAATCATGCGCTTCCGCTAAAATCCTTTCATGCTCATGTGGAAGGACGCATCGTTGAAGTATCTCATCTGGTTCCATCTTATACAATTTCCCTGCAATCAATTGAAAATATGCAACGCGGATGACTAGTTGCTTTTTCTGGTTCGTAGTGAAACCTTTCGGCGCCCCCCTATGACTAAAAAATGACTAATATGTTTATATTGGTCATCGGCCATTCCGAACTTGAACAATTGAGCATATGTCAATCTTTCATCAATGATCCTTGGTTATTCCTCAGACTCTATCCGTGATAGGTGGTATGGTCCTGCATTCAGTCGTCCTAGCTTTACAATTATCTCAAAATCAAATTCCTACAAGAGTAACAGCCATCGATAGATCTCCCCCCCCAACACAGGCGTGTTCACTAGGTAATTTAGTGCTGAATGATCGGTGAACATTTTGAAATGGACCCCTAAGAGATAGTGTCGAAATTTCTGTAAGGTGTATACCATCTCCAACCCTTCCCTCTGTGTCGTATAATTTTTCTCCGCAATAGACAACTTTCTACTTGCGAAGGCTATCGGGTGGTCGATGTCGCCTTTTCCTGGCTGGGCCAAGATGACTCCTAATGCGACTGATGACGCATTGACGTGAACTTGGAACTCCTTTGTCCAATCTGGAAATGTGAGTATGGGTGCTATGACCATCTTTGATTTTAATATGTCCAGACTCTTCTAGCACTCTTCATTCCATTCAAACTTGGCGTCTTTCTTCAACAACTTCTCCTTCGATGTCGTGATTGTTGCATACCCTCTAATAAAATTCCTATAGTATCCTGTGTGTCCCAACATCGCTCTTAATCGGTTGACTTTGTCAACATTGGGAGGTCAACAATAATTGCAATCTTTGCCGGGTCTACCAGCATCCCTTCCCTGCAGACAATGTGTCCCAACAAAATCCCAAACGGTGCACAGAAGACGCACTTTTTCAAGTTTAATGAAATCTGGTGCTATCGACATCGCTCCAGCATTAGCCTCAGGTTTGCAACGTGATCCTTGACCAACCCATACATTGTCCAATCGTCCATATAGACAGCAATAAATTTATGAATGTAACCTTTGAATGCCAAAACTACTAATCTTGAAAAAATTGTTGAAGCATTCTTCAGTCCAAATGGAATCACTGTATACTGAAAGCATCCCCATTCTGTGACGAATGTAGTCTTATGTCGATCTTCCTTCTTGATTTTGATCTGGTGATAGCTTGAAAACCCGTCTGTAAAGGAGTATATTTCTTGACCTCCCACTCCTTCGAGCACCTCCTCTGTGAATGGTGTTGGGAACAGGTCATGTAGACATGCATCATTTAGCTTCCTTAAATCAACACAGATCCTGACTTCACCGGTTTTCTTATCCTGGACCACCATTAGGATGATCCACTCTGATTCCTCTACTAGTTCTATAATTCCTTCTTCCAGCATTCTTTCAATCTCATCCTGCACCTGCTGCTTGTACTTGGGATTCAACCAGTAGGGCCTCTATTTGAATGGCTTCGCATTGGGTTTCAAGGGGGTTTTCATTTCTCCTAAGTCTCCCAAAATTCCTTTCATCTCCGAGAATTTCGTTGGGAACAAATCCTTAAACTCATGCAACAAATCAGTCATCTTCGCAATAGTGGAGTCATCCCAATAATCTCCAATACTTGCGAACTTCAGATTCTCCTCCGACCAAATGTTCACTTTCTTGATTTTCAACGGTTGCTGATCAAACCTGTCGGAAAGTATTCCTGGTGCCTCGACACTGCGACTTCCTTCGGATTTTGGCACGTATATGGCCCTCAGGTGTCACGTCCCCTCCCATCCTACCAGCTAGGTGGAGAGGATCGTGGCATTATGCCGGGCAATTAGCCCCCATATCCATTCCAATAAACAAGCATTCAAATTCAAATGAATAAGAATATATACATACACAAATGCATAACAGATGTGATATTAAACTGGGTGTCTAGCCCTATGAAACATTTAATCATAAGCATGAACATAATATAACAAAGATAGATGGAACTGTATGGTTTTAAGAAAATCACAGCGGAATATTAAGAATTTCACATCCATCATACATTTAAAATGTTCATCAAATAAGTAATTGCAATTTAACACAAGAGAATACTTATCTTATACAAAAGTAGTCCCACGCAACTGGCTATGCAACTGCAACGTTCCACCCAACCGTAGGCCAGTGTGCTCCTCAATCTCTCAGCACCACTGCCACCCCCCGAGCTGGGCATGATCTCTACAAGGAACCAGGGAACAGCAGACTCACACATAGCCAAGCATACACCAAGATGAGCCAAGCAAATCTGCAATTGGGTTTATCAAGCTGCTAGGAGATGGAAAGGAAGAGTTGCTAAGCTAGTGATCTCCAGCACAGAGCTAGGGATAACCTTGCAAGATCTATCTAGCTTGGCACCCACAATACCTACACACCCAGCACAAGGAAGTATTCTTTTCACTGCTGTACAGTCCCTCAAGCCATACCTTCCCTATCTAGTGCTCTCAGGGTATGCATAGAAGAGTCACCAAAGCCCTCTTGATCTTCTTGAGAGGTTGCCTCCCCCACTAGGTTTATCAAGCCACTTCTATCCACTACCACTCCAAACTTCAATTCACAGGTTCAAACCAAAAACGAGGATGCACATAACAACAAAACCCCACTTGCTGGGCATGAGAAAAACGTTTTCCACAGTGGGATGCATGAGATGGGGTTTCAACTAACCCAGAAAAACGTGGGAACCCACAAAAACGAAATGGGAAGTTGGGAAACAACCCTGGGGAGTCAATCCGTTTTTAGAAAAACGTCCTTGGGCATTCAGGGGCAAAAACGACCTCCCTCATAGTCCCCAATTCGTGGCCTTCCTCTCCCAACTGTTATGTAATGCAAAAACGACTCCCAGGCATGGAGAAATGGAGGATTTTGATGAAAAACGTATATGGAAGACCCCAGCTAACTCCAACTCCGTGAATGATCAAAGGCTGCCTGGTCAGAATGGCTTTGGGCACCATTTCGTGGGTGGTTTCTTGCCCCACAAGCAAAAACACGATTTTCCAAGTTGATGGCTTGCCCATGCACGAAAATGGCTTGCCCATACTCTTTCATTCCCAAGGCATTAACTGCCTTAACCAATTTCTTGGAAAAATTAAATGATTGGGTACATGAGACAAAATGGGTAGTTGGTGGTTTATGGGTTTCCCCATTGACACATGGATTAATACCATTGGCTCAAGGGTTTGAATAATTTCCCTCCCTATTCCTTGTAGAACCATGCCCCATCTCTTTTGTTGCATTGCATAGCCGGTTGTGGGTACTTTTCATTAAAATTCGTATTTACATGATGTCTTATATACATTGTGCCCATCTCGCACAAGAACCATAGGCATCTATTTTAATTGTCGATATATAAACGCTAAATCAATGGTGGGGCCTTGGCCTTGAGCTCCTCACCATGATTAAATTACAATATTTACATCATTTACAAAAGGGGGTCGAAATGGGGACGTGACATCAGGTCATCCTCATCCTCCAGTTCTCCTGTGATATTGTAACACTCCATCATCATTTCTGGTGTCCCAGTCCACCGAAGTTCCAATGGTTGCTATGTCGGTACCGCTTCAAATACCTTCTCGCGGATCGCCTGTAGTGCACTATGGATGAAGGGGTTCTCATCTGAGAAACAAAAAATTTGGCTAAAGCCAATTGTCAGCTGTTTCCAAGAGGTCATTCTACGTCGCGGTTCTGCTGCGACATACAAACTCCATTGTACTTCATCCAGTTTGTGAACAAATGCATGGACCCATTCCTGTTTCGCCCGTGAGCCCCATCGTCTTTGACATGCCTTCACATGTTCTTTCGGATCTCCTCTGCCGTCATATTTTCTTCCACTATATCCTAGAATCACTGAACCTAACCTCCATGAGGTATCGACATAGTGGCTAGTTTGCGATACTAGACTTGTGTGTCTTCCACCATCGCACGTGAGTATCCTTTAGGGCTTGCTCCAAGGTCAATAGATCTTCTGGTTCTGCCACTTTTTCCTCAAATTCGGTGAGAAACGTATTTAGGTTAGGAAATCCCTCATATGTCGGCAGTGTGCACTCCTCTGTGGCTACCCATCGTAGCAAATGTGTGATCTGTGCACACCTCCTGAATGATACTTCGTGTAGTCGATTCTAGCAATTCTCGAGTGCCTCGTCCAAATCTGATGACGCCGAACTAGCATTGTGCCATCCCAATTCTCCATCTGCGGCAGGATTAATGTAGCCTTTGGAGATGTTGTACAAACTATCCCATCCCTCCTTAAATTCATCTCTTGTCGATTCAATATATCGCTTCCCTTCTGCAGGATCAAGAGGTGCGAATACCCTTATTTCATGATTTTCAAACGACATAGTCTGTTTCTTGAAGTTGATGATGGCCTAGTTTTCCATCGCCTAGTCTATCCCTAGCAGCACCGGATAGGGGTTTGTGTTATCAACAATCTCTATTGCATCAAAGTCTGCATATGTATTAAGTCCCTCAATTTCAACTCGAAGCTGGCACACCCTAACAAGTGGGGTAACCTTACTCTGATTTGCTAAGCGCAATTGTACTGGTGACTAGGCCAACTCTAGTTTTCCCATTGTTTCCCAAGTCTTCTTGGTCAGAATGTTGACGTCCGACCCCAGGTCCAAAATGATTTAGTCGACATCAAATGCTCCAATTTGTGCCAACATTTGCATCTCTCTTCCTGTCTTCCTCTTGTGTATGCGATTGACTTTATGCTCCTGGAATTCACCCTCCCATCGATGCAATAAATTGGATATTTCTTCCAACGCGTCTGGATGGTTTTCCAACTCTAGGAAACTCTCCAAGGAGGCTCTTAAGGTGTTATCCTTTCTCTATGACTTCGTCATGTCAAACTTCAGTGGCATATCGTAGCTAACTTCTTCCTGAAGAGATAACTGCCTCCTATGTCTCATCGTTTCCTGCGCTTTCAAGAAAACATCCCTTTCGACTTCCACATCAAAGGTGACGTGCTGCCGTGCCGTTGGTCAGACGGTAGGTGATGACCTGTCGGCTCTTGCATAGCTCCTCCTCATGTCACTCCTCCAACAGTTGTAGTGTGACTTCTAACCTCTGCTGATATGTTCTGCACTGTCGGTGGTGTATTCTAATTCTGATTCTATGGAAGTGGTGGCAGGTTCTTGGTTTTCCATTTTGCGATGAGTTGCGGACAATCTTCAACTCCATGGTCCATAGTGCTATAATAAGTGCACTATGGTGTTGGATTCGGGCAATCCCTCTGATAATGCCCCTGCTTCCCACAATTGTAACATACAATCAGTCCTCATCCTCATCCAACATCTCCTCCTCATCCTGCGTCGACACCTCGAACTCCATGGAATCCTCCTCTAAAACCTCCACATGGTGGCCCATATGGAGGGTCTTGCGGTTGTCCATACTGTGGCTATTGATATGGTGATTTCCCATACTACAGCTGGCCATAATGCGATGGTGGATACTGCGGCTGACCATACTGTGGTTTTCCATACTGCCCTTGATCATACTGCTGCGGCTGGTTAAAATGAGGTTGTTGTTGGGTATAATGCGGTTGCTGCTGTACCGCAGGTTGCTCTTCCTTTCATAAAGTATGTATCGATAGTCCGGTCTTGGAGTAGGTCATAGGCCCTGCAATCTTTTTCATCATGGCCAACTGAACGACAAAATTTTCAATATAGATTTATTGGCTTCGACACCATCTTCTCCAGGTACACATGATCTTATGTTCGATTCCCTCTAGTCTGACAAACCGGACACCAAGGCATTCCTCCATGATGGAGGGGGTTCAGTGCACCTGATTACAAATATTCTTGAAACTCTAGGAAATTGTCTTGATGGTGTCCTTTTGTTTTACACCTAGAGCACCATATGTATTCATGGATTTCTTTCCCGTTCTTTATATCTTGCAATTGGAGTGTCATGTTTTCCAACTGCACCTGTATCCTATCCATTCCTATACCAGCTTCACCAATTGGTGAAGCCTCCAACTTCATCGCAATATCAAATGCTTCAGCTTGTGTTGCTACCTTCTGTTGCATTAGTGGTCCGCGGATGTGCGGCACCAATCGTGGGATAAACCACTCCTTTTGTTGCATATCATTTATTTTGAAACTCACCTTCGCTATCAATGTTTTATACCATTGATCAAATTCCCATACTGGCTCATTTGGATATTGCTTGATTTCTTTGAGCTCTGTGATGTACTGCGACTCCCACTTTGGATTTCTAAACTCATCGACCATTCCTGATTTGATCTGTGCCAATGTCTTGCTTGGTGTTCCCATTGGAACCTTTGTAAACTTCATAAACCAATCTAGCGCATGACCCCTAATGGTTGTCGCTAGCTGTCCCTTTTTAATATCTTCATCCTGGATCTTCTTTATAGTCCATACCGCTTTGCATGGGAACCAATACTGCTCAGGATCCTCAGTCCCCTTCCCCTGGAAGGTGGGAATTTTTGTGTCGTCCACCATTCTAACGTTCCTACTGTTGTTGTTTACTAATGCATTACTTATACCGTTGCACATAGGATAGCTCTCCAAATAACTGGTGTTTCTTCCTGTGAAATTTTGAGTAGTGCGCGGGGTTGAAGGTATGTTGTAACTTACAATCCATCCCTCTTCTGCTTCTGGGGTATCCTGGTTACCTTCTCCTTCATTGTAATAAGGTAGCTCTGTCCCTTGTGGTCCTGTTTTGTAGTCTTCTGTTTCGGTCCCTTCAGGATACTCTCTCTCAGTCCTCCTCGTCTTCTCAGGGCACCAGAATATCGCTCCACTCCTCAAGGTACCACATTCTTCCTTAGCCTCCATTAGAAACTCATTGTTTCTCATGTCCATCTACCCCACATATTTTTATCGGATCCACATTCACTCGAAACCCACAACCTCCACACACTGATCTTCTACTCTTCGGAAGTCATCCTCAATATTCCCTTTTCGTAGACGAGCATCTTAATCCACAGTTTTAGCAATAGTAAGAATCTCCCCCTAGGTCCTTTGAAAAAGTTCCTTTCCGCGTCACTGTATGATTTGATGGTGTCTACTGTGAACTCAATAATGTACCCCTCTAGGATACTATCCACCCGGAAATTGACGGCCCTTGATACCTTATTGTAAACTTATTTTAGCTGTCAGATCAGTTCTAGATTCCAATGGTCAAACTCAGTCTTTTGGCAATGATTTTTCTGAAATGTCAGTTGCGCTAGACACTCGTGCAACAACATCGGGACTTCACAGAAGAACAATTCGTGGATATCTGAATAAATATACTTTTTCAATTAACTGCTTACTGTCTGTTCAGTGTTCCAATTTTCACTTTCTACGAATTCCTCTTCCTTCTTGTCAAACCACTCTTGAATCTCTGGTTTCGTTGTGTGCCACAGCATATCCTCTTCTTTTCCTCTTCAAGGTCCCGACAACGGAACCATTTGTTGACACAACGACTATCGACAGGGGTTCACTTCACACTGTCATCAACAAACATCAACGGAACTCCCTTAAACATCGGCTCAGAAAGGTTTTACCCTTTCCAGCAACACTCGCAGAGCGAGTGAAGTCTCACCTGAGATGGATAAGGGAGATGTAGTAACCAAGTTTCCACAGTGGGAAGAGGACATGCATCAAATGCACTTTACAACCATAGAAACCATAGATTATGCCTTTGCATTATGCTAACAATTCATCATTCTCATATTCACCATTCGCAGATTCAATATATAATAGGCATTCGCATCAACATGGTTAAACTGATCATTCACATCAACATCAATTACTGAACCGCCAAACCTTAAACATATCATAACCACTTGCATTCATCATTTAACAGAAACAGAGACAAAACATATAACAATAACCAGACATCTTCATGCATTCATCAAAACCTATGGAATAACCTTTGCATAAACAGTCAAAACATCTTATCGCGGCTACAAAACAGTTCAGAATATGTCATTATCCAGGGCCTATTGGCATGGTATTAGTCCACAAGAAGTGCGGAAGCCGACAACCACGAAGAGTGATAGTCCGCAAAAGAAGGGTCATTCGCGGATAACGAGGAAGCGCAATATTAGTTAAAGTTAGTTAGAATTGGTCATGTGGACCATTTCGTAACCACTTAGTTTCATATAAATAGGAGTATGATTGTAAGCCTAAGGGCATCATCTTTGATCCTCAATTTTGATATTCACATAGCTAGAGAATGACATATTATGAACTATTTTGTATCCGCGATAAGATGTTTTTACTCTTTCTGCGAAGGTTATTCTGCAGGTTTTGATGAATGCATGAAGATGTCCGGTTATTGTTATATTTTTTGTCTCTATTTCTATTAAATGATGAATGCGAGTGGTTATGATATGTTTAAGGTTTTATGGTTCAGTAATTGATGTTGATACAAGGCAATAATTATTGCATAGATTTCCCAAGGCAATAATTTCAGATCGTGATACAAAGTTCACATCCAATTTCTGGAAGGGATTATTCCAGGAATTGGAAACTCAACTTAAGTTTAGTACATCATATCATCCTCAAACCAATGGTCATACTAAGAGGGTGAATCAGATTCTTGAAGACATGCTGAGGATATATGTGATTGATAAACCATCCAAATGGGAAGACTACCTGCACTTGGTAGAATTTGCATACAACAATGGATATCAAACACCTTTGGGGATGAGTCCTTTTGAGGTATTTTATGGAAAAGGATGCAAGACTCTAGTGAACATGGAATCAAGGAAATGGAGCAAGAGATTGTTAGGATCAGGAAAAATTTGAAGGCAGCATAGGACAAGCAGAATATTTATGTAGATCTAAAGAGAGTGCATAAGGAGTTACATATTGGAGACCATTTACTTAAGAGTGAAGGCAAGGAAATGTTCCCAAAAGTTGGGGAATTGTGCCAATTTGGAACCAAGATATTATGGGCCATTTGAAGTCCTTGATAGGATAGGTCCAGTTGCATATAGGATTGCATTTCCTGCTAACATGAGAGCTCATGATGTTTTCCATGTCTCTTTGCTTAAGAAATGTGTACATGATCCTAATCACATAATTTATTAGCATGTGATACAGGTGGAACCCGAGGGAGAGTTCCAAGTGGACCCTATGTGCATCCTCAACCAGAAGGTCACTTTGCTATGGAACAGAGCCCTCAGATAGGTGAAGGTGCAATGGAAGCACCTTAGTCCCGAGGAGGCTACTTGGGAGTTGGAGGATGCCATGAGAGAGGCATTCCCATTTTTGTTCTATTTTGAGAACATCGAGGAAAATGTTATTTGCTAAGTAGTTTGAGATTCGTGTAGCTCTGTGGTTGAGCTCACTAGCTTAGCATCATCCTCCATGGTCCCTTGCACACTTGATAAACCCAATTGTATGTTGGCTTAGGATTAGGGTGGAGCCTTGACTGTGAGAGAGCCTATTTATCCCTCCTTATTGGATACACATCCCAGCTTGGGGGTGGTCTCTCAGCTAAAAGAGTATAGGATGGACAGAGACCTATGGTTGGTTGGAACATTTCTCTCACTTAGTTAGTTATTTGGACAGTTCCGTTTAAATATAAGTGCTTTATTTGGTGTTAAATGATGCTAGGTTTCCTATATTATGTCTACTTGTTATGTTCAAGTCATTTGAATGAATGATTGCATGAAATTCACTAGTCTGAAGACCATGTATAGGCCTGAGTATGAGGCTAATTTCATGTTGAACACTTCACCATTTGCTTGAGTTTAATATGATTCTAACCTTGCAGGTTGTAGAAGCATTCATTAGAATTATTTCCACTATGTATGTTTGTTATGCATTGTACATACCCTTAGTAGGTTTGTACTTCATCATATGAGATTGGGGAATGATTTAGACACCCCCATGAGGTGTTCATGCACCCCTATATGATCATATGAAGGAAGGGACCTTGGCAGGGTGATTCCAGGGCTTTTGGCAGCAGGGTAAAGAGGTTTTGATGGACTTTAGGGAATCTATTTGATTGGAAATGAAGCAAGGTCAGAGCCCTCAAGTGTGGCAGGGATCCACAACATTGCATAGATCTCTCCAAGACCTTTTCAATGCTATTGGACTTGTCCAATTTGGCCCAAGGATTGAGGAGTTATCAGGATGGGAAGTCGGCTGTAACAAGGCATAGACAACTACCGAATTTATGCATCCACATTTCGGACTGCAGAAGTCGGGGGTGCATTTATGCAGCGTCGATTATTATGGTGCCCCGCAGTTCCGACTTCCACACTGAAGAATGCGGAAGTTGGGGGCACATTTTTGCGGAGCTCAGTATTGTGGCACTCCGTAGTTCCGATTTCCGCACTGCGGAATGCAAAAGTTTGGGGCACATTTCTGCAGCGTCGGGTATTGTGGTGCTCGACAGTTCCAACTTCTGCACTATGGAATGCGTAAGTTGGAGTGCATTTCAAAGCGCTGAGTATTTTGGTGCTCCATAGTTCTGGCTTCCGCACTGCGGAATGCGGAAGTCGGGGCCACATTTCTGCAGTGCCCGGTATTGTGGTTCTCTCCGTTTCTGACTCCCGAATTGCGGAATGCAGAATTCGAAGTCAGATTTTGTTCGACGCTACGATTTCAGCGTTCCGCCCTTCCGAATTCTGACTACGGATTGCAGCCAGGTTGATTGTGAATTGCGTATCGGAATCCATTGTGGCTGCGTGTAAAAAATAAAGAATTGTTGAAAAAAAAGTATCTGGTTGTCTCCCATTTCCATTGAAGGGCACCAAGGCGATCGGGCCCGTTACACCCAAAAAGATCCAATTTGACCATGACACTCCCAAATCGAAAAAAATTAACTTAATAACAGATTTTAGGGAGCTGATATGAAAATTCAATGCACATTGTCTTAATATTGCTTAACCATACTAGCAGATTGGCACATAAACCACCCATAAGCTTGAACATTGAACACCATATGATGAAAAGATCTGTAAATATTTATTATGAATGTAATGAGATAGTAAATATACTTATTACAACAGTATATGGCTCTTACAGAAGCTCAAAATACAATAAATATAGAGATATAAAAGTAGTAGTGTGCCCCTCCACCAGAAGAGACCTCGATTCGAGTAGATTTAGTAAAATGATGATGTCTCGGGCATACAAAAACATTTTTGAGTGAAAAAAAAGTGTTTCAAATAGGAAATGATGCTTTGAATGCAATGGAATATGTATCACAACCCATAAATGTGCAGATGTATTTAATATGTCTCACAACCTCCATTTCGGCCCACCAACATCGGTCAAAGCTCTAAATCAATAGAAAGAAAATTCAAATGATAGGAATTTGACCCCACTATTGTATATGAACATATAACCTGAAATAAATCTCTGTATATAAATCTTGAAGTGATTTCTCCCCTCAATAATCCACTGCAATGAA
Organism: Larix kaempferi; assembly: GCA_027924585.1. Taxonomy (NCBI): domain Eukaryota; kingdom Viridiplantae; phylum Streptophyta; class Pinopsida; order Pinales; family Pinaceae; genus Larix; species Larix kaempferi. Next base: position 9,629,609 of record BSBM01000549.1, on the reverse strand, counting down.
GCACAATGAAAATATTTGGATGATCTCCTCTCTACTAGCATGGGTGGAATATTTCACCACAAAACTAAATCAATGGCACGGAAGGTAAACACCCACCATTCCATGGAAAACCTAAGCTCTCCAATAGTTCTAAACAATAACAATGATCCAAAATCCCTTTCACTTGTGTCTTCATCCCTTTTATAAATCCTCATGGAGCATTTCCCCCTCATTCTAGAATTCTCTCAGAAATATTCAATAAAATATTAATAAAAAAATTTCTGAGAGAATGTCACATTGGCACTCATTTAATTCATATCTAATGTTATTTTTCCAAATAATAACTCCATCTACCTTGGAAATTCGAATTTGAGAGGCTTAGCTTGATTTTGGGGAAGTTACATTAGCATGTGTGCCCACCATTCTCCTCTAGTGACATGCAACATGTCATAGGTTGTCATAAGTTGTCATAAGCTGTCATAGGACCTGATTCTTGTCATAAGTTATCATAGATGTCATAGGTTGTCATAGATTCTATCATTGACAAAAAATAGCCCTGTGACTCTTCACCTTCCCCATGGGAGTTACTTATCCCTCCAAATTTGAACCTGAGGATGGTTCCATTTGTGAAGGAGGAATATTCCCTCATGTGGACCCCACATATCCATTTATGCGACACTTGATTTATGACACTTGAGTTACGATGCTTGCATGACCACACATGAGTTAGACATCTAACTAAGTGATCTAGCATCCAGATGAATGGCGATTCCATCCTGAATTCAGAAGATAAAAATAGAATGCAAAGCATGAGTAGTAAGGTATATGTATTTTATGCAGGATTGATGAATTCAATGTGAGAGATAATTCTCTTCTCTTGAAGGAAATTCACATTCATTGTGCATGTGACCAAATTCAATGAATTGATTTTGTGCTGGATATTATTCTAAGTTCTATTATTCCATCTTGTATCATTCTCTATGATTGCACGAGGTGTGATTTTTTTTTCTCACTGATAATGCACCAGGGGTGCTTGATGTAATCTAGTCATTGCAAAGACATTCTCTGCTATCTATGAATATTCTAAGGAAGATTTTGCTTGCTTTTCTCCCTCAAGTACTATAGGGTTTCCCTAGGATAAATATCATATCTCATGTGAATGCTTATGTCGTTTAGAATTCATTGATTTCAAGTTCTATTATAATTCCGCATTAAGATTAAAAATTAACACATTGTGACCTCCCCTTCAGATCCACATTATTAATAAAGGTATTTTGGCATCAATACGAGAACTGTTTCCATTAGTCATTTTCATCATTATATTTTTTTCATACTATTGCTTCCACTATGATGAAAAAATAATCATTGTCATACATCTTCCTAATGACACTTAAGCATTATTTTCTCATGTATTTATTGATGTCTTATGGAGATCAAAAAACTGAAAAGTGTTTTTTGGTTTGAAGGATAAGTGATCATTTTTGTCATTATTTTATTGACTAACATACGACCTCATTTGCAAATTCCCTAAACCCCACAACTAATATCAGGTTAGAATTGTTGGTTAGGATTTCAATATACTTAAGATTTGAGGTATTTTTGAGGAGTATATTATTGTTAGATATTGTCATTATTTCTGTCATTTTTCTACAAACACTTTACATCAAGTCTTCCTTTGTTAATTTCATAAAACAACCTCATAGTTCACTCATAAATTGACATTGCATATTGGTGTGTGTGTTTACATTAGAAGGAAGTATAAATCTATGTTGATGGCAATCCTCTAATGAATCTTATATTGTTGTTGTTGTTGTATGACTTATAGGATTAAAATCAAATTATTGCGGTTGATTCATCAATGTATTTCATTGCCTTGTCATCTACCATGACTCTCTTATTGTGGCATAGAATTACAACCTCCAAACCACATTGACATTGTTGATAAGAGTATTTATATTGTATGAACCACATTGACATTGTTGATAAGAGTATTTAGATTCTCTGAGATAATCTGAGTATGTTCTAATTATTTTACTATTGGTTATCATCAAATCATTTTTTACATGCTTTATGAGAGTAACCTTAACACCGATTATTGACATTTATACCATATTTTTGGGCCATTTTCTCTATTGATACATTCAATAAAGTCTTTTAAACAATTCCGAGTGGAACTTTTAGGGTATTTTTGGCCTCTTGATTTATGTTTTTCACCAACCTTATGCATCTCAAGGTGATACTTGATAAAGTTTGCAAGGACAAAGAATAAGAGCGAAAACACAAAGGGCATATTGATTGCCTTCTCATTATTAAAATCACATATATATAGTTTCACATAGACTCAAACCATTGGCTAATACAATGGGCCAGTGAATACTATGGGATGACTAATGTCCTAGTCAACAACTAACTCAAATAACTTAGGACCATTGACTCAACTAACTAACCAACTTAGGACCATTGAGATTACAACTCTTAACACACACCCTTAATATCAAGTGGGATGGTGTGGTGAGCACTATCAATGCCTAAGTGTTGTGCCTGCTAGCCTATGTCTCAGCTAGGCATACATTTCATTCAAATAAACTTAAGCTTTACTTTCTTCCTTGATGTGTAATTGGACTGCTTCTTCTTTGTCTTCTTGAACTTGATGCTAAGTAGGTGTTCTTCAGCATCTTCTTTGGATTTTGCACAATAAACAGTTTTATTGCTTTTCATTTGTGCTGGAATATTGTGCAAGTCTTCTTGTTCTTCTTCTTCTATTTCAACATATAGTATGTTGCTGTCCATTTTACCTGCACACTCAAAAATTTTGTCAAAAAAAAGATGAATATATTTTAGCTCTTCTTGGAGAGCATTCACATCTTCTTGTTCTCTTGTTTCACTGAGTTTCACATCTTCTTGGAGAGAATTCACTTCTTCATGTTCCTCATCTCCGTGTTCTTCATCTTCCTCATCTTTTGTTTCAATGGCAGCTACATCATCATTCATTGTTGCATCTTGTACACAATGTGCATCCTTCATTGCTTCCTCAAAAACTATGGGCTCATAGGGAAACAAAGCATACTCATACTACTCATCAATAATGGGAGTCTACTCATATAGCTCCCTCAAACTTCTGATTTTCTAGTTCTTTCATGAACTGGCTGCTGGTGCAACTTCTATGCTGCTATCAATTGTCTCTTTTTTGGAGAGAATTTCATTGCTTCTATCAACTGTCTCTTTCTCTGAGAGACTTTTATTGCTGCTATCAACTGTCTCTTTCTCTGAGAGGTTATCACTACTACTATCACCTGTCTCTTTCTCTGAGAGACTTTCACTACTGCTATCAACCGTCTCTTTTTCTTGGAGACTATCACTCATGTCACTAGGGACTTCAACATTGACAAGTTTGTTTTCACTATCATTATCAAAGAGAGCTAGATCAACAAACTTTGTTGAGCTTACTTGATCATTGGCTGCATCATAAACAAAGTCTTCTTGGCTGTATTCCACTTCACTGTGGGATTCCTGGTGCTTTGCATGGCTTGCAAAGTCAACTAGTTCCTCTTCATTGAACTCTGCTTCATCTTCTTCTACATCAGGATCCTCTTCACTGAACTCTGCTTCATCTTTTTCTACAACAGGTTCCTCTTCACTGAACTCTACTTTCAATATATCCCAAGCTTCTTTTGGAGTATAAACTTCTGCAATGTTATGAAAGATGGAATAATGTATACTATTTTGTATGATACTTAAGGAAACAACTTTCCTTCTTTCCTTTTGATACTCTGTCAAATTCTCAAATGCTTCTAGATCACTAGGATCCTCTTCAACTACAAAATGCCACAAGTCTTGTGACCTTAACAGATCCCTAATTTTTAATGACCATAATTCATAAATGTCTCCATCAAAGGTTTTCCATGAACCTATTGAAATTAACAGATTTCTTACCTCTTCGATTTCTTTTGGTAGCTCTTCTAGCACCATCTTCAAGATTCGATCTTCTTGGTCGTTTCTTCTTCGGTATCAATAATCCTTCAAACTTCAGATCCTTGGAAACTGGATAGAAACTCCATATCTTCTCCACCCTTTTTTACACAGGTTTTTCTTGGATTGATCTCTGCAAGACTCGATATTCTTCAATCAATGCTGGAATGTTGTCCAATATTTTGGCTCAATGTCAACAATACCTTCTCTTCAAGACTGGATCTAAACAATATTGGTACTTTCAATGGATTATGACAACTCTTAAACTGGTCAGTGCAACTTTCTAAAGGAAGATTGGCACAATTTTCCTTCTAGCAGGGTGAGTCACCGGCACAGTTTGTCTTCTAGCAGGGTGCGTCGATCGGTGCAGTTTACCTTAAGACTGGCAGATATTTCCTTCAGCCAAAGTGAATCACCGACGCATTTTTCTTTCAACCAAGGTGCGCCACCCAGCTCAATTTTCCTTCAACTAGGGTACGCCAGTCGGCTCAGTTTGTTATCAAGCAGGGTGAGCCAGCTCAGAAAGTGGTGCAGTTTTCCTTCAGCATGGGTGCGCCAGGGTCTCTTCGGGTTTTTGAGGGTGCGACTTCGCCGGATCGGGGTGCGACTTCACCGGATCGTGGGAAAAAACAAATGAGAGAAAAATTGTCACGGCCCAAGTGTTCCGTCTCCGTCCCGTGCTGCAACTTTCAGTCGAGTGTGTGCTCTCCAGCTTCTGAAAATTCTTACCCCAAAAACAAGGTTTAAGTATCAGGCCATCAGCTCTAATACCATGATAAAGTTTGCAAGGACACAGAATAAGAGCGGAAACACAAAGGGCATATTGATTTCCTTCTCATTATTAAACTCACATATATATAGTTTCACATAGACTCAAAACCACCGGCTAATACAATGGGCCAGTGAATACCATGGGATGACTAATGTCCTAGTCAACAACTAAATCAACTAACTTAGGACCATTGAGTCAACTAACTAACCAACTTAGGAGCATTGAGATTACAACTCTTAACAATACTATCTTGGAATATTACTTTGTGATAATCAAGTGTGACAAGAAAGTTTGCAATGTGTTCTATAATGATAATCAAGTGTGATGGGAAAGCCACAAGAAATATTGGTTTATTATGGGGATAGGGGAAACAATGATAAAATAAAATAGCTATATGCCTCTTCGTGACATATCACTTATACTTGTGAATTATTTAATCCTCCAGAATATCATAGAGAATAGAGTAATTCATCTAAGTTTGCATAAGAGCATCACATGTAACCAAGGATTCAAATATGAAAGTGCATGAACCTCCCAAGTTGGAATCAACTCCCTCTAATGGTTAGCATTGATTAAATAGAATGTGGAAAAATGTGTCACCAATGTGATCATGTAGGGGTTATCTCCCAAGGTGATGATGACATTGCAGCCTTTGGATATCAATTCTTTTCATGCATGATACTCCTCTCTTGAGTGCCATCTAATCATGTGTATGTTGGAACACTTCCCTAGGTTTTTCTTAGGTTTTCCATCTAGAGAAATATTCTTCATGGGAGGCTTCAATTGATGGTTATGTTATTTGTTAATGTCCTTTCCTTTCCCTTGGTGTACAACGTATGTATGCAATGTTTTCATGTTGTATTGGTGTGGGGTTAATAATATTTGGGATCAATACATAGTTCTATAGATGGTCGATTTTCCCATTATGCAACTTGAAAATGTCTAATGGTATGTTATGGTAGTATAACTGAATGGAGGTATCCCATCGATTTCATATTTATAATGAAAAATACAACTTCATGATCTAGATACCCATAGATACTTAGACAATCATGACTTACTGAGACAAAAGTACAGTCACTTCTAGAACAGAGCCTCCACTATGTGAGCGCTTACTCGACAAGATACAGGCTCAACCATAACTGAGTGGGAACAGATAATGTTTACACTAACCAGATGGTGCAGGATCTGAGAAAATTTGATCTGTGGAAGGTGGTATTCTTCTTCCCCTTAGTTATCAAAGCCAAATTCTCCTCATCATCCTTACTATGAGATGAACTCCCCTAAACATATTCTGAGTCTCATCCTGAACAAAGTCATCACAAAGACGATTCCATGAAGGAATATTTTCTCTTGCTACAATGGCCTTCACACTCAGCCCATAGCTTTTACATTCCATTCAAGGCTATCCACACTAGCTCACTTCCAACAACAACCTCCCCAACTACTCCAAGCTCATCTCTCACCTGTGTGATCCTAGTAAGGTAAGATGTAACATTTTTCAGATTTAGACATCTTAATGATCTTCAATTTCTCTCTCAGTACCATCTTCCAATTTTCATTGGAACTCTAGTACATATGAGTTAAGGCATCCCACATTTGATAAGCATATTCCTTACGAATCACATGAAAGATCACATGGTCTTTAACTGTATGAAGGATACTGCTCTTAGCCTTGATGTCTTTCTTGTTGAAGGCTGCCAAATCTGCTGCATATGTAGTTGTGGGCACCACCTTAGGATTGGTAGCCATACTGTTCACAATATCCTACAACTTGTTCTCTTGCAAAATCAATACAATCCTTATTTTCCAATGACTGAAATTGGCTGCGCCGTCCAACTTCAGACAGTTTAGTAGCTCCTAAAACTGCAAAGAGCTTAGTTGTCACTAAAACAACCTATAACTACATTAAACTAAATTACCCCAAGTAATCAATTTCCTATCTTAGCGCTAGCATAAAAAAAAATTATTAATGTAAAAAAGAATAATGGTATTACTAGTTTACTGAAACAAAGACATAAACATAGTAATATGTTGAAGCACCAATATTTTCAAAATCAAGAAACAATATATCTGCAAATATTGTTTATACATCATATTTGATAATCACTTCAAACGATTAAATATAAAAACTTGACCAAGAAAATGGATATAGAAATCCAATTTAATCAGCACTCAACACATAATGAAACTTCTTACATAATGCGAGTGAATGTTTGAAATGATTGCACCAACCCTCTATGGTTTTCAATTTCATTCTCCATAAACCTAAAAAGTTTCATTGATTCCCGAGAGAGGATGATTGCTAGAAGCATCTCCACATATCAATGTTCAGAATGAATTACAAAGAGATAACACAGTATCTAAGAGAAAATTTCTAACATCCCGGCGACCTTCCTTCTGTCATAAACGAATTACAAGCATAATACAGGATTGAAAGAACCAAAGTTCTCCAATTCTCTGGATACCCTCATCACCCCCATACATACCTCTGAGGTCGAATTTATACCTGAAAGACACTAAGAAGGATAACATCCAATTCCCAAAAACTCTGGTTCGTTCAACAAAATACCAAACCAAAGGCAACCAAATTCTGGAAAATTCACCTCTGTTCCGGCACAAATTTCTCCATATCTGTTGAGAGATTGTAAAAGCACCCGAGGTTATGGTTTAAGGACTCCATTTGGGAAGTGGGTTCTCCACGGTTTTTTCGTACTCTTCACGGTTTACTCACAAATCGACCGCGAAATTCGCCTCGTGGAGTGATGACGGACTTAATTTATCCACAGCCAGTTTGTTTTATTCCTTGATCTCAGGCATTGAATATTTAATATTTGTTTATCTTCTTACTGTGTTGTGTTGGAAACCTTTATCTTCTGAACCAGCAACCTGTGTAACAACATGAAATAAAATAAGAGAATTATCGCATGAGAAAGTATTAAATAGAAAAGGAGAAACGATAAGAAATATGTGGTAAAACTAATAAAAAACAATAAAAATCTCCTCCTTCCACGAGCGTTGCTATCTTTGCAGAGTCGTGGATTAATCATAGCAGCGATCTCATTTAGCTGCTTCAAGAAAATTATTCCAATCGTAACTCCATCATTTTACCGTGGATCCTGAAGCCTGTGAAAAATAACGGGTTAGGGAGAAATAAATAAAAGACTTGCTTGCGCCAGTGATTATTCTTGTGGCGAACAACTCGTTAACTTCATCAATATGAGTATTGAATTTCAACAAATTCTATAAAATTGCTATTAAAAGAAAAATGATAGAAAATTCTCCCTTTAATTGTTTGAGAAATAGTGAGGCATCTCTACCTTAATTTCTAGTACAGGTGTGGAGTCCACATGCATAGTCCCAATGGTCTCTGGGTGTGACTCACATAAGATCAAAATCTCAATTTATATTTAACTAAAATCCTTTACGGTTTGATGATCAGGCTTGAAATTCTTATCTTCACATGTTGACACGTTTTTAGAAATGGGAGAACAGTTACAAAAAACCCTAACTTCTGGCAGTGCGTGAACCAAAACCAACATCTCAAACAACCCTTGAAGTGTGATCCTCCTTGCTTGACAGTTTGGCGAGATCCTTCAGTGATTTCGATGAGATCTCCAAACCTAAACGATCTGTTATCTTTCTTCACGGAACTAACTGCGATCTTCATGGGTGTTACAATAAGTGGATAGTCTAACTAAAAGTCTTGAGCGATTTTATCCTTCTGAATTGGTAACAACATTCATGGCATATGGAGGCATGCCTTAATCTATTGTATCTCCAAATTATATGGAGGCATGCCTTAATCTATTGTATCTCCAAATTATATGGAGGCATGCCTTAATCTATTGTATCTCCAAATTATATGGAGGCATGCCTTAATTTGTGATTATGAAAAAGGATATTCTAAATATTTTCTAGTTCCTCCAATGTACTCAAAATATGTTTCGTCACACATTTTTAACAAAATGAAGTAAGATATAAAATTCAATTAAATAATAATAATATAATTCCATTAAAGTGTGGAGAAGGATATATAGAGGAAAATAAATAATGTTACATAATTGGCATTTTAAAATAATATAACAATATTATTTTAATGATGCAATCCAATTTCGAAAAATGTTAGTAAATGCTCTAAAAATAAATAAACATAAATATGTTCCTTATATAATCGATCTTCGTATCTACAAAAGTTTTCATAAAACTTGTTGACGAAGATCAACTCATTTTAAGAGCAAATCATGAAGATTGGGTTATTGTAATAAGCATAGCAAAGAACAAACCTTGACAAAATTGTTGCAACATTATGCCAATTAGAATTTCTCGCAAATCAAGCCTTCAAGTCAACATGTAAACGCGTAGAAATACATAGAAGTGTTTAAGGACAAACAAGAAACCAAAAGATCTCATCAACATTTCAGAAATATGAAACACGTGGCATTTTTTTAAATGATGACATTAAAATCACCAAACCTCATGCAGTGAAAACCAAGCCAGAGAAAAGCAACGCAAAAAGTCAAGGATCCAAAAGGAGAGTGTCAAAGAACTAACCAAATCAAGCAAGATAAAATAAAGAAAAACTGAAAGCTAAGTATTTACAAAATCCTAATGGGGGCCCCTTTATTTTGCAAAATGAAAGGGGAAGTTGTTGGGGGCCAACAAGTTACAACACTTGCATGACCACACATGCGTTGGACATCTAACTAAGTGATCTAGCATCGAGATGAATGGCGATTCCATCGTGAAGTCAGAAAGTAAAAATAGAAGCCAAAGCATGAGCACTATGGTATATTTATGTTATGTAGGATTGATGACATCAATGTGAGAGATTTTTCTTCTCTCTTGAAGGCAATTCACATTCATTGTGCATGTGACCAAATTTAGTGAATTGATTTTGTGTAGGATATTATTCTAAGTTCTATTCTTCCATCTTACATCTTGCTCTATGATTTCACGAGGTGTGCTTTGTATTTCTCTCATAATGCACCAGGGGTGCTTGATGTAATCTAGCCATTATAAAGACATTCTCTGCTATCTATCAATATTCTAAGGAATATTTTGTTTGTTTTTCTCCCTCAAGTACTAGAGGGTTTCCCCACAGTAAATATTGTGTCTCATGTGAATTCTTATGTTGTTTAGTATTCATTGATTTCAAGTTCTATTATAATTCCACATTAAGATAAAAAATTAACACATTGTGACCTCTCCTTCAGATCCACATTATTAATAAAGGTATTTTGGCATCAATACGTGAACTATTTCCATTAGTTGTTTTCATCATTATATTGTCTTTTCATATTATTGCTTCCACTATGATGGAAAAATAATCATTGTCATACATCTCCCTAATGACACTGAAGCATTATTTTCTCATGTATTTATTGATGTCTTATGGAGCACAAATAATTGAAACTTGTGTTTTTTGGTTTGAAGGATAAGTGATCATTGTTGCACTATTTTATTTACTAACATAAGACCTCATTTGCAAAGTCCCTAAACCCCACATTTAGGAGTATATTACTGTTAGATATTGTCAATATTTCTATGTCATTTTTCTACAAACACTTTACATCAAGTCTTCCTTTGTTAATTTCATAAAACAACCTCCTAGTTCACTCATAAGTTGACATTACATATTGGTGTGTGTTCACAATAGAAGGAAGTATAAATCTATGTTGATGGAAATCTTCTAATCAATCTTATATTTTTGTTGTTTGTTGTAGAACTTATAGGATTAAAATCAAATTGTTGCTGTTGATTCATCGATGTATTTCATTGCCTTATCATCTACCATGACTCTCTTATTGTGGCATAGACTTACAACCTCCAAACTACATTGAAATTGTTGATAAGAGTATTTATATTGTCCGAACCACATTGACATTGTTGATAAGAGTATTTAGATTGTGTGAGATAATCTGAGTATGTTCTAATTATTTTACTATTGATTATCATCAAATCATTTTTTACACACTTTACGAGAGTAACCTTAACATTGATTATTGAAATTAATACCATAGTTTGGGGCCATTTTCTCTATTGATACATTCAATAAAGTATTTTAAACAATTCCAAGTGCAACTTTTAGGGTATTTTTAGCCTCTTTATTTATTTTTGTCACCAAGCTTATGCATCTCAAGGTGATACTATCTTGCAAGATTCCTTTGTGATAATGGCAAGTGTGACATGAAAGTTGGCCATGTGTTCTATGCTGATAATAAATTGTGAAGGGAAAACCACAAGAAATATTTGTTTATTATGGGGATAGGGGAAACAATGATCAAATAAAATAGCTACATGCCTCTTCGTGACATATCACTTACGATTGTGAATTATGTAATCCTCTAGAATATGATAGAGAATAGAGTAATTCATCTAAGTTTGCATAAGAGCATCACATGTAACCAAGGATTCAAATATGAAAGTGCATGAACCTCCCAAATTCGAATCAACACCCTCCAATGCTTAGCATTGATTAAATAGAGTGTGGAAAAATATTTCACCAATGTGATCATGTAGGAGTTATCTCCGAAGGTGATGATGACATTGCAGCCTTTGGATATCAATTCTTTTCATGCATGATACTCCTCTCTTGAGTACCATCTAATCCTGTGTATGTTGGAGCACTTCCCTAGGTTTTTCTTAGGTTTTCCATCTAGGGAAATATTCTTCATGGGAGGCTTCAATTGATGTTTATGATATTTTTTAATGTCCTTTCCTTTCCCTTGGCGTGCAACGTATGTATGCAATGTTTTCATGTAGTATTGGTGCCGGGTTAATAATATTTGGATCAATACATAGATCTATAGATGGTCGATTTTCCCATTATGAATAGATTGAAAATGTTTAATGATATGTTATGGTAATATAACTAAATGGAGGTATCCCATCAATTTCATAGTTATCATGGAAAAAATACAACCTGATGATCTAGATACCCATTGATACTTAGACAATCATGACTTACTAATACAAAAGTACAATCACTTCTAGAACAGGGCCTCCACTATGTGATCGCTGACAGATATAGGATTAGCCGTAACTGAGTGGCAACAGATAATGTTTACACTATCTAGCAAGAGATAATGTTTACACTATCCTATAGATTCATGTGTTGAAGGTTTGGTGAGGTGTTCGGGAGGATCGCAATACCCATATTTGAAAGTAGCCATTTCGAACCTTTATCACGGTTCATCATCATGACAAATGAGTCACGATGAGGAATAGCATGTCCAGAACTATTAATATTCATTTGTTGAGAGAAAACCATGAACCTAGGAGGTCGACTAAAAAACCCTAACCCTAAAGGTTTTTAGGCACTGGTTCTATCATCTAAATTTGATTGGTTAATGACCTTTTCTACTTCTTTCATTACCTTTAGAATGGGGTTCTTATTGAGCTTCTTAGAACTCCCACTCGAAAATTTTATCTGTGGAAGGTGGTATTCTTCTTCCCCTTAATTATCAAAGACACATTATCCTCCTCATCCTTACTATGAGATGAAATACCCTGCACATATCCTCTCTGAGTATCCTCCTTAATAAATTCATCCCAAAGACGATCCCAGGAAGGCATATTTTATCTTTCTACAATGGCCTTCACAAAGACAGCCCATAGCTTTTCCATTCCATTCAAGGCTATCCACACTAGCTCACTTCCAGCAACAACCTCCCCAACTACTCCAAGATCATCTCTCACCTGTGTGATCATAGTAAGGTAAGATGCAACATTTTCATATTTAGACATCTTAATGATCTTCAATTTCTCTCTCAGTACAATATTCCAATTTTCATTGGAACTCTAGTACATGTAAGTTAAGGCATCCCACATTTGATAAGCATAGTCCTTACCAATCACATGCGAGATCACATGGTCTTCAATTGTATCAAGGATAATGATCTTAGCCTTGATTTATTTCTTGTTGAAGGCTATCAAAGCTACTACATATGTAGCTGTGGGAACCACCTTGGTATTGGTAGTCGTACTGTTGACAATATCGACATGCAACTTGTTCTCTTGCAAAATCAACACAATCCTTACTTTCCAAGGACTGAAATTGGCTACCCATCCAACTTGTCCTCTATCTTTAACCTAGTGACCATCTCATTGAAAATGCAAGTCCAACAATTCCTCCTCATGAACAAAAGGTCTCTCACTCAAGTTTGAAAATCACTACTCCGTAATTCTTCCCACTTCACTTTAACTCGGCTCTGATACCATGTAAAAATTTTAAGTTCCCCAACCCAGTTTCAAGTCTCACTCTTAACAATGTTTAATGCCCATACCCCATTTTAACATGATTGACGAAAATGAAGTTTATCTAATAAAAGAAAATTTTCAGTACTTGAAGCACATGAAGGAACTTATAGACATAGATCATCAATTAATTCACCCACACATTTGAAAAATTTAGATCAAAAATTTAGGCAAAAGCATCAAGAAAAAACCCTTCAGGGTAAAATGCGTGAGAGCGAGTTCTTTTATTTTCTTCTTCGAAAACAATGTACAAAATATTACAAGATTTGCAAGAACAACTTATCTCAACCATGAAAGGAAAATTCTCACCCTTAAAAGTACTACTGTGCAACCTAATTTTTTTTACTTTAACAACCTTGAAATTTGTTCGTTTCTCATACTCGTACATATTGTTTCTCATAGTCTACTTTCTTGCTCGAATTTTGTGCCAAACTCGGTCTTTTCCCTCAATTTGTTTTCCCACTATAACAACACTCATTCTTGATTTATGTTCCCACACATACCTAAAAAATGTGTGAAACCAATAAATAGTAAAGGATGCTCCCAAAACTGTACACTCACTGAAATTAAATGTTAAATCTACTCCCTCAAAAATTGTGCCAAACACTTCAGAATTCGTGCCCAATCCTCCTTCTGGGAATGTGTTCTTTCTATATCGATTTTCATGTTGTTGTAGAATGTTGTAGGTTTCCTAGGAATGCATTCCCACATCCTTGTTCTCTCTCCATGTTCTCTCTTTTCTCAAGAGGTTGACTTCTCCAAATCTTAGTGAAACAATGTGTGTCTTTATCTTTCCCTAACTTTTTTGTTTGGTTAATGAGGGTTATTGAAAGGATGCAAGATCCAAGGGCCCACACTAGATCTTATGATGTCAAATCAATGGAGAATATTAATTCAATTTTTTTCTCTATAAAATAATTAATTTCTCTCACCTCATTAAAGTTTTCAAAAAGTCACTCTATGACTCTAAAGTGAAATTAATTTCACATCTCATGAAATCAATGCAAGGGTCATGCCACTTATCCCCCTTTAGTGATTTAGGCGCAAAGTCACTAGGGGAACACCTCCAAGGTACAAAAAAGTCAACAATATCCACTTAATGTAAACTTGCTTTCCATACTTAGCAAGGCTTAGGAATGTGTTTTCCTTATAATGTAAAAGGAAAAATAAAACTAATGGCCAATGAAATGCACTATCTTCCTATGCTATGATTGTCATGTCAAAATTTATGATTTTTTCTATAATTACCATGTCTTTGTCTAATGAACACCCATGCAAAAATGTTTTCCCCTACAACCACTACCATGCCAAAATATCTATAATGCATTTTTCATTCTAAAATCCTTTTAAAAGTGCAATGTGTACGTTCGGTCCACCTTCACCTTCATAGTGTGCCATACTTAATTCATTCAAATTTCAATTGTAAATGGATACTTTTTCCTATCTTATCACAATAGAATTTTAATCGCTAAATATAAATTATTCCATAATATTAATGATCTATATCTCAACTTTACAATGTATCGAATAATATTATCGAAAATTACATTAATATTTCATCACGTAGATTCCTGCGTTGAGAGTTTGGTGGTGTGCTCAACACTTTAGCAACTAGGGCTATAACAATTTCTGACAATGAAGATGTTGAGCAATAAAAAGAACACCTCTCTAATGTCTTCCAAAACATTGGTTATAAGAAGAAAGACATTAAAAGGGCTATAGTTAAGGCAGAACACTCATCTATACCACACAATCAACCAGACACCTTAAAAGCCTACCTTCCATACATCGAAGGAGTCACGGACAAGATTAAAAGAGTCCTAAAGAAAAATAATATTTCAACCTCATTTAAACCAACCATGACCATCAGAAGTAAAATCAGATCTGTCAAAGATCCCTTAGACCAACATCAATGCCAAGGAGTTTATAAGGTTCCTTGTTCCTGTGAGGAGTGCTACATTGGTGAGACGAGACGCTCTTTTCGTGTTAGTATAAAGGAACATGAAGCAGACATCCGTAATGGGAGAGCCCGCACCTCTGGATTAGCTGAACACTCCATCAAAAACAAACACCGCATATGCCTAGAAAACACTAAAATCCTTGCCAAAGAAAACAATTACTTCAAACATAAGATTAGAGAAGCCCTAGAAATAGCAAAGCACCCTAACAACTTAAATAGAGACGTTGGCCTTGAGATCAGTAACGCTTGGCTTCCCGTCATCAATAAAAAAGATTAGCCCTCACAACACATTATAATATATGTTATTAATAATAATCTAAAAGATTAAATTATTTTTGAATTATAATAATAATATTAATAATAATTTTAATTTATTCTACATCAATTCACCCAAATTAAAATTATAATTATTATTCATAAAAAAATTATTTTTAATTTTATTATACCACAAAACATTTCAAATAATTACTTAAATCTAAAACATTAAAATCCATATCTAAAATTAACATAATAATCAAAAATTAAAAAATTTAAACACATTCTTCATATTATTTACACTACATAACAACATTAACAATAATAAACACAGAATGAACATTTGATTAAAATAATAATTAATTAACAAAGTTTAATTAAACATTTAATAAAAATGAATAATTTACATTTAGGGTTAGGGTTTTCAGCCTACACCTGGGTTCTTAGTTCTCTCAAAGCAACAAAACCTGAATGAATATTAATGTCCTCGAAATGCTATCCTTACCATTGACTCATTGTCCTGATGATGAACTGTGATTAGGGTTCCAAAAGTCGACTTCAAAATGAATAGTGCGTTCTCGTGAGCACACCACCAATACATTAATATTATTTATTCTTTATTAACTATATTTCCATAACATTTCATAAAATAATAATTTCACAAAAAAAAAACAAAGTATTTAGAATAAGGGGATGAAAATTTGGTTATTTTAGACAATGCCTTAGACTTTCTTTTATAAGGGAAACGAGGATAATAATTTCAAATTATGTGGTTTTGAATTTGTCCTGAAATTAATTTTTTGCTTTGGGAGTGATATCTATAAATTTATATGGAGACTCTTCTTTGGTTATTCGATAATTTTTTGCTTTGGGAGTGATATCTATAAATTTAGATGGAAACTCTTCTTTGGTTATTCGACATTTACAAGACAAGTTCAAGATTTCAAATTTGTCACTCTTTTCTTTGGTGTAGATGATCCAAGGTATTCTAGTTCTTTTTTATAAGGTTCATGCTCAGCATATTTTTCAAAAACTTAACGAAGAGGTTGATATCTTACCTAAACAAACTCTCACAAAATTCAAGCTTGAACTTATATCCTAGTTGAGAATGTGAATGTGTGATTTCTAGATCCATTTCATTTCGAATGATTTGGTAGATAGTTTCTTTAGATGGTAGTTTTGGATGCCTTCAATTTTGGACAATCTTTTATAAAAGAATTGATTTTTTATTAATTAATTTGGATTTTTTTGGATAGATACTATATGTAGTTTTTAAAAAGTATAACCCATGTTTTATTGGACGTGAAGAGGATCACACTTGAATTTATGCAAATGTAATAATTTAAATGAAAAATATACTCATAACCTATTTATGTCGTGTCTAGTGAACAGGTCCTTGAATTTTGAATTTCAAGATGTAGAGTTCAATTTGACAAGTAATTCATATAATTATGTGCTTCATCTTTGAAACGTTATTCACGAATATACCTTTGTTTTCCACATTCAATTTAAAGGTGTTTTTCTTAACTCAAGGTATAACAACATTCTAGAAACTATTTGGGGTGGACTACCATCTAAAGAAAGAATAAAATAATGTGAATTTTTCAGGAATATTTGTTTATATCGTAGAATTTGGGGTGGACTACCATCTATGCTTTTCCTAGATTGAAGGAGGATGGAACAAGTCTAGTGCTTAATTTGATTTTATGGTAGTCTTTCAAAATTCAAAATAAACAATTATAAAAAATAATTGGTATTTGATGCATCGATAGCTCATAGCTCATGCATGGATAACACGTACTGAAAAACAACTCATTTAACTAAAGAAGGTAACAGGTAGTTGAGGCATAGACAAGAGGTGATTACAACTAAGCATGGAGAGTAAGTAATAAATAACTTGTTCATGGAACTTAATTTGTAACTTATCTATGTTCACCGGCCACAAGTTAAGTGGTTGTGCTAGCACACCGACTTAACTTGTTTCCAATGAACACCTATAGGTCAGAAGTTAAGTGCCATGAACAAGTTAGTTGTTAGTTGTTATCCATGCTTTGTTCTAATTCTAATCACCTATTGTCTATGCCTAAGCTATATGTTACTTTCTTTCGTTAAATGATTTTCTATCACTACATGTTATCCATGCATGAGCTACCACTTTTCCATGCATTAGTTAGGAGTTATTTTTTATATTTCCTTTTTTATAGTTGTTTATTTCTAATTTTGAATGGCCACCTTAAAATCAATCTCGACAATACAAGTGTTTCATTCTCCTTCAATCTAGGAAAAACATAGATAGTAGTCCACCCCAAATTCTAAGATATAAACACCCATAGATGTATTTATGTCATACCTAAAGAATACCTTTGTTGTCCACATTCAACTTAAGGTGAAAAAATCCAACACCATTTCCAGTCTAACAACACTCTAAATTATTTTCATAATTTAAATAAAAAGTTATGTGTTACAATCACTGTGAATATATCTCCCATTAGGAAAAAAATAATGTAATTTTATTAATCTTCATTTATGCCATGATCCGTCTCTAATGGAAGATATAGAATTGTATTATTCACTATCTGCAAACGAAGAGGAGGTTTTACTCAGACGTAACGAATGAAAATGAAAATGAAATCTAGTCTATCCTTCATTGAGAACATAAACTTCATGGTTAAATATTTGTACTGAAACTCTGACTTGATTAAGAGATAACACGCAAGCATCTTGTTAAGCAAATCGAGCTTGTC
The DNA here is from genome assembly GCA_027924585.1 of Larix kaempferi. NCBI lineage: Eukaryota > Viridiplantae > Streptophyta > Pinopsida > Pinales > Pinaceae > Larix > Larix kaempferi. The sequence continues at coordinate 9,611,671 of BSBM01000549.1, read as the reverse complement.
TGTTGAAGATCTGGTATACAATTTATCAAGTCCTTTATCAAGAGTGAAGTCTTTTAGTTATTCCTTCTTCTAGTGGAAAGTCCAATATTACAAATTGAAGTTAAAATTCATACATTCCAATAAGAAATGGTTTCTATATTGACAATTCATTATTGGTCACACAATGACAATATTGACAATTTAGTACTGGTCATATTATTACAATATTAGTATCCACAGATTCATTATCACACAGTAATATGATAATATTAGTAGTTAAGTTCATTAATGGTCACACACTAATACTATAATATTAGTATATTTAAATTCATATATTTTTATTTTACCAGAAAACATGGACCTTAGCTTATAAACGACAGTAGTGCGCATGCAAATCATCAAATCAATGGAGTGATCAACATGTTATGAGACTGAAAACTGATTCTCCTCGCATGACTGGAAATAGTCAACAATAACGATTTAAGGCCACAATGGAATCACAGACGTAGCTAGCGGTCGCTTGAGAGTCTTGTGGAACCAGAAGACGATAGGTAAAAGAGAACCCAACGCGGGCATGCTTAATGGCAGATCCGAGTAAGGGCCAAGGCTTTGGTAAGGGGAAATATCTGAAGCGTGCTAGGGTTAAGGGTAGCTGTAGCCACCCCAGAAGACGATAGGTAAAAGAGAACCCAACGCGGTCATACTTAACAAGGCTTTGGTAACGGGAAATATCTGAAGCGTGCTCGGGTTAAGGGTAATGGGTGAGCTGCATTGTTCAAGAGCCCGCGGGCAGTAAAGTATATAGCCACCGAGAAAGGTTCGAGATACATGTGAAAATAGCGCAGCAAAATGCAGAGATGGATTGTGTAAGTTGGCCAATTCGCCGTTGAGTTAGACAATTCGATTGTACTTCAGAGAATACGTGCCACTAGACGAGTGTGCACGACTGATGAGAATGGCGCTGGCAACTAGTGCGGCCTGAGAAGAAATCATTGCCACATTGGCTAGCCAAGAGTGGGATAGAGAGCACTCGCTGGGTGGAGGAGCTGAACCAGGAGGCCACAGATCTCAAAGTTACGCTATGAAAGAATACATAATGATGGGTGAATAAGGGGCTGTAGATGAAAACACTAAGCCACCAAAAATTCCATGAACAAAGACTACTCCATCAAAGAGCACTCGAAATCCACGATAAGCTGGATGGGTGGGTGAGCCAGAAGGTTCCATGATCATATTCTGATACTCACTGATTTCAATGAGCCTCACATCTGAGAATAACTTAAATCTTCAAAGCAATGCCTAGAATCAACATAACTATAAGAATACCATAGTAACAAGAATAGGGCCATTCTTCCAAACCATTGTATTAATCCATAATTAGTTAGGGCATAAGCTCACTCAGGCCAACACTTGTTTCTTTAGGCAGCTTACACTGGAGTTCTTCAAAATCAATATTATAGGCTACCAAATACCGTGGATAGAAAACCATTAACTGTAAAAATACATTTCACTCTATAACCCAGTCAAATTTACTTAACATTTCATTGATCTTCTTTAAATGTCAAACCAGTTTCATGTTAATTATCTACTGCTGCTTTCTCTGTTGTCAAATGTGCAAGAGAGACCAGTGTGAATTGGAAGAAATAGGAAAATTGATCAATATCTAGAGTATGAGAGACAATGAGTGAAACACATGCCAAACTAAAATTTAAGTGACATAGCCTGCTGATGTCCATGCCAGTGAAGAGGACCTAAAATTTAAGTGGCATAGCCTGCTCATGTCCATGCCAGTGAAGAGGACCTAAAATTTAAGTGACATAGCCTGCTCATGTCCATGCCAGTGAAGAGGACCTTGAATTTCAAGGGGTAGTTTGGGCCGACTGGAGCTGAGGATTAAAGCTTAAAATGGCACACCTTTAACCTCTTTACAATTGAATTTGACGCATTATGTCTCTTCTTCATTTCTTCCTTTTCTCTGGTGCAGGGAATCCTTGGTTCTATTTAGTCGGGTCAAACTCGAGTCTTCGCATTCAAATTTAAGCTCTTGTTCTTTGGCATGGACATTAAGAGGACTGTCTCCTAATTTTTATTTCTTAGTTGTTCAACACTTTATCGCATATTCCAAATATGCAAGGTTCCCTTGTTCTTGAAATCAACCCTGTATCAGTCCACCTTTGACAAGTAATTCACATGAAATTGTCTTCACATCCAACATTGACATATAGCCTGAATGGCATGTCTAAAGTGTGTATCTTTGCCCTCCACACTCAAATTAAATTAACTTGGAAAGCTCCAACACCATTTCTTCAAGTCAAAGTCTAACAACACTCTAAATGATTTTCATAATAAGTAAAAAGTTATGTAACAATCTTCATTTATACAAGGAATCGTGTATAAAAGAAGATGAGGTTTTACTCAGAAGGAAAAAATGAAAATGAGATCTCGTCCATCCTTCAATAAAAGATAAACTCGATGGTTAAGTATTTGTAATGAAAATCTGATTTGTTAAAGAGGTAACACGTAAATATTTTTTTAACCAGATTGTGTACGTCTGTTGAAGATCTGGTATACTGCCCCGTTACTGTCTGTTGTAGATCATCAGACTGCCCAAACAAACCAAATAGGTAGGGCTAGCCAAAAGACTAGCTAGGGCACGCGATAGTTCTAGAGGACGCGTCAGAGTCTTGTAGAAGAACAAGACGATAGGTAAATGAGAAAATATAAGTGACTGAGCCCTAAGCGGGATAGAGAGCACCTACTGGACCGAGGAGCTGAAGCGGTAGGCCACAGATCTAAAAGTCACGGTATGAAGGAATATGGAATGCTGGGGCTGTAGATCAAAACACTACGAGACCAAAAAATCGCTGAACAAAAACTACTGGATCAAAGAGGGAGCACTCTAAAGCCACGATAAGCTATGCTCATCGTGGATGGGTGAGGGAGAAGGTTTCATGAACATGTTCTTATACTCACTGATTTCAAAAAGCCTCACATACGAGGATAACTTAAAAATTCAAAACAATTCTTAGAATCAACAAAATGGTAAGAATAAAATACATAACAAACTATTAGAGTATCAGCTATAACAATACATAACCACTCAAATAAGCCCATTGGTACTCCTAACCAATTTGTTCAATCCATTCTTCTTAGAACCAATTTGGTTATGGCTTGGCCAATCTATGAGCAAGGCATGAGTTACACTAAGGCATAAGCCACATTTAGGTATGAGCTATAGTCAACCCAACCTAACACTGACTTCCTTAACACCTTATAAGAGAGGTAGTTTAAGTCTTTAAATAAGCTTCTCCACATATAATATTATGAATCAATATCATGAACTACCAAATACCACGGGATCTAAAACCATGAACATGTGACTGTTTCATATAGTCAAATTTACATAACATTTCATGAGTCTTCATTTTAATATGGACAAAAAAAATTGTATCACTTTATATATGTTTTTTTTTAAATAATGCAAGCCTTTTACTTTTTAAAAGATATAAAGTTAAAATCTATTTACTTTTATTGGATGCCTCCTTTTGGAAATGGTTGGAAGTACAAAAACTCCAATGGGATTCGTTATTCATCTCTACTTACACATGAAACCATTTATACATGAGAGGAATGAATTGTGTATTTATCAAGGACCCACATCTCAAAAATGTTTGGGTCCCTGTATGCATCTAGGTATCCCTATAAGAGGAGGTAGATAAAGATTTAAGATGCCTCTAGGTTATTGCATTTTTTTAAGGTAGATTTGAATCTACTTTTTAGATAGTATAAACACATATTACATATCTACATAAATTGAAGAATGAATTATTTGATCCACAATAAAATAGATTTCTTAATAATATATATTGGATCAATCTATTTTAAATTTTTCTACCCCACACTAACTTAAGGTGGAAATCTCTAACCCCATTTCCTTATTTATAGTAAAAATATTTCTTATATTAAGATATAAATATATTAAAACAGAGTAGAAACAATACAAGAAGAGAGTATTTACAAAGCCATCTATATCCTCATCCTCAAACAAATTAAACAGTATGATGGTATGTAGAAAATCATTTAGATCATCTTCCTTGAAAAAACTAAAGCCACACTAAAATAAAGATAGGCATTTGAATACATTCCATTGGTGTCTTTAATCAAAAAAAGGAATTTAGCTAACAATTTCATACTCACCTCTTTCTTTCATAGTTGACAAAATGTAGACAAAGAACTAACCTCAATTTCACAAGCATATTCACACTGAAGTTCTCAAAGGAAAAAAAATGGTAAAATCCTAGAGTGTTAGACACCATTGAGTGAGGAGCATACCACAAATTAGGAGTCCACCAAAAACACTACTCACCATTGTGACCTCCCTTGCAAAATGGTTGCATGCTTAGACTGAACAAACTCCCAACAAGACCTCAAAAAAGGACAATCCAAGAAGTGGTGCTTCATTATTTCCAACCTAAGGAATAAAGGGAAAAGTACATCTAAGAGACCACATTTTACTAATCTTGCCATGGTAAGAAGGCATTACTAAATCACTACTAGTGAAAACACCTAGAGATTTTGTAGCTAATTTGAATCAACCACATCTTATCAAATACCCTCATCCACCATATCTCTGCATCAATAGATACCCATAGTGAATTAAGAACAATGTTGAGATCATGCCCACTAATGGAGAAGTGAGTACAACCTCCAAGAATCTTACTTGACCAAGGGACTCCCAAACATTCACTCTTAATCATGAGAAACAGGGCTAGGTGTGTCTATATTAATTTTGAGCAAGTCCTCATATGGAATAAAAATGATTATACCCATAAATTCTCAAAAAATGGATCTCTAGTCCTCCCAAGAGAGAGTATTCACATCCCACAAATTGTTGAGATAAACAATGTCTTCTTACCTAGTCATCATCCCTAAAAATTATTAATGTTTGCAACACACACATTATGTACACTCCGAATCTAAATTGATCTTCTATCCAAATCCCATGGCTCCTCACTCACCTCTTACACTACGCCAAGACAACTACCTTCCTTGAGAGTAGATAATTTTGATAACGAAAAAAACTGAAGACCTAGAAGTTACTAGGAGATGAGAATATATCATTCAATCCAAAAGATCCCATGGTCTTCCCAATATGCTCTACCATGAGAAGATGATTCTTGAATAAAACAACCCAAAGAGAGCATCGCTCTAGACATTAGATCATACATTTGGTAGTCAAGATGGTACCATGAGTCACAATATCAATCAATCCTAGACATCTCTCATCCTTGGTCATAATAAAAACATCCCAAAGTACCATGGGGAGGCCTCAAGCCCCATTGTACTTGGACCATGAGAAAAACTGTAGAAGTTGCTCCAATTTGTGAATTTGATCCTTTTTGGGTAGCCAACAAGATAAATAATAAATATGCTAGGATTGAAGAATCCTTCTCACAACTATTAATTTTCAAGGTAATTGAAGGTCTTTATATTTCATGAAAAATGGTTTATGTTGTAGATGCTCCAAATGCCAATCCCACTTGGCCATTAGAAATCCTCACACAAAATGTGATCTGAATATAACACTTGGAGGGATGAAAGTCCAAGCCAAAGTGATCCAATTAGGAAGGCCCACTAAGATCAACCAAGGAGTGGGACCCAAATCCGCTTTCCTCTTATTGGAATTAATATACCAACATTAATGAATATCCATACCTTAGGTTTGATCTCTAAGACCACCAATAGAAGCTAGAATAGTGTTCTATCCCCATGAGCATTCACTAGGTTTAGCAACATTAATCAGTATCCATACCTTAGGTTTGATCTCTAAGAACACCAATAGAAGCTAGAATCGTGTTCTATCCCCATGAAGATTCACTAGGTTTAGAGTTAGAATCCCACACGTGATATGAAACAAGAACTCCATTATTCATGGAAGAATCCTAATCTACCCCACTACAAGAACTTTCTCTTGATATCTATGATGGATGAGACATGGGATCACTAGGTTGGGCCTATATGCCATCTTACTTGGTTACTTGGTTAAGGCCAACAAACAACCCACCCTTGCCAAAGTAGACATGTGTATATTCAAAAGTTGTAGAATCTATACCTCGAGAAATGGCATCACATGTATCCTAAAATGTCCGTGGAGGTGATTTTGACTTTGTAGTAACAAATAAGATGAGACTGAGCTTGATAGCAAAAACAAGCATAGGGAAGATTGAGATAACACATTTTCTACCCAAGAACCTGGTCCACCATCATAATAGTAATAAAATGAGACAAGCCCTTCTTTAGGTGAACCTCTACAAAAACCTTAGGGATACCTACAAATGAATAACACTTTACAAAAAATATTAGAAAAAATCTCTACAAATGGTTATAGGTTAGTTGAAAGAAAAGGGAACTCCAATCACAAAGAATGGTGTGCATATCTTTGATTTTCTATTTTGAAAATATTCCCTCAATTACTAAATCAATGTGATAAAAATGATAATGTTTGAATTCAATGACACCCGTTTACCCTCCTCGTGAGTGACAACTATTTGTTAATGCATCTTCATCATACATTTACTAAAGAAATTACATGATGCACTCAATATTTTACACATGATTTTTGAAAACATAAAAAACACGCTAAAATAATAAATTAAAATTAGTAATATATATACATATTAATTTCAAATATCAAATAATATAAGCCTTAGATTTTTCCACCATAAAAAATGTTTGCTCTTTAAATATATTTTTGTGTGAATAATAAATAAAAAATTGAAATAAATAAAAAATATTTATTTATTTACTTATGTATTTACATACCTTTTTACTTACTTTAAATATATAATAAAATAATAATAAATTTAATTTTCAATTTGGTGAGAAATCCAAGATAAGCTCACTTTTGTACTTAAAACCTAAGTTGACCTACACCTAAAACCTTCAATTTTATAAGACATTAGAGCATATCTGAAAATTGTTTGCTAATTATAGAGCAATGATATCCTAGTTATAGGTTTTTCTTTCCGTCCTCTACACTACAACCTCCGAAACATTTTTGGTAGAGGTGTGGAATGAGAACAAGATATGGGATTGCTATCAACATAGTTCGAGGAAGCCAAGTCACATGTGATTGGGAATTTCTTTTTTCTATAGAAAGAGGTTTTGTACCACTGAAAACTCGATACTAGAGTAAAAATTCATGCCAACTAAATCCATTGTAATATCCCAGAAGGAACTATCCTCAAGAAAGGTCATAGATGAATACTCATTGAATTTCTCACTACGAAATAGCTTGTGCTAAGGTTAGGAGAGGGGATACCATTAGTTCATCTCAATCCCACTTTATGGTTCAAGAGGTAACCAAGTGCCTCTAGGATTAGAATATCTAAGGATGGATCAAGTGGGAATCTTTCCAAATGGATTAGAATAGAGTAATCATATCTCCTAAAACATACACTTATATATCGAGTGGAAGGTTGACGAGATTTTTGAAAGTAGTGTTTCCATTGTTATGCAATTTTTTTTTAACGTTCGTACCCACTGAGTTTTGAATTGGTGAACTTATGAAAGGAGTTCCTTAACGCTATACCCATTCACTGTCTATCCTATGCTCGGTGGACTTGTTATGCACTGTTTTACTTGATATTAAGATTTAATATTTTTAGCTTCCCACTAAAAATACTAAACTAAGCTAATATTGAAATTATAAAAGTATGTTAAATGAGGCCAATGATAACAAGGTGGAGAAAGTGGGATAATGAATCCATGAGAGACAACAATACCAATATAGTGGACTAAAGCCAAAACATGGTGCATCAGTGCAACCACATGATACTGGAGTGCAGCCCCATGATGGTGATATGCATGCCCACGATGATAATATGGCTATAAATTTGTATACTTATTAATTTTGTACTTTTAATTTGTGTACTTCTATATTTTTGTACGTATACATCTAGGAGTGTGTACTTATAACTGTTGGCATTGTTTCAATGGAAGAACATGTAGCGAATTATCCTCTACAAGAAGAGGAACAAATGGAAACCATTCCAATGGTGTCGAATCGCACACCACGTAAACTTACATTGCAAAAGAATTTTTTCATTAATGAACTATATCAATGATTAATAACTTGCCTTATTAATTTAATCATTTTTGTTAATATAGGTGATGCTCCCACATTGTAGCCTCCACTCCATGAGTACTAGACCAGACATACAATATGTGGGAGGATGAAAAGCCAATCAATATCATAACAAGGATCAAGAGATGAAGAAGTGGAAATGGATGAGACACTTAAGAATTATGTACAAACTTATAAGAAACCAAAAAGAATTGATCATGTATATTATAAGATAGATGTACTATAGTTGGCACACTTCTTTTATGATAAACATCATTGGCATAAAGTATTTTCTCAATGATAAAATTTCATTTTCCTTATATTTTCATTTTTCTTATAATTTCTATACACGAATCTTACCATGTCCCTTTCAATTATTTTCTAGTAGATAGATTGGGTATTGGGGAATTGAGAGTGATTTGGGGGGAGATAATAGACTCCACCTTCATGTGTTTGGATTGGTTCATTAATGAATAAGTAATCTCGAAATGAAGTTGATCTCATTCAGTTATTCCTGTACTTTAGTCTTTTTAGAGTCTCGTACACTTTGAAGTGCATGTTTATTTATTTAATTATTAGTTAGTCTTAAAAATGCATGTTAATTTATTTAATTATTAGTTAGTCTTAAAAATGCATGTTAATTTGTTTTATTCTTTTGTTGATTCTTTGTGTGTTGGTTAAATTAGATCTAATATTGGAGGAGATTTATAGGAGCAACATTAAATGAATATCATACAAGGACAACCATGGAATATCCAGGTACACCTTACTGGTTTCTATTTAGTGCTCACATTTATTTTTATTATTTCTATATATTTCAATTTAATGCTCACGCTTATTTTTATTAGAGATAGGTGACCAATTTTATTAAGGTAATTAATCTTGTTTCATTTATCTAAGGGTTTGTAAGTGATTTTATATTTGTTTATGATAGTATCAATTAAACTAAATAGAAATGGAAATAGAGTAAATGAAACTAGATTATTCTTTTCAAGCTCTTCTTTATTATATACTTACTCTATTTGTAACAATGGAGAAGTGTGAAAATGAAATGATGTAGTAGTAGAATTATGCCCAACTAATCCCTTTTAAACCCTTTAAAGAAACAAAAATTAACCATTAATGCTTGTTATCCAAGTTTATGGAGACCAACCTAACTAAGAAGGGAACATGGTGTAATGTGTCCAATCAGAAATTAGGAATATTATCTCCAAGATTCCAACTTTAATTATGTTGATTTTCAACTTTTTCCAGTACAGTGGCTTATGAGACACCCTCGTTCAACAATAGTGGAGTGTATGCATATTTCTTATGTCCATTAAAGGTGTGAATGTAATGTCCCTAAACTGTAAAAATTTAAAAAAAAATCACTTACGGCTTACATCGTCTATACGGTACATGTTTATCAAATTAACTTCATCACTAGAATTTAAATATAAGACTCATCGACAAATGATAATTCATGGTTTATAAAAAAAAATTATGATTCACTATTTTAAATGAATTGGATGTAGTTATTTGCTACTTTGTATTTTTGCGGAAGCGGTGGAATAAAATGATGTAGAGTTTGAACTATGTAAATATAATTCAGTTTGTATGAACATCCTGATAAAAATACCTGTTGTCTTTTATAGTCTTGTATGTTCTTATGGATGTTTTTAAAGAGCCTTGTGTTGGGGAAGCTGGTGGCATGACTGGGCTTACTTAGCATTATGCTAATGGCTATTTCTACCTTTATTTATGTAGGTTTGTTTAAGCTCTCAAGCTAAGTAGAAGTGTTAGTTTATAAAAAGGGGTGGAAAACGTCTAGGAGGGGAAATCCCAACATAATTACTTAAGTACTAAAGTTCAAACCAAAACAAAGTGGATACATGCCAATTTGACTAAAAGAATTTAACTACAAAGGAGTGACTGTCTCGACTATAGAGAAGTGAGTTTTGGATGGCTTTTAATTTCTCCTGCGTTAATGAATGCTATCCAGCTGGATGGCATTATGGTCTCAAGCACTAGGTTGGCTTTCATTTGAGCTTCATTCTCGTTACCTGGAGTTTAGGGTTTGGAGAGCTCTGGTATGCAAAATCGATGGTAGGGTTTGTGGTAACTTCCAGCCATGAGATGAAAACAAGAGGGCATCGTTTGGTCATGGGCATGGTGCTCTAATGTGGGCCTACTCTTACTGCGTGACAACGAGCTTCTCCGAAGAGGTAAGCTCTGAGACTCCACTTTGTTTTGTTGTAAGTATTTGGCTTTCATTTTTCTCAACAATGATACTAATGTTTGAATGTTTACATGGTGATAGGGTCACGTTGTTGGGAGCTTGGGTCTTGGCGTGAAGGGGGGTATTGCTCAGCTATGGAGGCTATGGTAAGCCCGGTACCTTGTGACCAATATTCTCCTCTCAAGCATGTGTTTTGTCTATAAAGAATGTTTGTTGTGCGGATGGGGATGGATGACTCAATCGAAAAATTTGGTGATGTTGACTCTAAGTGGAGAGAAATCATGGCCTAGGTTTTAAGGCACGCTCTATAATGTAATTTGACCCATCATTTAGCTTGTATGGCATTTTGGTGGGAGGAAGCCCTAACTTGGCTCCTGTAAACGATGGATGTGGTTTTTGGGCATTTTGAAAGAAATGTTTTGTTTTAAATGAATGAAGCTCTTCTTATCTGAATCTCTATCACGGTTCGTAGATGTAATAATTTATTGTTGTAATAATTTATTGTTGTAATAATTTATTTTGGCTCTGTATGCTTTTAAATACTGAAACTAGCAGCTTTTGTTTTTTCTTTTGTAAATATCTGTAAGTGTTTTCGATGCATATAGCTAAGTAATATTTAAAAGGTTCCTTTATATTCAACCTAGGTTTATGAGTTTGTTTAAAATGTAAGCTGGGCATGAAGCCCTTATCTACGTTTACTCTTTTAATATAATTTTAGTTATCCTTTGGTATTTTAGTTTATTTGTTGAGTTGAGAATTAGTTTTCATGGCAAGGGAGAAACCCTGACTGGTTATGCGTTTTCCCAATTGATTCAATGTGTAAGATTTTACGATTTGCTGAGATGGTAATTGGATTTTTTTTAAATGCATACAGGGTTTGGGTGAACTTCTATATCTGATACGTTTTCTTTGGGTGGCTATAGCTACCAAGGCAAGGTCGTAGAAAACAAATAACGTGTTGACTGTGAATGAAAGGGCGTGAACAGAAAGTCTTGTTTTAATTAATGTTTTATGTGGAAATTATGGCAGGGCTTCAGCGTTAAAAAAGCAGTTTCGTTTTGAAGTCTTTCGTTTACAGTTTTAAAGTTTAGGTAGGGTTGACCTATGTTGTAGTGTGATTTTTGAAATTAAGATGTTAGTTTTTAAAGGGCAGAGAAATTTGAACATGGAACTTCATTTTGGTATTAATAGATTTTAATGCTGACAGAGCCCTAAGTGTCTCGGCCTGAGTAAGGAGAAGGTTGTAATTGGTAAATTCTTTATAGTTGATGTTTTTCTTTGGTTTTATGGATTAATATTTTATATGCTATGTTTTTGGTTTAAATGTGATAATTAAGTGTACAGGGGAAAGTGACCCTACGGAACTTATCATAGTTTTTAAATGAAAGGTTTTGCTGCTGCATGCAAATTGACTCTAGCTAGAATGGAGAAGTTTTAAGATTATTAGCTTGGAACTAAATCAAGCGAATCGATCTCCTTCTAGGAGATGATACTACTGAAAACATAATTAATTGAAATTTGTTTATGAGGTTCTGTACTATTTCAGTTTTAGCTATGGTTTAAACCAAAATTTTAACTTTTGGAATAGGAAGAATAACCCACGAGAGCAAATGCCATAGGCCCTTGCTCTCATTAACTACTGCTACTAGATTTAATGTTGAAAAGAATCGACATAAATAAATTTCCAAGTTTAGCAGCCTAAAAATAAATTGAAAAGAACATAAGAGTATCTCATACCTGGACAGTTGCAGCTTGGTCCTTCTGCTGGTACAGACTTGCACACCTTCAAACACTAGTTACCAAAAATAATTATGTATTGATCTGGCTGACTTGTAGAATATTTGAACCGAATGACTTTGGGACTACCACGTTGCTCCCAACCTTGACCCTGAACTATTCCTAGTTCACTAATGGATCCCCCGAGCTAGATCCAACATGCAATAGGACAATAGAGGACCTAGGGAAGACTGCTGATGATAATTAGATCTTGAAGAAATTCTCACCTCTTACCATAAAAGAATGATAAAAAGGGAAAGATGCCCTTCACTTGGGAATTGTCCTTCTTTATATAGGTGAACTTTGGGAATATAGCTGTTGAGTTTAATAATAATATTTTTTAATATTAACTCCAATTTTGTTTTAGTTTGATTTATAATATATGTAAAGAATATTTTATTTAATTCTTCACTCCTAGTTAATCTAGGACTTTTTAACTTGTTCCTCTATGATTTGTTCTAAAGGAACCTTTATATTTTATTTACTTTGTTTACAACCTATGTGTTTCTATTAATTTAGATCATAACCTTTTTCTTATATATAACATAAGTAAATATCTTGTGCATACATTTCCTACATATTATTCATACATAATATATATGATAGAAATAATATCCTATGCATAGGTTCATGTATATTATTTATACATAAGTGAGACTTCTTTTATAAACAATCAACTTGTTTATTTAATTAATTAAATCTCATAACAAATATTTAATATAGGGTCCAATCTTTGGACAAGGTCCTTTTGATAGGTTTGGATAGTTGGCTAGGTTAGGTGACTCTAGGTCCCTCTTGCATGTTGGATTCCCTCGTTTAACATGGTAGTTCCCGGAGTCCTTGGTGAGAGATAGAAATGATTCATTTAACCAATTAAATAATTGTGATGAATAGTAGTTTTATTCAGAGTCTTCTCGACTCAACACTTTTAATATCAAGTAACCCCGAGTGCTCTTCAGAGCTTTGGCTCAACACTCTCACATGGGCGTTACGCTAGTGCAATTCCAGAGCATCCTGCTCAACACTAGTACTAGAATGTGGTTGTGAAGCACATCTAGGATATATATACAAATGGCCTCGGATCTAGTATTCATTATCAAGCTTGGATTGCTCCAGGGCTTATGCCCAACACTCTATGTACATCGGGGCTTATGCCCAGTACATAATAAAAGTCCTCTATGTGCATCGAGGCTTATGCCCAACACATAGGTCATCCATGTTCTCCAGATTCCACGCTCAACACATATAAGGTTCAATCATGCATATCATAACTCTGCACAGTATATAACAAAATATCATCTCAGTATAATAGGGTCTTGTACTCAATCTCATAATAAAGCATCAATCAATATACCTTGGGGCTTTCCGCCCACTATATAGCAATAATCTGTATCTGCTAGTGTTCATGACCAAATATGTATACCTACAACAAAAATATATCATGTGCATCAGGGCTTACGCCCATCATATAATAAAATTAAAAACATGTGCATTGGGGGTTATGCCCAGTATATCCAAATAAATCATATGTGTTGGGGCTTTAAGCCCAATATATAACATCAATATAGTCAGTCAAAATTCAGGATATTACATCCCTCCCCGCTTAGAAACAACACCATCCTGGTGTCCTAGGGATTAGAAATGAAGTCATGAAATAAGGCGGGGTAAGCCTCTTTCCTGGTTGCTTCATTTTCCCAAGTAGCCTCTTCTAGTCCAAAGTGCCTCCATTGCACCTTCAACTGGATGATGGTCCATCTTCTCAGTTGCACCTCTCTCTTATCCAGAATGTGGAGGGGCTCTGACATGAATTCCCCTTCGGGTTCCACCTATAATAGGGACCAATCAATCACATGTTTAGTATCATAGAGATATTTATTTAATAAAGATGCATGAAAAAAATTATTTACTTTTACATGAGATGGTAAAGCTAACTCATATGCTACTGGCCCTTTCTTGGCCAGTATCTCAAAGGGTCCACAAAATCTGGGGGCTAGCTTCTCGCATCGCCCCAAGCTCAAAGAGATTCTTTTTGCCTTTACTTTTAAGAAGACATGTTCGCCGACTTGGTAATCTTTGTCTTTTATTTTCTTATCCACACAACTCTTTTGGCGGTCTTGTGCCTCTTTCAGGTTTTGTTGTACTTTGGTGACTAGCTACTCCAAGTCTTTTAGTAAGTCGGGACCCAGCATAAGTCTGTCTACCGGACTATCCCAAGTCACTGGTGTCCTACACTTTCTGCCATAAAGCACCTCGAAGGGACTCATCTTGGAAGAGGTCTGGTATCCATTGTTGTAAGCAAACTCTGCGAGGTGTAGGTAATCTCCCATATTGTGGGGTTGTTCATAACACACATCCTAAGCATATCCTCAAGGATTTGGTTCACCCGTTCTGTATGTCCATCGGTTTGGGGATGGTACACGGTACTGAACTGTAGTTGTGTCTCCAAACCAGAGAACAATTCCCTCCAGAAGTTACTAGTGAACTTCGTATCTCGATCAGAAATTATTGCCTTGGGTATCCCATGCAATCGGAAAATATCCTTTAGGAAGATGTTCGTGATGTGCATAGCTTTGTAAGTATACTTCACCGGTATAAAATGTGTTGTGTTTGATAACTTGTCTACTACTACAAAGATGGAGTCATTATGTCTCTTACTCTTGGGTAAACCTGTGATGAAATCCATATTGATGACCTCCCACTTAAACTATGGAATGGGTAATGGTTGCAGTAGTCCTGAAGGGTTTTGGCGCTCCACTTTAACCAGTTGGCACTCCTGGCACTTCGCGATGAATAAGGCTATGTGGATTTCAACTTAGGCCAAAATAAGTGTTTCTTGACTACTGATATCATCTTTTGATATCATGGGTGCCCTATGTAGGGTTTTTGATGGAAATCTATGGGGATTTTAGGTCTAATGTCTCCACTTTCTGGAACATAAAGTCTCTCTTTCGACCATAGTATTCTCAACTCGTACATCTTATACTCTTTTTGTTGTTGGAATAATCTATCCTCCTGGATATTTTTAAGGATCTCAACATAGAATCAGTCACTTCTACATGTCGTTCTAATCTTGTTATGTAAATCTGAGTCAGTTTGACTTACTTTCACCTCATATAACATATGGGCCTGTCGGCTTAAAACATCGACGATCTTTTTTTCATTTCCTTTTATGTGCTTTAGCTCAAAGTGGTAATCACTAAGGAAGGCTAGCCACTTGGCTTGCCTAGCATTTAGGTTGGGTTGGTCAAACAAGTACTTCAAACTCATGTTGTCCATTTTCAGTAGGAACTTCTTTCCCATAAGGTAATGTCTCCACATATTTAAGGCGTGGATTATGGCAGCTAGTTCAAGATCATGTGTGGGGTAGTTCTATTCGTGCTCCTTCAAATTCCTCAACTCATAGCATATATCGAAGTCATTTTGCATAAGGACTCCACCAATCCCTTCCTTACTTGCATCTGTGCAAACCACGAAGTCCCCATCGAGGTCAGCAATCCGTAAGATGGGTGCACTAGTCAAAAGTTCCTTTAACTTTTGGGAACTTTCCTCGCACTTGGTCCTCCCAAGAAACTTGTGTGTCTTCTTCGGCAAAGTAGTCATAGGACAAGCAATCCACGAGAAGTTGTCAATGAACTTCCGGTATTAACCGGATAACCCTAAGAATGATCTTATGTCGGTCACGCAAGTGGTTGTAGGGCCATTCCTCTATGGCTTTAATCTTTTTAGGGTCGACTACTATCCCCTTCTCGAAAATGATGTGACCTAGGTATTGTATCTGTGGTTTGTAGAAATCACACTTGCTAAACTTAGCGTACAGTTGGTGTTCTCATAGTACTCATAAAACTATCGGGAGATGTTCTTCATGTTCTTCTTCACTTTTGGAGTAGATCAAAATGTCGTCAATGAAGACTAGAATGAACTTGTCTAGGTATTTACTAAAGATTTTTTTCATCATGCACATAAACTTGGCAGGTGCATTCGTCAATCTGAAAGGCATTACCATAAAATCGTAATGATAATATTGGGTTCAAAAGGCAGTTTTACTAATGTCTTCGTCATGGATTCTTACTTGGTGATGTCTAGATCGTAGGTAGATCTTCGAGAAGATCTTCGCTCCTCCGACTTGGTCAAACAAGTCATCAATTCTAGGGAGTGGGTAGCAGTTCTTGATGGTTAACTTGTTGAGTTGATGGTAGTCGATTCACATTCACATCATCCCGTCCTTCTTCTTGACAAAGAGTATCGGTTCTCCCCAAGGGGACACACTTGGTCGGATGTATCCTTTCTCGCTCAACTCCTGTAACTAAAGCTTGAGCACCACTAATTCTGGTGGACTCATGTGGTAAGGGGCTTTGGAAACAGGTACTGACCCAGGTGTTAGCTCTATCGAGAATTCTAGGTCTTGTTTTGGAGGTAGCCCAAGTATTTCCTCGGGAAATACATCCTTGAATTCTACAAGCACTAGGAAGTCTTCGATATTTTGTTCCCTCTCGGCTTCTACTGTTTGAATGTTAACTGCAAAGAGTTTACAACCCTTTCTTACACATTTATTTTCCTGTAAGGAAGATATCTACCTTACAGAAACCTTCTTAGGTATGCCTTGAATCTTTCTTTGATTTTGTTGGTTATCCATGCATAGTATTGCTTTGTTCAAACAGTCAAGCAGGGCATGATGTTCTTCCAACCAATCCATGCCTATAAGTAATTCATACGACCCTGGTGTGTGAATAACCTGCAACAATTAATTAATGAAAATACATGAGATAGCGGAAATGACAGAACTCAAAATCACTTTTATTGATCGCTAGCTACTTCAAGGGGGAAACCTCCTTTGAGCAAGATCAATACAAATAACTTCACCATACCTTCATTGGTCTCAACACAAACTTATATACTAAGTCTGGGTGCCAATACAATGGGTCAATACTATGTGTCAATACAAACCATGGGAGAATACAAACTATGGATCAACAATTACTACGGGACGACTTACAAAGCATATGCATCTAACAACAATAAGACAAACTATGGATCAACAAATACTACGGGACGACTTACAAAGCATCTGCGTCCAACAACAATATACTAACAAAGTAAATAGAAGGGTTGACATGGGTTCCTAACATCCCCTCTCCCTTAGAAAAATATTTGTCCTCAAAGCTTTAGATGTGGAAATTGATGCAGAATCTGAAGGAGTGGTTCCCCTATAGCATCCCCGGGTTGCATTCCGGGCCATTGACGCCTTTTGAGTTGAAAAGAGGGTTGCTTGGAAGGCTGTAGATGAAGAAGAACCATATCAGCTGCATGAAAAGTGCGCTCATAATGGTGATGATTGGCTTGTTGTTTCAGTCGAATTCTTGCCATGTGAAGATTGTCTTGCAGAATGAGAAGAATCTAATCGTGGTGTCAAAGAACCAAGTCAATTTCCTGAACTGGGGAGCTACTGAGGGTGTGTGGAAGAAGAACTAGTGGTGCATGGCCATATATTGCTTCATATGGTGTCCTTTTAGATGTGGTATTATACCACTGGAGCGTTTCTAGGAAATCCATAGAAATAGTTGTCCAAATCTCTATAGCGATGGGCAAGGGTTCGAGCAGTCCCAAAAGGAGTGTCGTTTCACCCTTGTTGACCTGGCAAGTATCACAGTCAGCCACCATCTGTTGAATTGTCATGTTCATTCCCTTCCAAAATAAGTTACATTGGTCCCGGTCATACATTTTTAGGAACCCAGAGTGCCCTACTGATGAAGAAGTATGGAGTTCATAGAAGAGATAGCCCTGTTTAATAGATTGCAACCAATTTGGAACAAACAGAGAAATAGCTGTAAGAGAAACTGGGTCATCAAATGTGCGAGAAGGAGAATTTACCACCATGTTGTCCTTACCCTTCTTGTAAGTGATCGCATAGGCATAACCCATGAGTGGGATAACCCATTTCAGGTGTGCTGGGGAGGAGACCCATTGTTCTAGGAAATTTTCCAGACTCTGGAGATCAGTCTTGATGCAGAAATAATTCCCTAATAGGTATGGCTACCACTTCTGTACTGCATGCAAAATAGCCATCATTTCCTGTTGAGATGTAGATGTGGCTAAATTCTTACCAGAAAGGTCTCTTGAAGGTGACAAGCCCACTAGTTCAGCAAGGACACCTGCATATCTATCCAAGGAAGTAGGGGAGACCGTTGATGGGTGCATTTGAATGGAATGGAGTTGAGCGATGACACCATGTGAATTCTTCTTAAGGATCTTTTTTAGGCGATGTGAACTGATGATGTGGAGAGACCCTTGTTGTAAGCCCTTAAATTTGTGTTGTTTCCCATTGACTAAAAACTGCATCCAAAGTTCAGAAAAATCCCATAAGATGGGGCCAAGTGTGCGTAACCATTGAACACCCAAAACCACATCACATCCGCCTAGGAACAACAAAAACATGTCAGAGCGTAGGTTATAATATTCCAGAGAGATACACACATTGTGACACTTCCCCTTGCAAAGTAAGGTGCCCCCATTGGAAACCATGACTTCAAAGTTGGAGCAAGGATGTACAAAACAATCAGCATGTTTGGTGATCCGAGGGTCAATGAAGTTATGAGTGCTACCAAAATCAATGAGTATTGTAAGAGGAAGCTTCTTGAAGTAACCTCTGACCCGCATTGTTTGGGGGGTGGTGACGCCGAATAAAGCATAGAGAGATATCTCTGGTTGTTCATGCTGAGATGGGGGGTCAATAGGTGGATCCTGAATGTCAACCTGATCATCCATTATATCTAGAGCTTCTTCGCCAATTTTAGAGGTAGGTGGAGAATCCATATCCAAGAGATAGAGATTTTGTTGAACACATCTATGTCCCCGAGTGAATTTCTCATCACAATTATAACAAAGCCCTTTTTCTTTGCATGCCTGCATCTCTGTTTCAGACAAATGCTTGATAGGAGTTGGTCGAGGAGCTGGCGGGATAGGAGGTCGTTGAGAACCGATATTTTGGAAGGGAACAAAAGTGGGTTTGGAGCATTTTTGGGATGCAATCTTGTCTTCTTCCAACTTAGCCAACCATAGGACTTCCATCATTGTGTTGGGACATAAAATTTTAACCTATGACCTGATTTCATCCTTAAGACCATTGATAAAACAACTCCTATAGAATTCATCAGACAATCCTTCTATGTGATTGGCTAGTTTCTCAAATTCTATCCGATACTCTCTCACAGTGCCACTTTGACGAAGTTTAGTGAGTGCTCCGGTGAAGTCATCAAAAGCACTAGGACCAAATCGTTGCAAAAGGAGTTGGCAAAAATCTGTCCATTTTGGCTCGTCATGAGCCTTGATGTACCAATGGTACCATTGAAGGGCTTGCTTTTCCAAACAAAAAGATGCAAGTGGAACTTTTTGGACATCAAAAGTATTATGAAGACTGAAATATTGTTCTGCATGATAGATCCATCTAGTCAGATCAGTACCATTGAAGCAAGGAAATTCAAGCTTCGAAACACAGAAATTGCTGGAAGAAGAGAACCCATTGGCTGCAGAAGATTCTTGTTGTTGGGTATTGTTCATGGCTTAATGCTGAAGATGGAGGCTGAGAAATTTTTCATCCAGATCTTGGAGTTTGGTTTGGATGGATGCAAGTGCTTCCTCCATGGTTTTTGCTCCTACGCGGGTGACAACCATAACCAAGAAGTTTTTTTTTTAGAATGGATCTGCTACAACACAGAAGGGAGCAAAAACGGATGGATCTGCAATGACGCGAAAGTGATCGGCAACAAATGGATCTGAAACGACGTAAAATGGATCGAAAAAGGCTGGATCTGAAATGAATTTCAGAATAGATCTGAAACGGTTGGATCTGGAATGGATTTCAGAATGGATCTAAAACGGCGTGGAAGTGATCAGTAATAGTTCAACTGAAAATATATATGGACCCCAGGTATTGTGGCTTCCTAATAGTTCAAGGGTTTCACTCGGCCACCAATGTTGTCTGACGGCTTGCGTATTTGGGAAGTACCCCTCACTCCACCGCTCAGGTAAAACTGATAACCACTTTCCCACAAATGACAGCTCTTGGTTTACCTCATGGGTGGGAACTAGTCAATCAGGTAGGGGCCGTTTCCCTTTTCTCTGGCAGGTCCTCTTAATGGGCTAGCTACTTTGGGGTTCCTATGGTACTCCTCACAATGAGTTTTAGGGCTTATGCCCAAGTACTTCCCACAGTTAAGTGGATTGGGATTATTCCCAGATCCGAAGCTGCAACAAATGCGAAAAAACATTTGGCATAAATTTCACCCAACGAGCCCAAGAAAGTGCTTTGATACCAGATGTGAAGAACCTGCAACAATTAATTAATGAAAATACACGAGATAGCAGAAATAACAAAACTCAGAATCACTTTTATTGATCATAGGCCACTTCGAGGGGGCAACCTCCTTTGAGCAAGATCAATAGAAATAACTTCACCATACCTTCATTGGTCTCAACACAAACTTATATACTAAGTCTAGGTGCCAATACCATGGGTCAATACCATGTGTCAATACAAACCATGGGCCAATACAAACTATGTATCAACAATTACTACGGGACAACTTACAAAGCTTATGCATCCAACAATAATAAGACAAACTATGGATCAACAAATACTACGAGACGACTTACAAATCATATGCGTCCAACAACAATATACTAACAAAGTAAATAGAAGGGTTGACATGGGTTCCTAACATAGTGGCAGGATATTCAAATCTACCTTAGTTTGGAATCCATTCAAATCTATCTCGCAAGTTCTAACTAGTTCGGAGAATTTCCATTTGGTACCAGTGGCTAGTTGTACCATCCATGATTTTTTGCGACTCTCTCGGTTTAACTTACAATTATAAACTATCCTAGGGGAGACATAGCTTCGGCATGCATCGGGATCTATCAAAATTGAAACAGTTGTGTTTGAAATCTTACCCTCAATATTGACCATAGTGGCTTGGTGGTCTGCTTGTTAGCCATCAAGTGTAGCATAGATCCTGGGTGTTCTTTCCATGTCCCCTGCTGTTGGGTTTTCCTGAATATTGTGTGAAACTCTGTCCATCTTGTTAGGACAATCACGGAAATAGTGAGGCCCTTGGCATTTCCAGCAAGTAATGGTTGGTGGGGCAGCTTTTGCTCCTTTGTAAAAGGATGGTCTACTTGTATGCAGTGCTAGAAAATTTGGTCGTGCATGAGGTCGGTTGAAGCCTCGGTTGGGTGGGAAACTATTGTTCTATTTCCGGTAAGGTGGTGGTCTAAAACCCGGTCTTCGACTGTCTAAAAATGTTCTGAATCTATCTTTGTTTCTGTTTATGTTATCATTCCTTGGCTTTCCGTGTTCATAATAGAGTCTAGCTTTGTGTAAAGTCACGTCTAATGTTTTAGGCATGTCAAACTCAATCTTCTCTCAAAAATTCGGAGCTAGGCATCCTAAAAATTCTCGTATCTTGACTTTTTCATCCTTTATATAAGGAACATAATGTAGTAGATCCAGAAATCTGTTGATGAAAGCTTCCATAGTTAGGAATCCCATCTTTAGTTCATGAAATTCTTTGATCTTTTTGTCAAAGAATCTTTCAGACATGTATTTGTCTTGAAATAATTTGCTGAAAGCATTCCATTTTATGTCTCTCACTTCTTGCCCTTTTGTATGTTTCAAGTCTCTCCACCATTTAGGTGCTTTACCATTTAAGTTGTAAATGGCCAGTCGTGCTTGCATTTCGTTGGAATAATTGTGGACTTTAAAATATTTGTTCATTCCTAACAGCCACTCCTCAGCCTTCTCCCCAGTGTTTATCTCTCTGTCATAAGTTGGGGATTTTATTTTCTGGAACTCTCCTTTCAAACTCTCATCATTCTTCCTCCTTCTCTTGCAAGGGGAAGGTGAACCATCCTCATTGGAAGAGCTTTTACAGTCCTCTTCGATGTAATTAGGTATGTGTTCTTCACATTCATCTTCTTTAGGACTGATGGATATTTTTGTGTGACGGTTATTCTCCTTGGATTTGTTGGCTCAGTGGGTGGGTTGTCCATGGGACCTCGCCCCTGTTGAGCTCTGAAGTAGAGCTTCATTTATGGCTTGATGTTCCCGTATTTCCTGCATATTATCATCTCTGAAACTCTGCAACTCATTTTGCACTGTTGTATTGATCTCATTAGATCTGAGTTTAATTCATCCACGATCTCTTTCCCTCGTGGTGGGGAATTTAAGTTCCCATCTATGCTGCTATCTTTTTCTGTATTCATCATTCAGGCTGTATTTGTACCTTCAATGTTTTAATCAATTTATAAGAACAAAAATCTGTTAGTTTATATAAAGAAATGTATAAGTACATGTTTCGAAACATACGTATCTACAGCGGATGTTTTATCTAATAAGCTCAATAGGTCACTTAGTATTGTAGATGGGCTCTGATACCACTTGTCATGTCCCTAAACTGTAAAAAAATTTTAAAAAATCACTTACGTCTAACATCGTCTATTCAGTACATGTTTATCAAATTAACTTCAGCACTGGAATTTAAATATAAGACTCATCGACAAATGATAATTCATGGTTTATAAAAAAAATTATGATTCACTGTTTTAAATGAATTGGATGTAGTTATTTGCTACTTTGTAGTTTTGCGGAAGCGGTGGAATAAAATGATGTAGAGTTTGAACTATGTAAATATAATTCAGTTCGTATGAACAACCTGATAAAAATACCTGTTGTCTTTTATAGTCTTGTATGTTCTTATGGATGTTTTTAAAGAGCCTTGTGTTGGGGAAGCTGGTGGCATGACTGGGCTTACTTAGCATTATGCTAATGGCTATTTCTACCTTTATTTATGTAGGTTTTTTTAAGCTCTCAAGCTAAGTAGAAGTGTTAGTTTATAAAAAGGGGTGGAAAAAGTCTAGGAGGGGAAATCCCAACATAATTACTTAAAGTACTAAAGTTCAAACCAAAACAAAGTGGATACATGCCAATTTGACTAAAAGAATTCGACTACAAAGGAGTGACAGTCTCGACTATAGAGAAGTGAGTTTTGGATGGCTTTTAATTTCTCCTACGTTAATGAATGCTATCCAGCTAGATGGCATTAGGGTCTCAAGCACTAGGTTGGCTTTCATTTGAGCTTCATTATCGTTACCTGGAGTTTAGGGTTTGGAGAGCTCTAGTATGCTAAATCGATGGTAGGGTTTGTGTTAACTTCTAGCCATCAGATGAAAACAAGAGGGCATCGTTTGGTCATGGGTGTGGTGCTCTAATATGGGCCTACTCTTACTATGTGACAACGATCTTCTCACAAGAGGTAAGCTCTGAGACTTCACTTTGTTTTGCTGTAAGTATTTCACTTTCAGTTTGCTCAACAATGATACTAATGTTTGAATGTTTACATGATGATAGGGTCACGTTGTTGGGAGCTTGGGTCTTGGCGTGAAGGGGGGTATTGCTTAGCTATGGAGGCTACGGTAAGCCCGGTACCTTGTGACCAATATTCTCCTCTCAAGCATGTGTTTTGTCTGTAAAGAATGTTTGCTCTGGAGATGGGCATGGATGACTCAATCGAAAAATCTGTTGATGTTGAGTCTAAGTGGAGAGAAATCGTGGCCTAGGTTTTAAGGCATGCTCTGTAATGTAATTTGACCCAGCGTTTAGCTTGTATGGCGTTTTGGTGGGAGGAATCCCTAACTTGGCTCCTGTAAACGATGGATGTGGTTTATGGGCATTTTGAAAGAAATGTTTTTTTTAAATGAATGAATCTCTTCTTATCTGAATCTCTGCCATGGTTCGTAGATGTAATAATTTATTGTTGTAATAATTTATTTTGGCTCTGTATGCTTCTAAATATTGAAACTAGCAGCTTTTGGTTTTTCTTTTGTAAATATCTGTAAGTGTTTTCGATGCATATAGCTAAGTAATATTTAAAAGGTTCCTTTATATTCAACCTAGGTTTATGAGTTTGTTTAAACTATAAGATGGGCATGAAGCCCTTATCTGCGTTTACTCTTTTAATATAATTTCAGTTATCCTTTGGTATTTTAGTTTATTCGTTGAGTTGAGAATTAGTTTTCATGGCAAGGGACAAACCCTAATTGGTTATGTGTTTTCCCAATTGATTCAATGTGTAAGATTTTACAATTTGCTGAGATGGTAATTGGATTTTTTTTAAATGCATACAGGGTTTGGGTGAACTTCTATCTCTGTTACGTTTTCTTTGGGTGGCTACAGCTACCAAGGCAAGGTCGTAGAAAAAAAATAACGTGTTGACTGTGAATGAAAGGGCGTGAACAGAAAGTCTTGTTTTAATTAATGTTTAATGTGGAAATTATGGCAAGGCTTCAACCTTAAAAACACAGTTTTGTTTTCAAGTCTTTAATTTACAGTTTTAAAGTTTAGGTAGGGTTGACCTATGCTGTAGCGTGATTTCTGAAATTAAGATAAAGTTTTTTAAGGCAACAGAAATTCGAACCTGGAACTTCATTTTGGTATTAATAGATTTTAATGTTGTTAGAGCCCTAAGTGTCTCGTCCTGAGTAAGGCGAAGGTTGTAATTGATAAATTCTTTATGGTTAATGTTTTTCTTTGGTTTTATGGATTAATATTTTATATTGTGTGTTTTTGCTTTAAATGTGATAATTAAGTGTACAGGAAAAAAACGAAAGAGACCCTATGAAACTTATCATAGTTTTTAAATGAAAGGTTCAGGTGCTGCATGCAAATTGACTCTAGATAGAATGGAGAAGTTTTAAGATTATTAGCTTGGAACTAAATCAAGCGAATCGATCTCCTTTTAGGAGACGATTCTGTTGAAAACATAATTAAATGAAATTTGTTTATGAGGTTTTGTACTATTTCAGTTTTAGCTAGGGTTTAAACCAGAATTTTAACTCTTGGAATAGGAAGAATAACCCAGGAGAGCCAATGCCACAGGCCCTTCCTCTCATTAACTACTGCTACTAGATTTAATGTTGAAAAGAATCGATAGAATTAAATTTCCAAGTTTAGCAGCCTAATAATAAATTGAAAAGAACATAAGAGTATCTCATACCTGGACAGTTGCAGCTTGGTCCTTTTGCTGGTACAGACCTGCACACCTTGAAACACTTCTTACCAAAAATAATTATGTATTGATCTGGCTGACCTGTAGAATATTTGAACCAAATGACTTTGGGACTACCACGTTCCTCCCAACCTTGACCCTAAACCGTTCCTGGTTCACTAATGGATTCCCCCGAGCTGGTTCCAACATGCAATACGACAATAGATGACCTAGGGCAGACTGCTGATGGTAATCAGATCTTGAAGAAATTCTCTCCTCTTACCATAAGAGAAGGAAAGATGCCCTTCACTGGGGCATTGTTTTTCTTTATATAGGTGAACTTTTGGAATATAGCTGTTGAGTTTAACAATAATATTTTTTAATATTAACTCCAGGTTTGTTTTAGTTTGAATTATAATATATGTAAAGAATATTTTATTTAATTCTTTACTACTAGTTAATCTAGGACTTTTTAACTTGTTCCTCTATGATTTGTTCTAAAGGAACCTTTATATTTTATTTACTTTGTTTACAACCTATGTGTTTCTATTAATTTAGATCATAACCTTTTTCTTATATATAACATAAGTAAATATCTTGTGCATACATTTCCTGCATATTATTCATACATAATATATATGATATAAATAATATCCTATGCATAGGTTTCGTGTATATTATTTATACATAAGTGAGACTTCTTTTATAAACAATCAACTTTTTTATTTAATTAATTAAATCTCATAACAAATATTTAATATAGGGTCCAATCTTTGTACAAGGTCCTTTTGATAGGTTTGGATAGTTGGCTAGGTTAGGTGACTCTAGGTCCCTCTTGCATGTTGGATTCCCTCATTTAACATGGTAGTTCCCGCAGTCTTTGGTGAGAGATAGAAATGATTCATTTAACCAATTAAATAATTGTGATGAATAGTAGTTTTATTCAAAGTCTTCTCAACTCAACACTTTTAAGATCAAGTAACCCCGAGTGCTCTTCAGAGCTTTGGCTCAACACTCTCACATGGGCGTTACACTAGTGCAATTCTAGAGCATCTCGTTCAACACTAGTACTAGAATGTGGTTGTGAAGCACATCTAGGATATATATACAAATGGCCTCGGATCTGGTATTCATTATCAAGCTTGGAGTGATTCAGTGCTTATGCCCAACACTCTATGTACATCGGGGCTTATGCCCAATACATAATAAAAGTCCTCTATGTGCATCGGGGCTTATGCCTAGCACATAGGTCATCCATGTTCTCCAGAGTCCACGCTCAATACATATAAAATTCAATCATACATATCATAACTCTACATAGTATATAACAAAATATCATCTCAATATAATAGGGTCTTGTACTCAATCTCATAATAAAGCATCAATCAATATACATTGGGGCTTTCCGCCCAGTATATAGCAATAATATGTATCTGATAGGGTCCATGCCCAAATATGTATACCTACAACAAAAATATGGCATGTGCATCGGGGCTTACGCCCATCATATAATAAAAGTAAAAACATGTGCATTGGGGGTTATGCCCAATATATCCAAATAAATCATATGTGTTGAGGCTTTAAGCCCAATATATAACATCAATATAGTCAGTCAAAATTTGGGATATTACAGTGAATATCATCAAAGTGTTTAGATTCCACTGATATGTGTCCCGAATCAGATCTGATATAAAATTGGGAGCTCGTAAAGAAAATAGGAACACTAGTTCAATTTTGGCCACACTGAACACGAGGTTTCCAACTCTTCCCAAACACTACCAGAGCAACTCGAACTATCCCAATATCAATTAAATAATGGACTCAGATAGACTCTAGTGAAACTATCTGACCCACTGATAGAATCCATAGAAATTCCAAAGAAGTATGAAAGAAACCCTCTCAAAACTAGTGAGAAACAAGCTAGATTTCCCCTACATTGGAATACTAGTTTTTCAACTTGACCCAAACACTTCCCAATCAGCTCAAGTCTTACCAAGCAGATCCAATTCGAACATGACACTCTGAAATAAAAATAATAAAAATAAAATAACTTAATAACAAAGTTTAGGGAGCTGATATAAAAATTTAATACACATTGTCTTAAGATTGCTTAACCATACTAGCAGATTTGCATATAAATCACCCATAAGCTTGAACATTGAACACCATATGATGAAAATATCTTTAAATATTTATTATGAATGTATGGATTCAGTAAATATACCTATTACAACAATATATGTCTCTTACAGAAGCTTGAAATCTAAGAAATATAGATATAGAAAAGTAGTTGTGCGCCCCTCCACCAGAAGAGATGCCGATTAGAGTACATTTAGTAAAATGATGATATCTCGGGCATACAGAAACATTTTTGAGTGAAATTAAAATTGTTTCCCACTGTAAATGATGCTATAAATGCAATGGAATATGTCTCACATCCCAAAAATTATCATAAGTATCGAAACCAAAACCTCCATTTCATCCCACCAACACCGGTCCAAGCTCTAAATCAAAAGAAATAAACTCCAAATGATAGGAATTTGACCCCACTATTGTATATGAACATATAACCTTCAATAAATATATGTATATAAGTATGAAAGTGATTTCTCCCCTCAATAATCAACTGCACTGAAGCACAATGAAAATATCTGGATGATCTCCTCCTCTCTACTAGCTTGGGTGGAATCTTTCACCACCAAAACTAGATCAATGGTAGAGAAGGTAAACACCCACCATGCAATGGACAAGATAATCTCTCCAATGGTGCAAAACAACAAAAATAATCCAAAATCCCTTTCACTTATGTCTTCATCCCTTTTATAAATCTTCATGGAGCATTTCCCCCTCATTCTAGAATTCTCTCACAAATATTTAATAAAATATTAATAAATTTTTTTTATGAAAGAATGTCACATTGGCACTCATTTAATTCCTATCTAATGTTATTTTTTCAAATAATTACTCCATCTACCTTGGAAATTCGAATTTGAGAGGCTTAGCTTGATTTTGGGGAAGTTACATTAGCATGTGGGCGCACCCTTCTCGTCTAGCGACATCCTTGGATAAATTTAGGACCTGAAACATGTCATAGGTTGTCATAAGTTCTCATAATCCGTCATAGGACCTGATTCTTGTCATAAGTTCTCATAGATATCATAGGTTGTCATAGATTCTGTCATTGACTAAAAATAGCCATGTGACTCTTCACCTTCCCCATGGGAGTTACATATCGCTCCAAATTCGAATTTGAGGCTGTTTCCATGTGTGAAGGAGAAATATTCCCTCATATGGACCCCACATATCCACTTATGCACCCCCAAGTCCAACTAGGACCCCATGCCACTTCATTTTGGATCAATTAATGATTTATCCATAATTTATTGGCCTATTTTCCACCATCAATTTAGAATTTGGAATTTCCTTGAGAAACTATAGGCCTTGGGGTTAAATATCAATATTTTAATTTTCCCACATAACCCTTAGGAGTTGGATAGGCCATATTATTTTTTTATCTGAAAATTATTTAATTGGGTACATTACAATCCTCATTACCCAAGATTGCTTGTCCTCAAGCAATTTCAAGCATGGATGTTGAAGAACTTGCTTTCCATCCAAAACTTTGAGTAGTGGAACTCATGTACTGCAATTGTTTGTTTCCAAAAGTAAAGAGATGTGGATTTTTTTTTCATATTGATATCTCCTATGACATCAACACTAAACACCAAAATATTAATTAAATCCATCAAAACAAAATTTGCACAATTAATGTTTACCTCTTTCATATTTTGGAAACCCTTTCAGAACTTTCAAACCTTTTGCCCACTGTATAATTCTTTGAAGTTGCCACTGAGTTGCAAAAATTTGAGTCTTCAATATTCCAAGATCATTTCAAAGAGGAGACACCATGCTTGTTGTTGCACTACTCTAATTACGACCACCTTCTCAAGTGGTGACTCAATCTCCAATACTTCTTGCTACCCCCAAAAATTGAAACCAATGAGTCCAAAAATGATCCGAGGGTCCCAAATGATCATGATACATGCATGGTGTGAAATGTATACTATGAAATGCCATGAACATCAAGAATGTGAAAATTGAATCCATCTCTCAAAAGGTCTCCCATATAGGAAACTGGAACATTGCTCTGCAAAGATTAACTCAAACAACTGAAGGTTGGTTTTCTCTCTCAAACCAACAATCGAACTGTTGCACCAAGTGAGCTGAAACCAAGCAATAATAGGATCCCATTTCTGTAAAGTTAGTCACAGCAGATCTAATGAACAAATAAATCAGTCACAACAGATGAATAAGAAGATATGGTGCAAAACTGTGCAAAACATGCAGCAGTGCTCTCTATCCCAGAAAGGGTGAATGAATTACAATAGATTACAATACAATCCAACCATGTCAATGGCAATTCGAATTGACTAAGTAGGCATTCGAATCACTGAAATGGAGTAGCTTGACTCAATCTAGGAGTCCTCATCAATCATCGGTGTTGCTCATCAATCACAACAAACAGTCATCCAGGTGTCAAGCTGAGTCTAACTGATCATAATAAATGTAACTGAAGTGTGTAGCACTGATATAGGATCTGGAGGCTCAGTGGGGGCGCATGGGAGGCTAACTGGAGTCAGAGCAAGTCACCTAATCGAACTGGAGGTCAATCGGAGGTGAAACAGTCAGTCAGGAGTGAAATCGGAGTGAAATCAATCAGAATCGGAGCTAACTGAATGTAACTGGAGTGAATCTGCAGTGGTAGGTGAGCAAGTGCGCCCTTCTCAGTCAGTAGGTGAGAAGAGGGCGCCTTTCAGCTTAGGAGGGCTAAAACTCTGTGGAAAGTGGCTCCCGGGTGCTAGAAGAAGGTGGATAAGGTGCTGGAGGCATCAAACTGGTGACTGGACTACATATCCTGAAATAGATCATGCAAGATCCTGAAGTAGATATGTATCCCGAAATAGATGATCCTAAAATAGATATGTATCCCGAAATAGATGATGGATATCCGAACACCCCCCCTCAAGCTAGACTATGATGTGCCAACTAAAATAATGTGGGGCCCTGGTAACTAAGACCAAAGGTCACCCCAATACAATAATCCAAAAAATGCTGAAAAATAAACTAAGTGAGGAAAGAGGGAAAACCCAGTGGGAAGAAAGCCCCCCCTCAAGTCTAAAGCATAATAATGAATCAATCTGTCTCCACCATGATGGAACTCACCCCCAACAGTGAACGGAGGTAAGAGAACTTCTTCTCAGTGAAGCTCTTGGTGAAGATGTCTGCAATTTGCTCATCGGTAGGGCAATATTGCAGAATGATGGTGCGGTCATGCACCAACTGTCGAATGTAATGCATATGAATCTCAATGTGCTTGGTCCTCTGCCGCTGAACTGGATCTGTGGAGATCTTGATAGCACTTTGATTGTCACAAAATAGGACAGTCGAAGTAGTGCCACCAAAACCAAACTCGGAAAGAATACCCTGCAACCAAACTGCCTGAATGCAGGCATTGACTGCCCCTCGATACTCTGCCTCTGCTGAAGAAAGTGCAATGGCTGCTTGCTTTTTGCTGGACCAGCAAATAGCACCATGACCAATCATGAAAACATAACCGGAAGTGGACTTCCGATCAATGCTATCACCTGCCCAATCTGAATCAGTAAAACCAATGAAATCTAGCTCAGAATCTGCAGCATAATGTATGCCAAACTGTCTCGTACCTTGCACATACTGCAAGATCCGCTTGGCTGCTCGCCAATGAAGCTCATGTGGCTGCTGCATATATCTTGACACGGCACTCACGGCATATGAGATGTCAGGCCTAGAGTGTGTCAAATAAAGTAGTGAACCAATCAACTGTCGATACATACTGCAATCTGCAAGCGGTGTGGAATCTCCCTCCTCAAGACTGATTCCTGAGAGGAATGGGAACGGGGCTGCCTTACATTCAGCCATATTAAACTTCAATAACAGGTCGGAAGCATATTTTTGCTGAGATATAGTGATCCCATCGAAATTTTGAGCTATCTCCAAGCCCAAAAAGTGACTCAGCAAGCCCAAATCGCTCATGTCAAAAGCTAGATTTAAGGCAGTTTTTAGCTTGTTTATTGAAGTAAGTGTGCTACCAGTAATAAGCAGATCATCAACATAAAGTACAATAACCAACAAATTACCTTTAACTCGCTGAAGATAGACATTCGGATCAGATTTGCATCTTTGGAAATTCTGAGAAAGAAGGAAGAAGTCCATCTTTGCGTACCAAGCTCTTGGGGCCTGTTTTAACCCGTACAAAGACTTCTTCAATCTGCAAACCAATGATGGATCTGATGTATAACCCTCTGGCTGCTGCATATAGACCTCTTCAGCAAGGTCTCCATGTAAAAATGCACTCTTCACATCCATGTGATGCACCTCCCAGTGCTTGGATGCGGCAATAGCTAAAACAAGGCGGATGGAATCCATCTTTGCAACCGGTGCAAAGGTCTCTGTGTAGTCCACTCCTTGGACTTGGGAAAAACCTTTTGCCACCAACCTTGCTTTATATTTGCTGATAGTGCCATCAGCAGCAACTTTAGTACGGTAGACCCATTTACACTTCACTAATTTTCTTCCAGGTGGAAGAGAAACTAGCTCCCATGTATTGTTCTTTTGAAGAGAACTGTACTCTTCATCCATGGCATCTTTCCATCTCGGATCTCGATGGGCTGAATAATATGATTGGGGATCTGAACCAGCCATCAAATAACAAATCTCAGGAAGAAATGGATCAGCAATAGAAAGAGCCATACCTGCCCTTTGAAAGTCTCCTCTTGTTCGTCTCGGATCAGCAGGATTTCCAAGACTAGAACCAGCAGATTGTAGAGTATTTTGGGCCCACTTTGGTAACTGAGGGAGATCTGAATGGTCGGATTCCGAACCTGATATGTCATTATCATCATATGCTGCTACAATATCAGAAATATCAGAACTCATACCTTCATTATCGCTGCTCGAATCTTCTTCTGGTGAAGGCGGTGAATCGGCAGTTTTCTCCTCAACTAGTTGCAATTCTTGAAGCGGTTCTTCAAACTGCACACTGCGCTCTATGAATATCTTTTTAGATCTGATATCCATGAGTTTATATGCTTTTGATTCTTCCCCATATCCTATCAATATACACTCGATACTTTGTGGATCCAAAGCTCGTCTCTTCTCAGAAGGAATTCTAGCCCATGCAGTAGAGCCAAAAACTCTCAAATTTGACACATCCGGTTTGTGACCAAAGAATGCTTCGAAAGGAGTCATACCTTTCACGGATGAATGTGGAACTCGGTTCTGTATATATGCAGCAACATTGATTGCTTCAGCCCAAAGATTTGCAGCCAAACCTTTTGATTCAATCATGCATGTAGCCATCTCTTTCAGTGACCGGTTTTTCCTTTCCGCTACACCGTTCTGCTGGGGTGTGTAGGGAACTGTATGTTGGATCTTGATTCCGCTTTGGGCACAAAGTTGCAGCAACTCGGACTTGATATATTCCCCACCATTATCAGATCTAAGAGCTTTGATCTTGCTCTCAGTGGTGGTCTCAACAGAAGCCTTAAAATCCTTGAATTTTCCAAGCACTTCTGACTTGTTTTTGAGAAAGAATACCCATGTAAAGCGAGAATAATCATCAATAAATGTCAAAACATACCTTGAACCATTTAATGACATATGGGGCAGCGGACCGCTGATATCAGAATGGATCAATCCCAAAATAGTAGAGGCTCTGCTAGCCTTGCCGCGGTCGAATCTGTGCTCGGGGTGCTTCCCAATAATGCAACCGGTGCATATTCCCTTCGAGGAACGGAGTTGTGGCAGCCCATCAACCATGGATTTATTTGATAGCAGCAGCAAATACTTATAATTTAGATGTCCAAATCTTTCATGCCAAAGCCTACTAACCTCATTACCATGTGTGCGAAGAGCAGTGGGCTTTGCAAGCGGAATAAAGTGCGAAAACTCATAACATTTTGCAGTGTGGTTTGCCTTTCCAACCGCAACTAGTCTTCCACTTTTGATATCAGAAATTTCAACTGTATTAGGGCTGAATGTGACTTTCTTTGGATCACCAGTATGTGTCATTTGATAAACAGAAAGGAGATTCGAAGCTAAGGAAGGCACATAGAGAACATTCTGAAAGCATCCATGATCTACATGAATCGTACCTTTGCCCTTTGAAGAAATTTTTGAGTCATCTCCCAAATGGATGGGGATGGAGCTGTTTGGATCGAATGAGGAAAAAGAATCAATATTTGCAGCCATATGATTTGATGCACCCGAATCTATCAAGAGAGTGGGCTTCGAAACCGTTGCCATGAGTGCTTGTCCTCTTTCATGATCGTCATTCCGATCCTTCTTCCTTGCACCGTCAGGAAGGGTTATGTTGTTCTTTTCCAAAAGGAGGGCCATTTGATCTATAGTCTTCTTCATACATGAACTTTCGGGATGAAAGCCACGGTTACAATAAGTACATTTAGATTTTTGGTTACCTTCTTTGCCCTTTTGCTTGGATTTCGAACTGGATGGTGCATCCGTTTGCTTGCCTTTGTCTTTTTGCTTGTGAGGCTCGAATTTGGGCTTCTCCTTCTTTAGCTTTCCTTTACCATTCGAAATCTTGGGTCCTTGAACAAATAGGGCTGAATCTTTGGAGCTTATGGACCCCATTTGAATCAACTTGTCATGCTCTTTCGTAACGGACTCAATGAAGGCATTCAAGGTAGGCATCTTCCAATTCGGGGTAGTTAGCCGACCGGAATTGAAAGTGGAGACAAATACCGAATAATCTTTCCCAAGCTTGCTTAGAATGGAGAGGATCAACTGCTTATCCTCTTTGATAACACCACTGTTCTTCAATTGCAAGTTCAAGTTCTTGAATTTTGTGAAGAATTCATTGATGGTCTCGAAATTTTCAGGATTAAGGCCAATCAATTCATTCTCTAATTGAAAAGCCCTAAGCTCATCCTGCTTGCCGAATAGTGTCTCAAGTTGCTCCCATATGGCCTTTGGAGTCTTCAATCCGCTGAGATGGAAGTGAAGATCTTTGGAGATGGAGAGACAAAGTAGACCGTAAGCTTCATCAAGCTTATTGTAGTGTTTGGTTCTTTCTGCCACATTGTTTGGCTCCAATTCAAGACCAAGAGTGACTCGGTAGTATCCTTTTGAACGTAATATGATCTCCATATCATCTTTCCAATCAAAATAATTGAATGGGGTGAGGATAGGCTTTGAAGAAGAGTATTCCATTGCTAGGAGCGAGTCAAATGATGAAGAAGAAGCTTGCTTGCAAACTATAGCGAATGGAAATGCTGTAGGGAAGCTTGCATGCAGAATGTAGCGAGTGCACTTGGAGGAGATAATTAACCTGCAAATCACATAAGAACAATCACAATAAGGTCGAACAATCCACCCTTTGAGAGTTGCATCACACCTGGGATTGGATTTCAAGCAATGTTGAATGGGTCCAATGTATCAAATCCAGGAATTATGTGGTAACTCAAGCTTCTGGAGTGGTATTGGAATAATTTTCAAGCTTTGCATGCACATGAGCGAATGCCCTTGAGATATCTCATGCCAAACTTTTTGCAATTTTTAGCAATTCAGTCAAATCTTCTTGTATAAACACCTGTAGAAAAGAGATCTTGTCCCTGCAATGGCTCTGATACCATGTAAAGTTAGTCACAGCAGATCTAATGAACAAATAAATCAGTCACAACAGATGAATAAGAAGATATGGTGCAAAACTGTGCAAAACATGCAGCAGTGCTCTCTATCCCAGAAAGGGTGAATGAATTACAATAGATTACAATACAATCCAACCATGTCAATGGCAATTCGAATTGACTAAGTAGGCATTCGAATCACTGAAATGGAGTAGCTTGACTCAATCTAGGAGTCCTCATCAATCATCGGTGTTGCTCATCAATCACAACAAACAGTCATCCAGGTGTCAAGCTGAGTCTAACTGATCATAATAAATGTAACTGAAGTGTGTAGCACTGATATAGGATCTGGAGGCTCAGTGGGGGCGCATGGGAGGCTAACTGGAGTCAGAGCAAGTCACCTAATCGAACTGGAGGTCAATCGGAGGTGAAACAGTCAGTCAGGAGTGAAATCGGAGTGAAATCAATCAGAATCGGAGCTAACTGAATGTAACTGGAGTGAATCTGCAGTGGTAGGTGAGCAAGTGCGCCCTTCTCAGTCAGTAGGTGAGAAGAGGGCGCCTTTCAGCTTAGGAGGGCTAAAACTCTGTGGAAAGTGGCTCCCGGGTGCTAGAAGAAGGTGGATAAGGTGCTGGAGGCATCAAACTGGTGACTGGACTACATATCCTGAAATAGATCATGCAAGATCCTGAAGTAGATATGTATCCCGAAATAGATGATCCTAAAATAGATATGTATCCCGAAATAGATGATGGATATCCGAACAATTTCTTGTATTGCATCCTTCCAAACGTCATAAGTTCAAAATATAGATCATCAAAGTACATAACAACATCATACAAATGTACATCAAGAAGGTACCTCATCAAAGATTCATGAAAGTGCTTGTACATCCAAGTAAGTAGATCATCATGTCCCAAGTGCATACACCTATCAAGTGACCTATCCAATATGCTCCAATGACATAGATGAGTGTCCCATGTCCTATAATTCTACTCCAAAAGGATGTAAGATGCATCAAAATAATCATCCTTGTGTTCTTTCATCCAAGAAGTGAATGAAGAACCTCCACAAAAATATGAACCGAGTAAGGAGAAAAGAAAACAAGGAGACTTCAAGTGGCTCAAAGAAGTCTCATCCATACACTAATGAATGTGAGAGTCATAAAAAAATAGATAAGGATGTGGCTGCCAATAAGAATGTGCTCCAATCATAAATCTCTTCACCCAAGCATTGGATGAAGTTCCTCCAACATCAAATGAACTAAGCAAGGAGCAAGAAAAATCATGAGTCTTCAAGTGACTCAAGTGAACATCATAAGTGAATCCATGTAGATGTGTATCATCGTAAGGTAACAAAGGATTTTGTTACAAATGTAGACAAGAAGGTTCTCTAATTATGTCATCATCAAAAGGAGAGATAGGAGTTTCGTACTCCTCATGGGTAACCATCAGAAAGAACCCTTTCACCAATACTTCATTAGGATAAATGCTACAAAATATGGAAGTGTAGGATGTAGGAGAATGAACCAACTCACCCAAATGATCAGAATGTAAAGAAGTTTCATCATGTGAAGGATCCATAGGGGTAGGAACATGCACCTCCCTCAAAAGTGTGAAACTTTTCTCATAGGTTGGTTCCAAGGTAGAGGAATCATGCACTTGTTCAAAAAGTGCATAACCATCATCAAGAGGAAACTCAAGTTCCTCTTCCACCACATCAAGTGCTCGGATATCATCAAGCTCATCTTCAAACACATCAAACATATGCAAATTTCCATGTTTATCGTGATCCACCATGTCATGAGAGTCCTCCAATCAATCTACCATATGACAATTTGAAACATAGGAGGAAGAACAAGTATCTTTCAATCTCTCAAGAAGTTGTTCATTTTGAATTTTTGAGATTATGGATATCCTCATTATTCTTTAATTATGCATCATGTAACCATTCATTAAGCTCAACCAAATTGTTTCTATACAAAATCAAAGACATGAAATTACCTTTGATGTTGCACATTGCTCTTTGAATCTTCTCCATGTCTTCAAGGAAGGATGTCTCCTCCAGTGAAGTATCTCTCCAACAAGAATTTGACACCAATTCTTGAATGTCATGGAGAGTCTTAAATTCCTCTTGAATCTTATTTTCATCCATCTTCAAGGACCCTACTAGAAAATGAGGTTTTTGCAAATGAACCTCCTCTTTTTCTTCCTTCTTGCTTGGGATGACTTCATGAAGCTCAAGTGGTGATGGGGAAGTTGATCTTAGTTATTCTTCAACTACTACAAGGTATCCATATCCATGTTCAATGGAATTTTGTCTTGTATAAACACCTTCAAAAGTGATCTCTATGTCACAAACATAGAGATGTGAGCACCCATCAGTAGGTACTCCTTCATAGTTCAAGCATCCATCAGTAGATGCTATTTGATCCATGTCCAAAGTAGAATGTGTCTCAGAATGATATTCACTAGTTTCAATGGATGTTATTCATGTTCGTGTGGTGTTTTTCATATTTTTCAAAGTCACTTGGGAGTGACTTTTGATCCTCTTCATGTTATGCTTCTTTTGCTTCACCACCTACAAAACTAGGTGGCTCATGCATCTCCTCCTTTTCACTCAAACATATATGATTTTCTCTCCAAGGTATTTTGCAAGAAGGTCATAGACCTTTCTTCACTAACTCCACATATTCATTATTGGGCCTATATACAAACACCCAATCGACAAAGTTTTCAAAAAGAATGGCCTTCTTTGTCTTTCCCATCAAAGCAAGATATGCCTGATATTGCTGATTCAAATTTTTACAAGTTTCTCTCAATATTTCTAATTCATTCATAGTATTAACCTTTGGTCGTATGACACATTCATATTCATAATAGACAAAGTCATAAGAATAACCCTCATTCCGTATGATATTGTAAGAAGTGTTGCATGGTGGAACCTATTTCTCATGACATTCACATTCTTCTTCATATTGCTCACACACTAATACAAAATGAGGAATTAATGACTAAAATTCAGCTATAAACGACTATTTTTGAGTCAACGACTAATAGTAGCAAATTCCCACTATCTTATAGCTTGACTAACTTAGTCATATTTCACTTAGTCATTAATTGGTTGACTTATTAGTCATTGATTTAGTCATTGATAGTCACTGATTTAGTCATTGATTTATTCATTGATTGCCACAATTAATGACCAAATATACAACTAAATAAACTACTAGATGATAACATATTAATGACTAATCTAAATACAACTAAACGTTAGTCACGCTATAAGATACTAGAAATTAGCTACTAATAGTCGTATATATGCAAATTTAGTCATTTTCTTCGTCACTAATTTATGATAGGGTACAGAGGAATCGAACCACCAATCTCCTTCCTATAATTAGGAAGGTGCTCTACCATTGAGCTAGCACCCTTTAAGAAGTTGTTATTTCTTGACAATGATGATATTCAAACAAATTTTGCATAATTCAAGCATACAAAATAATGATTACCAAGTTACTATAGATCCATAATGTCTTACCTTGTACTAGTCCTTAAAGTCTTTGAACTGCATTTATTAAGTGCAAATATATTTTTGTACTTAATAAAAGTAGTTGAAGAACTTGAAGGACTAGTACAAGGTAAGCCATTATGGATCTATAGTAACTTGGTAATCATTATTTTGTATGCTTGAATGATGCAAAATGCAAAAAATCCCAAAAATTTATAGGCATGACAAGCATGCATCCATTGTTAAACTATCTACCGAGTCATCTAAAGTCATGCCAAGATATATACATTTGATTGAATATTCATAAGCAACTTGAAGATAATGCTGAATGATGTCATGGAAAGGAGAATTTCAGTTTATACAAAAGTAAAGGATGAGCAAATGGTGTCCCAAACTCATCTTCCTCCAATGTGGGCCAAGCCACCATCCCCTGTAAAATGAACATAGGTGCATGTTTCTCTCAGGTTCCATGAACATCTTACACAACCTTCAGATAGTTTCAATCAGATTTGGATTTCCATCTTAACTTCAAAGGACCAAAACTTGAACTAGTAAATTTGGAATATTTAAAATATATGTACAAAAAATCTCCACATCTAATAAACCAATACATCATTTACTTATTGCATGATATTAGAATGATGGACATATTGTTAGACAACATTTGGAGATTTTTTATAAGATTTGGATGTTCATTCTTAGGATGTATATGCCCATCCTAGGAAAAAGTAACCTCTAAAATATTTTTAAAAAATCAGATAGAAATTTTGGAATCAACAAGATAGGATCCCTTGTAATTTTCTTTAGTCTCCAGAGGAGCAACTCATTACCCAAAATGTATATAGAATAGTAAAAATAAATATACTACTAATTCCATTCCACATCAAGAAGAATGGGCATTGTCTCTAAGTACTCTTAGCCACTAGATAAATGGAAATGAAATGAGATGAAATATTAGAAACAATACCTTCGAGTTTGCTTGCTGACAAGAAGTATGAATACTTATGTGATCATTTTATTCAAAGGTGACTTAAACAGCCACTAACCTGCAATCAAGGCAATAAACCATGTTCAGATTGATATATAAATAAAATAAAATAAAATTTAAAGATATACTATGCCAATCCAACTATCATATATACCTCGAAAGAGAACTAGAAAATCTCCCACAACTATTCAACTTTGTCCAAAATGACCACATGGAATGCCACTATTTAAACAAAAAAAAGAAATTGAAAAC
The DNA here is from genome assembly GCA_027924585.1 of Larix kaempferi. Classification (NCBI taxonomy): domain Eukaryota; kingdom Viridiplantae; phylum Streptophyta; class Pinopsida; order Pinales; family Pinaceae; genus Larix; species Larix kaempferi. The sequence goes on along the minus strand of BSBM01000549.1, from coordinate 9,572,100 downwards.
ATGAAAGTAGTAATTTACTCTACATGTCTATTGGATCCAGAGTCACATAGCTGTACAATAGAATTAGTCAAGCACATGCAATAAAATTATAAATGGAAAAAAATAAGGAAAAAATGTGGTTTAGACCTTCCTTTATATACTCAGATATATATTATGATCGGACTTTGTCTCTTAGGAGAGAAGTCACTAACGAAACAATTGACATACCTGAGAGAGAGATAGATAGGTAGATGTAGGGCAGAGTGAGACAAATTTAGACCTCAATGTATTAATCAAAACAGTCTAGAAATGAGGATGAAATTTCAATCCCATTGCTGCAATAAATGATAGTCTTTTAGGACAGTGATACATCAAGCAAATAGAAGCCCCTTTCAAATGTGCAGAGGCAGCTTTAACCCACACTCTAGCACGTCCATTAGACTGCTGCACACTTCCATACATAGTAGCAGCCTCAAGGAGGCTTAAAAGGAGCACAAGAAACCTCTATAAAGTCTAAACATGATCAACATGTTGCAACAGGCTGAACAAGAAGCACAACATCCCTAGCAAAGGTCATGGTCGGCACCAAAAACAACACACTCATAGAAAATACCTCAGAATGGTCAGTATACCACATATCGAGTCAAGGAATCCCAAGGAACAATCATGGTTCAGTCTAGCAGACTCAACAAAGGTCACAACCCAGCTTAGTAGCCCCAAAAAGGTCCCGGATTAGTCCAAACAGCTCACAGAGGTCACGGCTCTATCCAAACATCCCACATAGGTCATGGTTCTGTCCAAACAACCCAAAGAGATCATGATTTTGTCCTAGCATAGGTCACGGCTCAGTCCAAGGCAGCCCACAAGGTCACGCCTCAATACTAGCAACCTCAAAGGTCATGGTAGGCACCAACAACAATGTTACACTCTGATAAAAGACCTCAGAACAGTCATCAGAACACATATCGAGTTAAGGCACCCAAGGAATAGTCATGGTTCAACCTAGAAGACTCAGCAAAGGTCACAACCCAAATTAGCAACCCAAAAACGGTCACAGCTTAGTCCAAACAGATAGCATAATGACCAACAAGGTTCAACACAAGATCAAACATCAACAAGAGTGGTCATAACATAGTGGGAAGACAACCCTTTCACCCACAAGACCAAGGTGTACCATCAAGGTACATAAATAACCCTTTTACCCACAAGACCAAGGTGTACAATCAAGGTGGGGAAACAAACCTTTTACCCACAAAACCAAGGGTCAAACTTTTATCTTATCTCTTAAGGTATATAGTCCATAGTTGTTCCATACAATAACAATAAGTTTTATCATCACCGTATAAGGAAGGTCCAAACTATGAAACACTTCGAGTGACTGAAATACAACATATATAACATAATTTTCATTTCTTTCAACTTAACACTCCCAAAGGTCCTTGTGTTAAAGTTGAAGCATCCAAGGACAATAAATAACAGCAGTAGTAATAAATTAACGAACAAGTTAAACTAGCATACATAAAGGAGAAACAATGTGGTAACATATGTAACATAATTTTCATTTCTTTCAACTTAAAATTTAACACTCCCAAAGGTCCCTGTGTTAAAGTTGGAGCATCCAAGGACAATAAATAACAACAGTAGTAATAAACTAATGAACAAGTTAAACTAGCATACGTAAAGGATAAAAAAATGTGGTTTAGGCCTTCCTTTATATACTCAACTATATATTATGATCATACTTTGTCTCTTAGGAGACAAGTCACTAACGAAACAATGGACATACCTGAGAGAGAAAGAGATAGGTAATTGTAGGGTGGAGTTGGATAAATACAGACCACAAGGTATTAATCAAAACAGTCTAGAAATGAGGATGAACTTTCAATCCCATTGTTGCAATAAATGACAGCCTTTTAGGACAATCATACATCAATCAAATAGAAGCTCCTTTCAAATGTGCAAAGGAAGCTTTAACCCACACCCTAGCACATCCATCAAACTTTGGCACACTTCCATACATAGTAGTAGCCTCAAGGAGGGAAAAGGAGAACATAACAATAAAGGACAATAAAGGTAAGTAATCATGACAAAAGGGTCAAGGTACCACACTAGGAGAGGGAGACGCTAGCACAATGACCAACAAGGTTCAACACAAGGTCAAAGGTCAACAAGAGTGGTCATAACAAAGTGGGAAGACAACCCTTTCACCCACAACACCAAGGTGTACAGTCAAGGTGGGGAAACAACCCCTTTACCCATAAGACCTAGGGTCAAACTTTGATCTTCTCTCTCAAGGTATATAGTCCATGGGTGTTCTGTACAATAACAATAAGTTCTATCATCACCATTTAAGGAATATCCAAACTGGATAAATTTTATTCATGTACATGCAATAAAATTATAAATGGACAAAAAGAAAAAAGCAATTGTTATCACATAGAAGTTGATTCAACACTTTGGTAAGAATTTTAGTTGTAAAAAATATCTATGCTATGGTGGATGATGCCATGGAAAGGATAATTTCAGTTTATATAGAAGCAAAGGATGAGAAAATGGTGTCCCAAACTCATCTTCCTCCAATGTGGGCCAAGCCACCATCCACGGCTCTGTCAAACCAACCCACAGAGTTCATGGTTCTGTCAAGCATGGATAGTATACCAAGTTTCCCTCCACCTTATGTTCTCCATTATCTCTCACTTGATTAATAAGATGGAAATACAAATCATTTTGGGCAGTCCATGGCTATGTTTGGTATTCAATTATCATATGCCTTTATTGTCAAAAGTACAAATATCAATTTGATAATCATAAAATTTTATTTAATGGAAACCATTAAATGTCAAAAACAATATGTTTACAGCTGATGGCTACAACTACATGCAATAAATTCCAATATGAATTTATTTCTCAGCAGAAAAAAGTTGATATATGATAGAGAATGCAATGGTTGCTACCGTTTGCATGTGCAAAATGTGATCCCAGTAGACCAACTAAGAAAGCCATTCCCAAATAATAAAAACATGTACAATTCACTATAAAATCACACTTAAATTTCTTTCAGATAATAAGATCATCAATTAATTAGACTTAGGTATGTATAATCAGCCATCCGAGGACTATAGTGTGCACATGTACCAACAAAACTAAATGAAGCATCAAATGGTTCACTACACAATATAAACATTGGTAATCAATAGCCATCCGCTCAGAAACTTTGTTTTCTCACACATACATTTTTTCTACTCATGCATTACCAAGAAACTACCCAATTGACCCTTGTATATGATAAAGTTGATATTGAAAAATCCTTATTCAGATGATTCCCCTTCTTATCTAAATGAATGCCTCTCAAGATCCAAGATGATACTTATTCTCGATATTGCTACCAAGAGTTATCTATGTTCATACTATACTCCAAAAGGACCATGAGTCCAAAGCCATCTAATCAAAGGAGGAGTAGAAAATGAATGTGAATGTAGTGGTAAGAAGAAGAGATCAATATGGGCTGTCGAAGAACCACAAATTTCAATGCTAGCAAATGACGGTGAATGTAGTGGTAAGAAGAAAAGATCAAGATGGGTTGTAGAAGAACCAAAAATTCCAATTCAAGGTCAAATAGAACTTCCAAATTTTACAAAGAAGTTAGCTGATGTAGACCATGTAGTGCAGGAACTAAGTATTAATCTTTCTCTTATCAATCAGAGACTTCAGGATAGAAATGTTATTGTTGAATCAGAGGATGGGAAAATATCTCCATCACTAGAGCCTCAATATAAGAACTTGGGGTTTACAATAAATGCAAGGGATTTTAGAGCCAGAGAAAAGCTTCTTCAGGAAAGAGAAATGATATATGCAAGGTTGAGTGAGAAACTCCATGCTTTCAAGCCACCTATTGGTAAGCAATCGAGAAAATTTGTGTACTTGTTAAAGAATACCCTGGATACAACTTCATTGGGATTATCATGGGGCCTCGCGGAAATACACATAAATAAATGGAGCAAGAAACTGGGGCTTCCATAAATTTAAGAGGGAGAGGAGCCCATAAGTTATCAAAGAAGCCATAGCCATGAGACAATGAAGAACTCCATGTTTTGGTAGAAGTAGATAATAAGAATTCTCTAGAGAAGGCGTGCAGGATGGTTGAAAAATTGCTTGTGCCTATAGAGCAATGAAACAATCTACACAAACTAGCTCAGCTAAGGGAATTGAAAAAAATTAAAGGCACACTTCGAATTCCTAAGCAGTGTCGATTATGTGGGCAGGAAGGTCATGGGAAAATGGATTGTCTAGTAATGCAGATGGCATGTGGTGATGAACATTCAACCATTAATAATCCAATGAAGGTATCATTGCAGGGTGCAAAGGTGGATGCTACTAACCCCCATGATGTTAGTTTTTCATCATTTAATTCAATAGATATAGGATCTTAACTGAAATAACAACATGTACAGCATATAAAGCATAAGAGACAAGAGACAAGAGACACAAAACATTTCATAGGGAAAAACAAGAAGGTGAAAAACCTCGGAACTTCCTCAGAGATAGAATAAGCATCAATACAATGATCACCATGATCAAACCCAAGAGATAGATATCTTCAGCAGCATGCTCCTACTCCACTTGTGTGCATCCTCCTCTTCTCTCACTAATGCAAAGTAAGTGAGTAATAGAATGTGTAAAATGAGAGAGACACACTCTCTATTTATACACTACTTCACTTGTCTTTTAACTTTAACTAGGTCAGCCTCAACTCAACCACTTAACATAATGTTGACTGGGACGACCCCCACTAGGGTATTCTAATAACCCTTTAACCCACATGACTCATACAGGGCCGACCCCATCAAGGTAGTCTAATAACCCATCAAGTATAAGTTACGATACTTACAATATAACTTGCGACACATGCATGTACAACTGACAACACTTCCAATTGGAGGAATAATACATCTCCGTTGGGAATACAATAAAGTACAACTACAATATACAAGTGAATATCTTCCGAAGTTACAAATACATCAACACATGATTTATGCTTTGAACTTGGAACAGGTAGATCAACAATATCTATGGAAAATAGTGGGTCTGGGATTCCAATATAGCCCATTCAACCACTAGATCATACAAACAATTATTTTTCATGGTTAGCTCAAGCGAGAGACTTGGAATACCCACAAAATAGAAATACTGGAATAGGACCTGAGATAATGAGGGCATCGATGGAAAAGAGAGGGTATTGGATTCCAATGCAATCCTCTCAATAACTGGATTTTACAAATGATTATAATTCATGGTTAGCTAGAGGCTTGGAACACCCAGAAAATTGAAATGTTGGAATATTACCTAGGAAGGTGTCTATTGAAAATAGTGGGTCTCGGCTCCCAGGATAGTCCACTCAACCACTCGGTCTTACAGATAGTTATATCTCATGGTTAGTTGAAGGCATGGAACACCCAGAAAATGTAAATGCTGGAATAGAACCTGAGATAAGGAAGGTATCTATTAAAATTCATGCTTAGATGCATTTTAAGGATGCTTTCATCTATACTCCTGCTTAAACAAGATTGCAACTATATTGCAACCTAAGATCACCTCTAACTTAGTTTCATGTTGGTTCTCATTACTTAGACATGGATATGAATCATCATCTTTTGAAGGAGCATTGTATTTGCAAATTGTGCCTACAAGACCCTGAGTTGGAGGAACATTTCATTTTCAATTTCCCTATCTATCATGAGATCCAAGGTTGTTATAATGGAATGTTATAAGGCTCTCATGAATACTTGTGTTCTTTGAATAGTACGGGGACCAAATATGTCTAGCGTTGTTCTTTTGTGAGATGCTCCATTTTTGGTGGATTATTCTTGGTGATAGGTCTTCCTGTATTGCTTCTTTCAAACTCATTTCCTCTTGTTTTTGGCCTCTAGATGTTTCTGGTCACAAGAGGCCTCAAGATCAAATCTCCATCATGAGGTCAACCAAGCTGTGAAGCTTCCTTGGAACCCAACTAGTGGATGTCAGGAATATCATCACTCGTCGACTTGGCCTTGGGTGTTAGGAAGCTGCAGGATGCCAACATCCTTGGTTTAGGGAATATCTCTGATCATCCTCATTTTGTATTTGTGGCTTCTTAGTGCCTGGTCTTATCTCCTTATAACCATTTTTCTTCTCTTTCTATTGCTCTTCCAACTTCTTATTGGAGTTGCTTTAGTAATCCCAACATGTTCTCTATTACTGCATTGTTTTTGGAGATGTTTTAGCACTCCCAATGCTCACTTTATCTAACATGTGTGACCTTTACAAACTCATTGGCTGAGTTTGGCTGCTAGTGGAAATTAAAATTAAATCTAGTTCTTTGATATTATTGTCCTAACAAGCACCCTTTTTTCCAACCAGCTTCCTAGACTCTACAACACTACAAAGAGTGGTGGATTGTGAAATGGCATTCTTATGAAGAAAACCAACTTCCTTGAGGATTTCCTTTTACAGTTTGGATCACTTTATATATTTTCTTGTTTCTAGTTTAGTTTCCTGCAATCCAATTTATGAATGGAAATTTAAAAATGAATCATATCACTATGACACCAAACATATTTCCTAAGAATTCTTGGGTGTGACATTGAACACTGGATTATAGCATTGTATATTTATGGTATTTTCATTTTTTTTGCACAGGGTCCTAATTGTACATTGGGATTCTGCAGTGCTACTTTATAGGCTTAATGGCTCAAAATTGAGCAGTTGTCAATCCATTGCTTAGTTGTTCTTTGTCCAAATAGGGCCTAGTGAAATTCAATCTCAAATATTCTTTTCCATTTGAAAATAATGTCAAATAATGACAGTAATGCGTGGGTTCCTTTTCATTATTGCAAGATGGTCATCCACCTCTAGGGTGGAAGGGCACTCTAGCCTATCTTGTTCTTCCAGTTCTGTTAATTATTTCTCAGTATGTATCAATGCAGATCATGCAACCTCCTCAGGTAATTCTACATTCCTTTTTCACTGTCTTATAACTTATATTTTTCTCAAGTTTGATTATTTAACATGTATATAAATGCAATTCCATTTATTAAATGTGTTCAGAACATCTATAACAACCACTCCCGATCATAATTATTCCCAGAATTTTCCAGCCCGTATAAGCATTAATTTTTTTTAAAGCCTGTATTCCTCCTTAGTTAATGCTTACAAAAAAGTAACACCTGGTGAATGATCACATACCTTTCGAATTCCTTTTCCACCACCTCCCCAAGATGCTTTTATCATAGCAGGATAGCCAACTGTCTGGAAACTCATAACTGCTTCCTCGGTTGTATAGACACATGCTGCTTTGTAAATTTCTTTAGGTATAGAATCTGAACAACTTTTAGGTGGAATATTTACCTGCATATTTGTAGAGAATTTTAACCCCAGTAATATGAGATAGAGTACTTATATGGATTATTTCTCAAAACTAGTTTGTTGTTTCTCTTTAACAGTCAAGTTCCTCGGATCCATATGAACAATAAAAATTTCAAAGAAGATATAATGTATGTCACTCACATTAGAGCCACTCCATGGAAGGGTTGGCACACCCGCTGCTTGTGCAATTAGTGAGGATCCAATTTTATCCCGTAATGCTTCCATGGGTGCAGCAGGGGATACAAGAAATACTATACCCCTAGCAGTTAATGCATCAGGAATTTCAGTATTTTCTGATGCATGACCCCAACCTGGACAAACTACTAAAACATCGGTAATTTCTACTATCTATATAAACAAAAGAGATTATAGTCAAACAAGATCTTTGTAAATGTGTGAGACTGACTGGATTCAAATAGAATGAATCTCAAGGAAGAGAATGAATTGATGGATAACTAAAAATTCCATATGGGGGGGAGATTAATCCAGTATAGCATTATATCTAAAGCCATAATCCTTAATACATCTACTAGAGGACAACTTTGATATCAAAGAAGAATCAAAATAGAGCAAGGAAAATAGGAAATAAAGGAACAAGGAAATCATCCATACTTTACATCAAGAACAAAAGCTAAAGTTTCCATGCTTTTAAGGTACATATGTTCCAAATACATACTGTGAAAACCAAAATCTAATTCAATGTATCATTGTACAATGAACCTCTGTAATGTGTTGAACATTTACATAGTTGTTATTATTGGTACCTCCTGGAACTTCTACAAACTGATCGACAATTCGTATGTGCTCAGCATTAATCCTCATATCTTTAGGTGTGGCCATAGACACCAGTAAAATAGATTTTTTGGTCCCAGCTGTTTCATAATCCCATGCTCTAAAACTCCGCATAAATTTGACTGCTGCCATGCCATTGTTTGCAATTAAAATACTGTGGATTGGTTTGTTTCAACCAAGTGAAAAATAGAACTCATCAATTTGAGCCAAAAGTGTTGAAGTTCTCACTGCAACCATTCCATTTGGAATCCCATTGATGTAGATGCCTTCCCCCATATTATCTTTCTTATTTCCTAAGACACCTGCAAGAGAGAAATATTGTATTAACTAAGTCACATTGTGACGACTAAATGAATAATAAATAACACCATGTTGTAGCCAATTCAACATATACAAATTGATTAAAACCTATGTTCCAACAACTACTGTGTCAAGCTCAAAGAAACATAAATATTATCGTTTGCTGCCCAAACAAAAAGGTCCAGAAATAAAATAAAGAAAAGGAAAGAAAAGAACAATACATAAAATAATCATTGCATTTAAGCCCTGCTTAAAAAAAGATTGAATTGCAGCAATAGATGGGTGTTAGCAAGAGGAGGCTTCTCCATCAACCTGAAAAAAAAATTACTACCCAATATGATAGCCAACCTTGGAAAAAGCATATTAAGAATATTCTGAGGTATCAAGGACAAATGAAATAGATATGGAAGAGGGGTTTATAGCCAAAGACATGGAGGAGATCCATCAGAAAATAATAATCTAGAGAAATTCACAGATCTCTGAATCAAGATAAGTTTTTGGATCTACATCACATGAAATTTTTAGCCCATTTGTAGACAACAGTGTGCTCATGAAAGTGAGGAGGATAAGCAGGGCATGATCAGAATTGGTAAGTTCACACAAGTGCAACCATTCGTGTTGGGATGTATCAAGTTGACCTGTTATCCTGTGAAAGCATAACATCAGTGGTACTAGTAAATGTATTATTAAAACATCTCATTGCTACAATTATTGTGGTACTAGTGAATGCTTGATCAATTTCTAGATATCAAACTTCATTCTTCCTTTCTAATTTGTATGCTCAACCATAAATAACTCTCTCATATGAGTATTGACTTAAAATATGGATGCACTCTACTGAATCCTTGATGTGCCCTTGTTCTCTAAGGGATTGATATCTTTATAACTTCCCAATCAATCTTCAAACTCTGTTATATGACTGAAGCAATGCACAAGTCTCCAAAATTAACGATATAATGCCAATTCCATTGTCGATTTAGAAAGGAATCGAAGTTTTGGAAATCATCCTTCATCAAGCTATATAACTATAACGCTAGCTACAAAATTTCACACATGAATCCATATATCTAGAGACCTCTTTACCTCTCGACCAATTCATTAGGTTCATTTTCTAAACATTAGTGCCATGGAAAAAAACTGTCATAGAGGACAAGATTGATCAATCAAAACCCTCTCCACGAAAACATTGAGTGTTATCGAAATCCTCGATTCAGGGTATAACCTACAATTCTATTTACCCTGTGTCTTCTATTGCTGAGGTTGATCGGACTCATTCTCAACCTAATGAACTATGGACTCTGAAGTAGCATATGATCGATGGGAAACGAACCAGTGGAAAAACCCGATAGACCATAAATTTGATATGCTATGAAATTGGAATTATAAGCTTTGTCGAGACTTGAAAACTACCAAATAATTGTTTTACACTGATAGGACTCATCGACGGAACTCATTCTACAATGAAGAACTCCCATTCTCAATGTCATTAAACAAAGTTCAAGATAAATAGAGATCTAGAATGGATCTCTTGCATTTAGGTGTCAAAATTACTTCAATCTTCAACAATAAGACCCAATCAATATCAATGATTCCACCATAGCTTATTGATTAACCAATTAATACATTCAAATCAAAATTAATCTTGCATCCAACTGTGCAAAAATAAAATATAGAGATATTGATTCTCAACTTAACATCAACGCTTAGAAAGGAGAACAAATCAACCGAAATATTCAATCAAATTTCACTAACTAGAGAATTATTTTACATCATTAATCCCAATAGACATTTCAACCAATTTTTTCAACAGAAGATGAATTTTCTACCGAAGCTTATAATCCTCTTACCGAATAAATTTTAGGGTCGTCAATGAAATTCCTTGGATGCACAGGTTGGTATCCTCCTTGGAAGGTCTGCTTCTCTCCTCCTTCACCGAAGTACTTCTTTGTGGGGTCGTTCTTCTTCTTGGACAGGAATTTGCAGGGTCATAGGTTAAGTGGGGGGGTCCAATGTTCCATTGGTTGTAGTGCAGAGTAGGGTTCAACAGTGTTTCAATGTGGGCATGGGTGCAGGGTTTTGTTTTGGTTTTTGAATTGTTTTTGTTTTGTTTTGTTTTGTTTTGTATATAATATAATATATTAATTTCATACTACACCTTGTTGGAACCTTTATTATAATAATCAACACCTAAAACAACTTAACCCCTTGTAACAAGTTCAAATCTAAGAAAATTTCCCTATAAATGCAATGACTCCCTGAAAAAATAACCCATGTCAATGCACTTGGTCAACTATTCATTATCATCAAGAACACTATGTACCAATGTACAATAACCCCTCTATCCCCCTACACACTGTACCATCTAACACCTATGACTATTGGCATGACAATCATCCCCTAAAACACCTTAATCCTTGACTAGTACAACCTCAAACACGTAATTCCCCATAACTACAATGACCTCCCTTCACAAACTTAGCCCCTACCCATTATTATCCCAATGTAACTACGCCCCTAATCACACTAATCCCTCTAACCCTTAAATATCGCATTCCCCATGCATAAGACCCCTAACATGCCAATTGACCCCTAAAACACCTTAACCCCTTAGAAGTATGACCTTGTAATGACCCCCCAACACACTAATTCACCTCCAAATTAACATGTCCCTTGTTTATTGTAGCCCTAGACATACTACACACCAGTACACACTAACATATCTAACCCCTTACACACTATACCCATTAACCCTTCAAAACCTTGATATGATAGTCGACTCCTAAAAAATCCATAACCACTAACAAGTATGACCTTATACACACATGGCCCCATAACCACAATGACCCCCCAACATAGTAACACCCATCCATACATTTTATCCCTGCCAACTTGATATGCCAAGTTCATTGAAAGTTAAAATTGAAATATTTGAATGTCATAAATTGGAAAAGGAGAATCTCTACTCCCAGAGTATTTGCATTGCATGTAATTGTTGCTGAAGCACTAGGTTATCTCTCCAGAACAGGATGTCCCAAGAGCGGATTAAGGCATTCCATTCCATAGTCAGACCATGGCTCAGGAAAATGGTTAATAAGCACTTTACTGATGACTCTTTCTTGGTCATCTTGGAAGACAAATGCTCAAAGGATAACTGGATGGACTGCCTACAAATTTTCTTTGAAACTTCAAGTTTCAATATTCAAAAGGAAAAACGTGATGCTTTCAATAGAGTCATAATGATATTCCTAATTGGCTCTAAGCTCAAGGATGGGCTTTGATTCAGCCTCACCAAGTGTTCAAGTTCTTCGGAATCCCCTTTTCCTTCCAAGCCTCTTGCAAGGATCCACTAGATAGAGTGATCCAAAGAATTGAAAAAATGGTAGATAAATGGATCACAAAGTAGTGAGTTTGGCTGCCAAGTTTCAAATTTGCACCAAAATGTTGGCTTCCACTAATTTCTACTATTCTTTATGTTGGTTCCTATCCCTTAATGCTAATCGAAAATTGGAGAATCTTCTCAAGAAGCTCCTTTGGGCAAACTTTGAAGGATGTAAAGAACACAAAATAAACTAGTATCTATGTTGTTTGCCCAAGCATTGCATTATGTGCAAAATGGATCATTCAAGTCGTGGATTACAATGATCCTTGGAAATTTTTCCTTTGGAACTATATAATGATGGGAGCTCCCTTTGGGAAACATTCCTAGAAACACCTTAACTTAGATACATTTCTCACTAATATGACTCATGTGGAGATGAAAGGCACCATTGTGGCTAAAAGCACTTTGAAGGCTTGGGAGACCATTAAACACAAACAGTAGTGGAAAGGGGGATCTCTTAGATCAAGCATATACTTTAATGTTTATATTCTTTGGTGGTCTCTAGTTTTTCATTATAATGATAAGCCCTTGGCAGAAACAACTTGTTTTTCTGCAAAGTGCCTGTGTAGTTATGCCATTCAGAATATTACTGAACTTTTTGATTTGTAGTATAGAGACTAGAAGACATGGCTAACATTGAAGAAGGAATTTAGGCTCAATACCTCTGATAGGATGATATTGGAGGGAGTTAAGAGCCTTGTCCTGAATAATCTCTTAATCGAAACAAGGTTCCAGACCCTATTGTTTGGTAGGGAGAGATGCATTGGAAAAAGTTGTAAGATATCTTCCCACTTTTTCACAATTCATCTATTGGAATTGATATCTTCCCATATATAGATGAATTGTGAAAATATATTTTATTCCCACGTGTTTTAAAAAAGTTGTAAAGTATGACCTTGATGACATTCAAGCTCGGAATGAGTACATTAGCATAGAAAAAGAGAGGGATGCGTCATTAACATACCTGGCATGCTTTGCATATGCTTCATAGTCCTCCATGAGCATCTTCCCATCCTTTTCATTCAAAGAGGAATTCAGGAATGGTTCTGCAAGTAGGAATCTTATGACCTACAACAGTAATCAAAATATGGTAGATTAGAAAGGGAAATTAATTACTATTATTTATGAAAACAATCATGTACTATGGTGCCTATAACTAAAGATAAAATAATGCATAGAGACAATATGACTGTCCCTGTTAGTTTACTATTGTAGAGTTGACACAAAGCATTTATTCTTAACATGAAATCCAATTAGTTCTCATTGTGAACACATCATGTCAATCTAACATTTTTAACCCCAAAAAGTTTATCCCCAAGTTTCTTGGTTATCAATCAAATAAAGTTAAAAGTGGCCACTGAAATCATATCCAAGATTGAGCAAAATCCATTATGTTCTTCCCTCATGTGCAAATATCTTTTAAGCCATATGCGATAAGCACAATTCCTATAATTACTCTTGTGTCCATCCAAATGTAGCACGCTACAATGTTATTTAAATAGGTTATGTGCATATTCAGTTTTCGAATATCTTTTAAGAAATATGAAACAAGCACAATTCCTATAACTCATGTTATGTACAGCCATATGTAAACACACTACAATGCTTAAAAACCAATATGATAAATAAGCACAATTTAACAATTGGTTTCGCTTTCCAAGCTATTAATCCAGACAGCATTAAGAAAACATTTACAACTCAGGTCTCACAGAACTTATCATCCATCAATCCAATCAGTAGAAGAGTAAAAAAATAGAACCAAATATTTATTATCTACATATTCCTTCCCTGCATTGTTAATTACGCTTGAGATTCTAGATTCTATTGATTCTAGACATCCAATGCTTCCGCTAGATGCAGAGTTGCTGAAAAATCCAGAGCGCTTCCTAATTTCCCGCGTTTTTAACAAAAAGGATGGATATGGTTCAAAAACATCATGGTGTCTTGTCGTTGCATCTACAGCAAGGGAAAGTTCAAACTCAATCAACTCTGAATACTGTAGTTCTTGCAGTACCGATACTCCAATACCCACCTCTTCAAACCTATACAGGATGATAACCAAAGAGCACAAAATTAGTCCCAATCTGTAGAAATGAAGAGAATAAGTACTATGCCAATTCACTACAACAATATAAAAAAAGGATTTTGATTCTGGTAATCACCATGATATCAGATATACTAGGCTATTCAAAAAATAAGGTATCTATATGTTTTTGCAACTTATTTTTAGCTTATTATTAATGCTTCCAATATCAAACAATTGATGATATCATGCTGCTGAAATAGAATAATTATCTTGACCCAGAAGTAAGACTGATCCATAATGGATCAGGCCTGAAAAAATGTTAGAAAGAGGCCACATTGGGTCAGACATGTAGCTCTAACCTAACTACCTCTGGGGCTTTTTAAGTAAACAAAATCCAGGAAGGAAAATACAGTAGGAGTGATAGAGATGGGGGAAGAAGCAGAAGGGAGAAAGATATTGTCAGCCAAGACATAGGCTAGGAGATTGAGAACTTGCAAGTTGTTTCCATTGATAGAGCACAAGACATATTGTACCTCTTTATACTTTGTAACTTAAATTTTGTTTCATTCTCTTCCCAAGTAATGTATGTCTCGATTTTTTTATAACCCAAAAAGGGTATTTCTCCAGTTCAAACTTCAAAAGTTTGTGTAGTCTGTATGCCTTTACTTATGCTACTATGATTATTTATCTCTAACATTAACATAAGTCTACACAAAATTTAGCTGATATAGCAGAGATTTTCATCTACAAGTTTTTGCTTTGCTCAGTTTGTGTTAGTTATAGAGATTTTAATGTTAGATAAGTGTTGCATCATTGTTAGAAAGATAGATCCATGAAAACACATAGGAAATGTCTAAACTCGGTTGAAGGGATGTGAGTATTTTCACTCTAGTTTCTAGGTTTATATCCCAAAAAAAAGTCCAATCAATGGGGTCAGAGCACCAAGTTCCTAATTAACTGTGAGTAGGGGACATGTATTTTTTAGGCTATGTATGGAGAAATACTATGGTACAGTGCAAGATATGGCCATCCAGACCTTAAAGAACATGGACGCTTATTAGTAACAGGACAAGTATCTCAGGAAAATCTTTGGAAGAGCTAGAGTAAGAGCCAGAGTAGAGCCTAATCAAGAGACTAAGACAAAGAAAGAATCGAATTCGGGTCCTCAAATTATTGAATTTTGGGGATCAAAAAGCTCCAAAGTGAGTAGGTCTGATCCTTAATGCTTGCAGCCACAGATAGGGTGTAAGACATCTTATTCCTACCTGTACTTTGTAATTGAAACTTTGTTTCATTCTCCTCCCAAGTAAGCTATAAGTATGGAATCTTTTTTTTCAACCCAGGAAAGGTTTTTCTCCAGTTCAAACTTTTCTGTCTAGAGTGGATGTATTTACTTATGTTGCTATTGCTATTTCTGTCTGAAATTAACAGAAATTATGGACATTGTTTAGCAGTATATAAAAGAGCTTTTCACCCACAAGTTTCTTTTGCTCAGATTGTGTTAGCTGTAGTGATTTTAATGGAAGATAAGTGTTGCCACATTGTCAGTTCCACGAAGACACACATAGGAAATGTCAAAACTCAGTTGAAGGGATGTGAGTGTTTTTTCGTAATGCACAATCAAGGGAAATTGGATGATCAGTATATGTGAGGTGAAGAGTAGGGTTTTTGGTTAAGTCTGAAAGAAGCATAGGGTTGAAGGTCTCCACTGCCTCCAGAACCTTGTTAGAAAAATACTTTCATGATCATTTGAGGGTAGTAAATACTATGGTAAATATTACCATAATGCCATAAATAAGAAAAGGAAAGCCTCACATAAGTACACAGATTAGAGAATTAAAAATATCAAACTCAATGAGAGTACATTTTATAGGAAAATTGTTGAATTTCCTTCATCTTTTGCAGGATTCAGACACTGATGATAGAAATATTTGAGTGTCTCTCTAGTAGTGAACCACTAATGGAGCATTTGTAGAGAGTTGCAATCCCTTTCCATCTGTGTTATTTTACAAGATCCTAACTCTTCAGCAAGAGAGTACAATTCAAATATATATTGCATTATTCACTCATTAAACATAAGAAGATGGATTCAAATAAGGAAGAATAACTTATGTTCCTATGTTCCAATATTCACCTTCTCTCACAAGGAAGAAGGTTATCAATTAGGGCCTTCAAAGGATTGGGATGTGGATCCTAAGGTTCCTAACTTGGACATTGCTTTGCCCAATTTAAATTGTCCTGAATATTATTTGATTGGAGTATAATTTTTCATGTTCAACACCACAAGTAGGCCTCCAATCCCTATTGAGTGCATGAGACCGACCACTAGATATCATATGTACATGATATTCAACTGGATGATCTTGACACACTATATTGTTTTATATAGTAGTTTCACTGTATTACCTACTTTATGAAGGAAAATTTTGGCAATGTATTCAGTATAACCATTTTCCTCTTTCTCTCCTAAATAATAATAAATAAAGATGATTTTAGTTTTTTATTCAATGTAATCATTTTCCTTTTTATCACCTAAATTATAATAAATAGAGGTATATTTTGGCTTTGTGACAATTTATGAGCATTGTGAATATGTGATGACTTGATGAAGATAAGATAATTTATTAATGTCCAACAAATGACCAAAAAATTAGGTCAAGGGAACTTTGTGGTACCATCATAACAATAAAAAGTGAGATCCCAAAAAGTAGCTTCTATAAAAAGCTAAAACTAGAACTCAAACCTAACCCTAACTCCATAAATCAAGAGCTTGTCTCAGAGAAAAATATACAATGCTAGATGTGAAGAGAGTTGATCCAAGAGGTGGAACCGAGCACTATGAAGCAAAAATTAAAAAAATGTTACTTTCATGGGAACTGGAGACGCTCGAAGCATTGAAAATATTGGAAAAATTGGGAGTATCTCTCCTACCATATGAGCCTGACTAGAGGAAGCTTAGAAGAGTACTCTATCTAGAACAATAACTAGATAGGAATTGTGATGAGTAGTGCGTCATTTTCTACCAACCAACAACATCCCGCACCAAGCCCCTCTAGAGATCAATGGCAATTATTGATGATATTTATGGCTTTATGAAGAAGAAATGTGGAGTTTAAGGGTGGTGATATGGCCCTTTTCTCAACATTATGGAGGGAAGGAAATTTTTTAATCTTGTATTGTAATGACTTGTTTGTATCGCCCGTTGTTCGACTCAAGGAAGGTGTTGGAATTATTGGTGTAATCTATGCATGTGGACGCAAACCATTCATATGTATCATTGTGTACATGTAATTATGGTTGTGGCCAAATTTTTTTTCTGTTATTCTATTACTAGGTACGGTTAAAGCCGACCTAGTTAAACTTGATATATGGGCCAAATAACCCTATTGGGGTGTGAGATCTTGTTTTATGGGCTCATAAACCCCTCTTTAATGGGTTCCTAGTCCTACTCCGCTTTAAGGGACACTTCACTTGAAATGTGTATGACTAGACAACACAAATTCTCATTTGTTTCATCTCCTCTTGTGATATTCTTGATCTAAAATACCAAGTGTTATAAGCCTAAAGGAACTTAATTTTGGTATTTCTTTCTTGTGACTAGCAATTCTCTCTTGGGCACACTCGTTTATTTCTTTTTTCAGCACTTGTGCTTGGGTTTTGCACTTTCTCTCTTGCGCACTAGACCTATCTCTCTCTAGTACAATTTTGACAAGTCTATCTCAAAATTTGGGTGAGATTTGGTTCCATTGAATATTTTGTTGACCCTTATTGATCTCAACATTTTAAATCTTTTATGAAATTTTGACTTCAAAAATGATGCCACCAAATGCATTTCTTTGGTTTCAAGGTTCAGAACACAATAAGAGAAATAACAAAATAAATAAATAATTGGCAAGAGTCTCAAGTTAAAAAGTGTCATAAGAATTTACTGTTGACTTTAAGAAAACAATAACAATAAGAACCTATACAAATATACTAGGGATCTCCATACCCAAGGGTGCACCATCATTCACATACCATATCCCTATTCATGTATTGGTAAAGCTTCACACTTAGAATGTAGGTAGCTATAAAATTGGATACCTAAATGTGAGTTCCCATGGCTATATCATTTGATTCTTCATGGATAAGATTAACTGCATGTAAGCCAAAATTATGAACTCCAATAATATTTCATGTGTCTGGACTGTATATCAATTGTATAATTCATGAAATATCATTAGAATATTATATTGCTTGTAATGCATTTTAAGAATTAAGGGTGATTCCATGAAGATGGGTAACTCTATTTGGCCAAATATGACGGTGAAAAACAGAAATTTTACCCATGTATTAAATTGAATCCCTCGAAACTCATACTTGCCACATGAATTTTGACATGCGGTTGAAAAATGAAATGTAGAGAATTATGTTGGCTTTCCAATGATATTTTTTTTGAAATATACCAATGTCATATATCATGTCGAATTTTCATTTAATGAAACATGTGTACTTAAAAATTTGAAGAGCAATTAACAAATAGTTTGTGTGCGTGCACAATAATTTAATGTTAAAGTAATAATTTTAAAAAATGAAATATGTGAACATGATCTAGACAGAATGCACTAGGGCTTACATATTTTTCTTTTAATTTTTCTCGAAAAAATATATTTATTATTATTTTTCGAAAATGACCAATGAATATTTAAGTCTCATTTTGCACACATGTATGTGCGTGACGAAATATTTTGATTTTTTACATAATTTGCAAAACTAAAAATACCATTTTAAAGAGGACACGTTTATCTAGGGCTTGTGTATTTTTTCAAATTGTTTGGATGTGTATTTTGAATTTTTTGGATTTATCTTTGATCTCAATCGAAGTTGTCGACAAGGTTTTTTAGGGCAAGTTTTAGTAGAAATTTAAAAACAAAAGACATATGAAGACAAAAATTCATAAATTTATATATCTGGATAGAGGATTCGTTGATGAATCCAATGGTATCAATTCCTCTCATTAATGAGCATTTAATGACATGGTTTAACTCTGTGGAAGGCAGACAAAACTTTCATTCTGCAGTGAAAATGGCTCTCGGCCTGTTTTTTAAGCCCTCGATCGAGGGTTTAACAACACCTCGATCGAGGTATTTTAAAACCCTCGATCGAGGGCCTAAAATGAGCCTTTTTATGTTTTTCAAAAGCTAGATCGAGCTTTTGCGAGCTTTTCAAAAGCTCGATCGATCTTTGGTGATCTTTTCAAACGCTCGATCAAGGGTTTTAAAACCCTCGATTGAGGTATTTTAAAACCCTCGATTGATCTTTTAAAACCCTTGATCGAGGTATTTTAAAACCCTCGATCGAGCTTTTAAAACCCTCGATCGATCTTTTAAAACCTCGATCGAGGGCTTGAAAATACCTCGATCGAGGGTTCGAAAAACAATTTTTTTAGCTTCCATCCGCCAAAAATGGTGAACCACCTTCGTGGAATCACCCTTAACATTTTTGTCTCCTATGAAACTATTAGAAAAACCAAACATAGAAATAGAGGGAATAATTTTAATACTTGGTTTTAATTCTCTTTTATTTCCTAGATGTCATTTGCACATGATTTCATGTGTAATAACTTAAAACAATTCCAAACATGCATCCATTTATTTCCATGCTTCCAAAAACATGTAAGAAGTAATGAAGAATGCAATGATGTCTGTGCATGTGTATTACAATTAACATTAAGAAATAACATCAACATTCATTGATATTAATAGTTACATTTGAAATCCCCTCTCCTTCATTCTCAACAAGAGATTTTGTATTTGCTTTGAAGCTGGTTTCAGCTCCACTCACTTCAAAGCCTTCCTCAGCCCCTTTTTTCCTTGGTTGTGGCTTACAAAAGGAGGAAAATCAATGAGAATATCCACATCGACATCAATTATGACAAGATTCGATAAAAAAACCAAGGTAAATAAGGACAACATACTTTGCACTTTCCCTTTTTCATGACAGTTAACTACCCCACTAATACACCTCTAAGGTGTAAGCAAAATAAACATATGGGAATCATGAATTTGAGGGATTTTATGGCACTACAAGGATGTTATTTTCCTATGGAGAATGTTGCATTTATTAAATCCATGGCAATTAGCGGTATATATCTATCACATTCAACTGCTATTGAGCATGAACAGAGATGGAATTGAAAGAATCAATGTATTTGGTTTTTTCTCTTTGTAACAGGACCAATTTTGAGGAATCCTTGCATGAAAGAATATAGCATAATATTTTTCAGCACGTGCATATTTCTCTAAATTGCAAATCATTGATGTCTTTCTATTGGGGAGGTAAGAAGGTATGCATGGACAAGGAATTTGGCCCACAACAGTTTCATATTTGTTTCATTTGGACACTATCTCAAAACCAAGAACTTGTGTACATTCCAGGTAATATTCTAAGTATTTGAGGGTAATTTCACATGCACTTATTCCTATGCAAAGTGCTTTAGACAAATTATCTCCCAGGAATTTTGTTAAAAATAATTTGTAACAAACACCTATTGACACTTTGTTATTGCAAATAAGTGATTCCACAATGCAAATAAGTGTACTTCATAGCCTAGCATAAAGGCTTGATCCGTGGATGTGTTCCATTTGTCCACAAGAAATAGTATAAAACTGCAGGGTACATTCCACAGATGACAATAAATTTTGCATAAAGTTAAAAAGGACTTTAATGTAGGAATTCGACAATAACACTTCATGGATACAAACACTCGTAGGGAAGTGCAACGAAATGGTGAAATTCATCACAAATCATGTCTCTGGTGAATTTCTATCAATTCTACTAGTTGGACTGATTGATAATAGCTTAGACACATTATGCATTTAATTTCATCATGATGAGATACATTGTCATGGTTAAGTAGTTTGTTGTAGACACAAGTAGATTGATGATAACAATAATGATTCTAACACTTGTTGTAGATGAACATTGGTGGAGCAAGATCGAATTTTCCATTAGCTTCACAAAACCTTTGGTTGCTTTGATTAGAAAAAATGGTACATATAGTCTTTATTTGGGACAAATGTATGAAAATATAGACATCGTGATTGAGAATATGATCAATATAATAACTTAGGAATATGAAAGGAAAATACTTATAGAAAAATACTTTCATGATCATTTGAGGGAAATAAATACTATTGTAAAGATTACGATAATGCCACAAATAAGAAAAGGAAAGCCTCACATAAGGAAATATATTAGGGAATTAAAAATATCAAAGTCAATGAGAGTACAATTATTTACAATCAATTAGCAGAGTTTCCTTTAGATTTTGCAAATTTCAAACAATGATGATAGGAATATTTGAGTGTCTATCTAGTAGTGAACCACTCATGGAGCATGTCCAGAGAATTGTACTCCCTTTCCATCTATGTTATTTTAGAAGAGGCTAGCTCTTCAACATGACAGTAAAAGTCCAACATATATCACATTATCCACTTATTAAACGTAATAAGATGGATTCAAAGAAGGATGAATAACTTTTGTGCATGTATTCCAATCTTCACCTTCTATCACAAGCAAGAAGGGTATCGATTAGGGTTTTCAAAGGATCGGGCTATGCATCCTAAGGATCCTAACTTGGAAATTACTTTGTCCAATTTAAATTTTCCTAAAGATTAATTTATTGGAGTAGTATTTTCCAGGTTCAACACCACAAGTAGGATTCCAATCCCACTTGTGTGCATGAGACCATTATATATCACATATACATGATATTCAACTAGACTATCTTGACACACTATATTGTTTTATATAGTAGTTTCACTGTATTGCCTACATTATGAAGGAAAATCTTGGCATTGAGACTCACCATGTTCATATGTTGTTCCATAGATTCGAATCACTCCGGGAGCATGAGGGATTCCAAGTAAACTGCCACAACAATCTTCAATGCAAAAATATCAAAATCATAGGACAAACACATGCCTCCCAAGCCATGACCCATAAGAACCACCCGTGTTGGGATATAATAAGAGTCAATATTTCATCAAAAATTAAAAACTGGATTCGACTGTATTTTCAATTTGTGATACCTTTTCCGAATCTAAAATTGAACGGAGGGAATCCAAAAGGGGCTCTAAGTATCGTTGCAAGGAGTACATGTGATTAGGGAATGCGGAATGGATCCTGAAGCTGTGAGATTGAATGCGATCACAGTGTGGTCTAATTTTTCCAAGAGATTAGCTGTCTTATACCTACACCAGGACCAGTGGCCTCCCCGATAAATGAGAACAAAGTTGGAGGGTTTCTTATTTGCATAGACTATGCCATCTCCAATCCTCTACAAGATTCCCTTCCTTGTATGATCAAACACTATATTGATGGTTGTGCACTATTTAGGATCCATCTTTAATGTGTGAAAAACCAATGGAATATGGAATGTACTCATTTATTTTCTCATATTTTTCTTTTCCTCCATTGAATTTAATTTTTAAGATCCATCTCTTCCTAATCATCTAAATCTATTGAGTATCCCTTGTATATGACCATCACTAAATCCTCCACACTAGGATTAAGGGATGGGTTCTCTGCTACTTTGTGATGCTTCATATTCTCTACAGCCCACAGATATGACTTGTTCTTGGTCTACTCAGAGTGACTAGGGTCCGTGGATGGAGGAGCACTCTTTGACGGGTTAGCTTCCTGATTGAGAGCCTCAAAGCTATTGTCGGTGGGTATGATATTAGGTGCTATCAGGGTAACTTATATTTTCCTTTATTTGTGTATGTTGGCGGGTTTTTTGAAGTCCTTGGGATCTTTCTTGTTCATTGATTTTGTTTGTTGAGTTGAAGCATTGAGCGGGCATGCTTGGCAATTTTAATTTTTAAAAATTGATAATATTATTATTGTGTTCTTTTAAATTTAAAAACAATTGTTTGATTTTATATTATGAAGACCCAACTTTGGTTTAAATTATAAAAATTAACATTCATACAATGTAGGAATCTCTAATGTTCATAAAGCATTTAAAAAAATAATAATATATAGAGAAGAATGCAATTTAAATATTGTAATCCCCCAAATGATCAAAATTGAGCAATTTTAAGTGAGTTAACTAAAAACATCCACTCTGCTATATATTTAGACCCACATTATTAAATCAATTACTAGTGATTGATATATATTTAGACCTCCTTGTCAAAAATTTCAATATTTTCCATTGCCAAGCTATGACACATGAGAGGGTCTCTGAATCCAATATCTACAGTGTTACAATTTATTAAATTTTAACACTGTAGATTGCTAGCGGAACTCTAAATCCATATGTAGTGTTAAAATTTAGTAAATCATAATTAATCATTGTCAAAATTGCAATTTTCATTGTCGTGTGACACATAGTAACGTCACTCGGGTCTCTGAATCCATCTTTACTGTTACAATTTACTAAATTTTAACACTACAGGTGTTACAATTTGCATCACCTCGACAATGGAAAATTACAATTTTGATAATGAATTTCTACAATTTACTAAATTTTAACATTGTAGATGGATCTAGAGACCCACTACAGATGGGGGCATTTGAATCCATCTATAGGGGGTCTTGAATCCATATGTAGTGTTAAAATTTAGTAGATTGTACAAGTTCATTATCAAATATTGTAATTTTCCGTTGTCGAGGTGAAACAACTCAAAATGACTAACATAAATGAATAATTCATATGATTAGTCATTGTTAGCTAGCCATATTTGTATTCATCTGACTAAATTAGTCATTTACATTAGTCATTTTTATTTTAGTCACTTGTTATATAGTCATATATTTTATCATGTGACTAAATTAGTCATTTACCTTAGTCATTTTTAATTATCCCACATAAAATTGTTCAATTTTAGTCATTTATCCCTTGAAAAAACTATGGTGACTAACTTTTTTAGTCGCTTGGTCACTTATCTCTCATTTTGTACTAGTGACGATAATCTTCATACTGCTCAAAAGATTTCTACTCATAAGAGTCATCATAATAGTAAGAAATGGATGCAACTTCTTCTTCAATGGATGATCTTAATGAACAGGTGCAAGGAACATTATCTAATACCACTTTAATGTTCCCAATAAAATTACAAATAATATTTCCAAGATTCCAACTTTAATTATGTTGATTTTCAACTTTTTCCCATACAATGGCTTATGAAGGCTTATGAGATGCTCTCATTCAACAATAGTGGAGTGTATGTATATTTATGATGTCCATTAAAGGTTTGCATCTCATCAAAGTTGTTAGATTCCATTGATGTGTCCCAAATCAGATCTGATATAAAATTGGAAGTTGGTAAAGAAACTAGGAACACTAGTTCAATTTTGGCCACACTGAACCCGAGGTTTCCAACTCTTCCCAAACACTGCTAGAGAAACTCAAATTATCCCAATATAATTTTAATGGAATCAAATAGACTCTAATGAAATAATATGACCCACTGATAGACTCTATATAACTTCCAAAGAAGTATGAAAGACGCCATCTCAAAACTAGTGAGAAACTAGCTCGATTTCCCCCACATTGGAATACTAGTTTTTCAACTTGACCCAAACACTTCCCAATCAGCCCAAGTATTCCGAAACATATCCAATTCGACCATGAAACTCCCAAATCAACAAAAATAACTTAATAATAGAGTTGAGGGAGATGATATGAAAATTTAATACACATTGTCTTAATATTGCTTAACCATACTAGCAGATTTGCACATAAATCACCCATAAGCTTGAACATTGAACACCATATGATGAAAAGCTCTGTAAATATTTATTATGAATGTATGGAGACTATAAATATACTTATTATAATAGTATATGTCTCTTACAGAAGCTCGAAATACAAGAAATATAGAGATATAAAAGTAGTGGTGCGCCCCTCCACCAAAAGAGACGTCGATTAGAGTAGATTTAGTAAAATGATGATATCTCGGGCATAAAGAAACATTTTTTAGTGAAAAAAAAGTGTTTCAAACTGGAAATGATTCCTTGAATGCAATGTAATATTTCTAACAACCCATAAATGCTCATAAGTATTGAAACCAGAACCTCCATTTCAGACCACCAACACCGGTCCAAGCTCTAAATCAATACAAATAAAATCCAAATGATAGGAATTTGACCCCACTATTGTATATGAAAATATAACCTGCAATAAATCTCTGTATATAAATCTGAAAGTGATTTCTCCCCTCAATTATCAACTACAATGAAGCACAATAAAAAGATTTGGACGATCTCCTCCTCTATACTAGCTTGGGTGGAATCTTTCACCACCGAAACTAAATCAATGGTAGGGAAGGTGAAAACCCACCGTTCGATGGACAAATTAAGCTCTCCAATAGTGAAAACCAACAACAATGATCCAAAATCTCTTTCACTTGTGTCTTCATCCCTTTTATAAATCTTCATAGAGCATTTCCCCCTCATTCTAGAATTCTCTCACAAATATTCAATAAAATATTAATAAATTTTATTTTTATGAGACAATGGCACATTGGCACTCATTTAATTCCTATCTAATGTTATTTTTCCAAATAATAACTCCATCTACCTTGGAAATTCGAATTTGAGAGGCTTAGCTTGATTTTGGGGAAGTTACATTAGCATGTGGGCCCACCCTTCTCCTCTAGCGCCCTCCTTGGATAAATTTAAGACCTTCAACATGTAATAGGTTGTCATAATTTGCCATAAGCTGTCATAGGACCTGATTGCACAATTTATTTAAATTTTATACCTACCACTCGTTGATGGAGAACGACGATCGATCTCCATAGATCTATGCCAGGTCGTGGTATCATTTTATATGCTTGCAACTTGTTAATGTTATATTATTTCATATGTATCCTATTTATTTAATTGTTTATACATACCACACAGGATGGAGGATGGCGATCGATCTCCATAGATCGATGCTGAATCATGGTAACATTTTATATGTCTTCTATTTATTTAAATGTTTATGCATACCACTCATGATGGAGGACGGCAATCGATCTCTGTAGATCGATGCTGAATCATGGTAACATTTCACATGATTGCTTTATTTTAAATGATTATTCATACCATTCGTTGATGGAGTACGACGATCGACCTCTATATATCTATGCCGAATCAGGGTACTATTTCATATGATTTCTTTTTGGTTTTAATGTTTTACATAACAGCTCTTGAGAAAGGATGGAAATCGATCTTCATGGATCGATTCTGGATAGCTGATACCATTTCTATACTTGTATATCTTTTAATATTTTTGCATAACAACTCTTGAGAAAGGATGGCGATCGATCTTCATGGATCGATGTCGGATCGCCGAGACCATTTCTATGCTTGTATCTTTGTTGAATTGTTTTACATACAACTTGTTTGAGAGAGGATGGCAATTGATATCTATAAGATCGATGCCAGATCACTGTTATATTTCCTATTTTCACGTATGGTTTGAATATTGGAACATGCAACTCATTGAAGGCGATTGATCTCACTCGATCGATGCCAGAGGGCTCGTATGAAATCAATACCTTGCATGCCAATCGAAATAGATAGTGATCGATCTCAGTGGATCTATGTTCGAACCTTCTATGGAATTTACTATACTTGCATCATGTTTAATGTTTCCTTTAATTTAAATACCATGTTCAACACATGTGAATGTATGATGATAGTGGAATGAGTAGTTGATTAGGTTATGATATGGTTTAGATTAGGGTTTTGGTTAGGAGAATGATTCTACCTATACAACTAAGTTAAGATATTATTACCTTGAATTATGTTTGCAGAAAGAAATGAATTTCCTATCAACAATCATGATATCAAAATGAATTATTAATTATTTACAAAAAAAAAAAATTCCTAACCGAGCCAGACCCTACATTTGGTATCAGAGCCGGTCGAGCCTTAACCGGACCAAGAAAAATTGTATGTCATCTTCCACAAAAACGTTCAACTGATATTACTTAAATTAAATTGTCGCAATTGAAAATTATTATAACATGTTGAAAGCTAATAAATTTCCCATCAAATCCAAGACATGGATCATCGTGGATGAAGAGGGAGAGGAAGGGGAGGGAGAGGACGAATTGGACGTCCTCCACCCACTTCAACTCCTTCAGCCGCTCCATCACGACAAGAAGAGAAGGAAACCATTCCTGCCGGATAAGTGGTTTCCATGATCATAATTTTCCAATGGATGTTAGAAGCCTTAGTTACTATATTATATCGCGAGAACGAAAGCTCACAAGTCGTCACCATACCACCAACTCCACCACCGTTCAACATACACCGGGAACTGGAAAAAATCATATTTCCAGAATTTTGGGGTTCCAATGAGGGAAATGATGATGAGGCATGGTTAGAAAACATGGCTATGTGCTTTGCATTGAAGGACTAAACCTCCAACATGAAGGTCTACATGGCATTTCAACAGCTAAAGGGATAATCTCTCTTATGGTGGAAAACTTTGTGACCACGGCTAGGTTTGGAATAGGAGGAGGTTTCTCAGGAATTGTTTGACGAGAATTTACATCAACATTATCTGCCTTATGAGTTCATCGAATGATATTTAAACAACTTCAATGCCTTAATACAAGGGCAACGGGAAGTGCAAGAATATGAAATCCGTTTTATGGAACTACTGAGATATGCATCTCACATTTCGACAGAAAAGTTAAAGTTCAACAAGTTCATGTTTGGGATGAACCTGAATATCAGGGATAAGGTTCGCATCTTAATTCCCTCTACCTTACATGACGCGGTCCAAAATGTTAGAAAAACAGAATCGCAGAGCAATAACAATAAACAGAAATGCAAATATAATCACACATACGCATTACAAGAGAGACACAGATATATCGTGGTTCACCCAACTTGGGCTACGTCCACACTGAATTTGCCAGTCCTTATTATTATTACCGTCCAGCAAGTCGAAGGGATACAACCTGCAGCACAACCGCTGCACTTCCTCTTCTCTGTTTTACAGTCTCTCTCCAGATCTCAAAGATCTTTACAATGCATAAAACCTAATACATCAACCCTAGCCGTATTACAATGTCCTTCTTTTATAAGGGAAATACAATGGGAAAATACCACGGGATACCCAAAACCATGGGCCCGCAAAACCGCTGGCCCCCGGACCCCCCAGCCAAGGGGGATGGGCCCCCCTGGAACCCCGTGGGGGGGCGATGCCCCCCCACACCCCCCCCGCTGGGGTGAGTGTACAGTCCACCTACACATCATATAGAGCTGGGGTACAAACACGGCTAATACAATATCATCTATGAGACTAGAAGATCTGGCTCCACAACCAACACAAAAGGCTCTCATGGCCAAAGAAGATATTGCATGTAAAGGACCACCCAGTAGGAACTTTGTCAGTATTGACCGAGGCAGTCAATTTTCTGTTACACCCAAGCATCACTATGGACAGAAGAATATTGGGAAATGATCATTCAGTGGAAGATCTCAGAGAGATGATAGAGAACCCTACCAACCACTGCCACTAAGAAATGATCAAGTGAAACCTTTTGGGAATCCAGCACAGTTCGGGCCGCGACGGAACAATGTACCAAACAGAAATACTACTAGAGGTCCAAAGTCTAGATGTTGGAAATGTGGAGGGACACACTTCCAGAGTGAATGCCCATGGAATAACCAAGGGAACATAAGAATTCAAGGACCTCAACAACCCATTGTGGATTGTTAAATTTTCAGAATTTACTTCAATTTGATCTAGGATCTTAACTGAGAGAACAACATGTACAGCATATCTACAGCATATCAATCATGGAGACAATAATGCAAGCACACAAGAGACACAAAGATTTACTTGGGGAAAACCATAAAGGTGAAAAACCCCAATAACTTCCTCAGAGATAGATAGAGCAATGATACAACCAACCAAGAGAGATAGCCATAACCTAGCAGCAATCCTCCTCCTCCATAAGTGCGCCTCTCCTCCTTGAGAGCATGTGTGAGAAGTGAATGAGCAAATAGAGTGCCTCCCGCACTCTATTTATACTTGACTTGACTTGCCTTTTTACCTAACTCATGTAGGCTCGAACTTTACCACATAACATAATGCTGAGTGGGCCGACCCCCAATAGGGTGGTCTAATAACCCTTTGACCCACATGGCCGACCCCCAATAGGGTGGTCTAATAACCCTTTGACCCACATGACTTATACAGGGCCGACCCCAAATAAGGTGGTCTAATAACCCATCAAGTATAAGTTACGACACTTACAATATAAATGACGACACTTCCTTATAGAGGAATAATACCATCTCTATAGGAATACAATATACATATATGTGAAATACATTCCGAAGTTACATATACATCAACACTCCCTCTTAACTAGGAAGGTATTTCTCAGCACAGTTCTTCTAGCACAAGTCATCTTCTCTGGATCATCGTCACTGGATAATCATCATCGAGTCATCATCATCGTCACTGCTGCTGCTATCTCAATCAATCTTTGAATCTACTCGTCATAGGAAGTTCTACAGAGCCTGTCCTTTTTCATACTGGATGTAGGCCCACCACCTGCAGGTCTTCGTCATCACTGGCCATACTGTGGAATCCTCAGGACTTTTACGTGCATCACAAAACCTCGAAAGAGCATCCCAGGCTGTTACGAGCACACAGCTCTACCTATAGGATCTCCCAGGGCACCGAATTACATGTGACCTCACCACAAAACCTCGCAAGAGCATCTGCCAGATATCCCAGGGAACCGAATTACATGCCATAGGCAAAACCTCGAAAGACTATCTGCAGATCTCCCAGGGCACCGAATTACATGTGGTCATGGCAAAACCTCGCAAGAGCATCTGCCAGATATCCCAAGGAACCGAATTACATGCCATAGGAAAAACCTCGAAAGACTATCTGCAGATCTCCCAGGGCACCGAATTACATGCCATAGGACAAAACCTCGAAAGAGCATCTGCCAGATATCCCAGGGAACCGAATTACATGCCATAGGCAAAACCTTGAAAGACTATCTGCAGATCTCCCAGGGCACCGAATTACATGTCCTCCCAGAGCAAAACCTCGAAAGAGCATTTGCCAGATGTCCCAGGGCACCGAATTACATGCCATAGGCAAAACCTCGAAAGACCATCTGCAAATCTCCCAGGGCACCGAATTACATGCTCATCTGCACAACCTGATCCACGGCCATAGAGTATCAACCTGATACTCACCATACATCATCCTGATGTATCCATGATCATCCTGATCATCACTGCAACATCCTGCTGCATGTCATCTGGAGCAACATCCTGAAGCTCGTCATCTATGATCATCCTAATCATCACTGCAACATCCTGCTGCATGTCATCTGGAGCAACATCCTGAAGCTCGTCATCTATGATCATCCTGATCATCAATGCATCTACCTGATGCATACCAAGTATCTACCTGATACATATCATCATACATGATCCTCCTGATCATACAATGTATCCACCTGATACAAATACATGATGCATATCATCATACATGATCCTCCTGATCATCAATGCATCTACCTGATGCATACCAAGTATCTACCTGATACATATCATCATACATGATCTACCTGATCATACAAAGATACATGATCCACACAATGTATCCAACAGCATCCATGATCTACCTGATCATACAAAGATACATGATCCACACAATGTATCCAACAGCATCCATGATCTACCTGATCATACAAAGATACATGATCCACACAATGTATCCAACATCCAACATGATGCGTACATACATAAATGATCCAACTGATCATATCCAGCATCCAACATGATGCGTACATACATAAATGATCCAACTGATCATATCCAGCATCCAACATGATGCGTACATACATAAATGATCCAACTGATCATATCCAAGCAGAAACCAGAACATCATCCTTATGCCCATTATCCAGCGCTTACATCCACAGCCATGTGAAGGATCCTCCTTCCAACATGATTGGAATGGCTTCAGCAAATGTTTCCATCACTTCTTCCTCGAAGTGTCCTCGATCTGAAGAACGCCAAGCCTCTCTCTAAAGTACTCGAACTTCACTCTAGCTAGCGGCTTCGTCAGCACATCTGTAATCTGCTCGTCTGTCGCAACATATAGGAGCTTCACAGCTCCTCTCTGCACCATATCCCTGATATAGTGATATTTGATATCTATGTGTTTCGACCTGTCATGAAACACTGGGTTCTCGGACAGCTTCACACAACTCTGGTTATCTCAGAAGATACCAGTAGCATCCAACAGAAGATCAAATAACTCAGACAGTAGCTTCCGTAGCCATACTGCCTCACAACTAGCTGAACAGGCTTCAACATACTCTGCCTCAGCTGTACTCAGTGCTACGCAGGACTGCTTCCTGCTAAACCAAGAGATCACACCTGATCCCATACTGAAGTAGCACCCAGATGTGCTCTTCCTATCTGCAGCACTGCCAGCCCAATCTGAATCAACATAACCCTGCAGGTTAAACTTTTGATTCGCCTCATACCTGAGCCCATAATCCACTGTACCATTCAGGTACCTCAGAATATGCTTTACAGCAACCAGGTGAACACTCCTCGGATCTGTCAGGAAATGGCTCAATGTGTTCACAGCAAAGCCAATGTCTGGTCTCGTGTTCGTCAGGTACATCAAGGACCCAATCATCTAGCGATACATAGAGACATCAATCGGCTCAGATGAAGCATCACATAGAAGCTTCAGATTTGATGCCATAGGTGTGGCCATGGCCTTGCAATCCATCATCCCGAACCTCTTTGGGATCTCTACTGCATACTTCCCTTGTCCAAGGAAGATTCCATCTGCACTCTGCCACACCTCCATGCCAAAAACAAATAGTGCATCATCCCCAAGTTCTTCATCTCGAACTCGGTAGTAAGCTTCCGCTGCGTGTCGGCAATCAATCTATCTTCACCATACCAAGTTCTGCACATATATGAATACACTTCTTCTTCAACTACACCATTCAAGGAAGCTGTCTTGAATCCATCTGGTGTATCTTCTATTTCATCACTTTTATATTTCTCAATGCTGCCATCTGCAACATGCTTGATCTGATAGTTCCATTTGGAAGTCATAGCAAACTTCCCTTCATGTCTTGGGATTACATCCCAAACATCATTCTTCATGATCGACGGATCATGGTAGATCCTGGGAACTTCAATATCTTCAATATCTTCAATATCTTCAATAGATATCTTTGTTGCTAGAACAAATGTTGTAGTTCTTCTTTTGTAGGAGATGGCATACGATCTTTCCTACACAACAAGTTAAATTGCATGATTAGAAAACATCTCATAGTTTTCAGAACAAATTCTTACACATAAAGAAATATGCCATATAGTCATGCAATTATCTTAGCCAATGCTTCAATACAACATTTATCCATATTCCGTAACTTTCTAGATGCCTTCCAATCTCTACCAGAACATTGTTAAGAGTGTGCACAACTCCCAACATGTCAGCAAAGAGGTTTCATTCTAGATAAGTAGCAATGGAATGTTGTACAGTGCCATAGGCCACTTACCCATGCATATTAGGAGTATACTGTTCATCAATGCAATTATTCTAATATGCATAATACACAACCTAATTCTAGGAACATCAGTATATACATTATTGAACAGTATTATTTAAGAAATGACAATTCAAATACTTATCTTTGTTTGTTCGTTGGGTGGACTCCCTCTGAGTCTTCGCTTCCTTGCAGGAGCTGCTGGAGTCCTAATCTGAAGTAGCTTCTTCTACACCTTTCTGTTGTGGGATGTAAAGAGATGGTCGACTCCCTCTGAATATCTGCATCCTTGCATAAACCACTGGAGTGTACTCCCTCTTGATCTTTGCTTCCTGGATTACCTGTTCTTGAATCTCATATTCATCCTTGGTCCCTATGCATGCTTATTAGTATCATGAATGTGTTATCCTTGTGATCTCATATAAAATCATACATTCATTAGTATACTATTAAAACACAATAATCTCAAGCATGTATAGTCATGATCATTTCAAACAGAAAATAATAAGCATTATCTTTCAAGGTTTATGTAGGATTCTTATGGTTAGTCAAATCATAAGAAACATAGCATGTCTAAACCTGTAATTACTCAAACCTACGACTCTTCAGGTTAGTTGAATCATCAATCAAGATAAGAGATATATTATGATTAAAACCTGTGATTATTCAAACCTATACCTTCATGATTCTTCTGGTTAGTCAAATCATCAATTATGGTAAGAAACATAATATGCATACAACCATGATTATTCAAACCTATGACTTCATGAATAATCATTATCAACAATAGTATAAGATCCTAACACAAGGTAGGATTCTATCTTGATATAGGAAAAACATACCTGGATTAGTATGCTAGCTATTTATGTCTAACATACTCACATGATGTCTTCTTGTTCTTCTTCAATGACTTGTGCTAGTAACCTGTATATCTCATAGGTTAACTATTACAAAACCAAGTTATACGTACCTCGTAAATGGATCTTCTATGAGATCCATGACAATGGATGAATCTTTGTCCTCATGTTATCATGATCATATGTTCTTGGACCAGAACATGATTTGTCTTTCTTGGTGTACCTTTCATGTTAGTAGACAACATAAACCTCATACAACACCATAATGCATTAGTACAATCATAAGTGTCAACACCCTAACTAATGAATATCTTCTATCATGCATTCATAATTTTGTTAAGGTGATACGACAAATCTAAAATCAAGATTGTACTAACCATAATAACATGAAGAAAAACATACCATAAACTTAATCATGAACAAATATCAAAACATACCTCGATGAGTCATACCTGTCGAGATCGCTTGTAATCTTCTTATGTAAGGCCTTAGCCTTATCTCCCTCTGAAATAGGAACTTCTTCACTCATGCAGATGATCAATCCATCTTCTTCTAGGATTAACCCAATCCACTTGATTGCAAGAACTGGACCTGGAGATGGATATGGGTTTGTCAGAGAAACCCCAAAAATTCAAACTTTGAATTTCAAACTTCTGAAAGGATAGAAATATGCGCCTTGATGAGCTGATCAAACTGGTATATTCAGAATTTGAAAACTGCAAAGTTTTACTCCTCAATTTTGCCTTTGAAACTTCCGGATTCACTGGACGTGACCCTAAACTGGGGTTTGATGAAGCCCACTCTTTTGCCCCATCAAAATGTTTGATCCAAAGCTCTAAGCTTCTATTTTTCTGAGGAGCTTCCAGCCGTGGTCACAGATTTCAAAAATTCTCATTTTTACAGAAGCCCTAATTTTCCACTTTTCTGATCAAAGTCCCGAACTAGGGTCTAATCAAGCCCGGCCTTCTGCCCAACCAAAAATTCTGATCTTGGTCTCTAAATTTCTATTTTGATGAGTAGCATCCATCCGTGATCTCCGATTACAAAAATTCGAACTTTCTCCAAAGCCCTAAATTCCGGAAGCCATGAATGAAGGTACCAAAAAATAATTCTGTTTTGACAGAAATATGTACCTGATTGTTTCTGGTGTAACTCCAAAATTTTTGATCCACAGGGTCTGAAAAAGTTTCGTGAGATAGCCTGACCTGTTGTCTTTCCATCCTGATAGGTCTGACCCCAATTGGATTCTCTGAGAGAGAGTTATGCCAAATGTCGCAACGTGACCTGTTTTGGGATAAAACAGGAGAGCGAACTTGTACGGTGTTCCACGTGTCACTGTTTTACCTTCGGCCTCTGAAAAAGTTTTCTGAGATAGCTCGGCCTGTTTCCTTTCCATCCTGACAGGTCTGACCTCAATTGGACTCTCTGAGAGAGAGTTATGCCAAATGTCGCAACGTGACCTGTTTATGGGATAATACAGGAGAGCGAACTTGTACGGCATGACACGTGTCACTGGTTCAACTTCGGCCTCTGAAAAAGTTTTCTGAGATAGTAGAGACTGTGTACTACCTGTCACTTTTTACGACATTTCATTTGGAGCTTCCTAGCCCAAGATATGACCTTTTTCCCAAGGTCACCTGATTTTGACTCAGATCTGGAAGAGGCAGAAACCCTATATTGTACAGATCATAAATCACAAAGTATAACGAATTAGAGGTTGTCCTTTGGACACAAGATACCTGGAGATCTTAGCTTCGGCCTGTAACAATTTCAGATCCGAAAACTTCGCCAAAATGGATTTATAGCGAAAGTGCTACGATGACTGGTTTTTTTCTATATCAAGCCCTAGCATCGTAAGTGCAACAAGTGTCATACATGCCATATCATGCCTTCTTTCAGGCTAGCTCTGATACCATGTTAAATTTTCAGAATTTACTTCAATTTGATCTAGGATCTTAACTGAGAGAACAACATGTACAGCATATCTACAGCATATCAATCATGGAGACAATAATGCAAGCACACAAGAGACACAAAGATTTACTTGGGGAAAACCATAAAGGTGAAAAACCCCAATAACTTCCTCAGAGATAGATAGAGCAATGATACAACCAACCAAGAGAGATAGCCATAACCTAGCAGCAATCCTCCTCCTCCATAAGTGCGCCTCTCCTCCTTGAGAGCATGTGTGAGAAGTGAATGAGCAAATAGAGTGCCTCCCGCACTCTATTTATACTTGACTTGACTTGCCTTTTTACCTAACTCATGTAGGCTCGAACTTTACCACATAACATAATGCTGAGTGGGCCGACCCCCAATAGGGTGGTCTAATAACCCTTTGACCCACATGGCCGACCCCCAATAGGGTGGTCTAATAACCCTTTGACCCACATGACTTATATAGGGCCGACCCCAAATAAGGTGGTCTAATAACCCATCAAGTATAAGTTACGACACTTACAATATAAATGACGACACTTCCTTATACAGGAATAATACCATCTCTATAGGAATACAATATACATATATGTGAAATACATTCCGAAGTTACATATACATCAACATGGATGATATGGGACGAGCTCACCGTATACATGTGACTATCAATACTCGCCAAGTCGAACACCAATCTACAATCCTCGAGACCACTGTTGAGATAGACGGTAAAGTATTCTCTTTACCAGGTGACCCTAGTGCTACTGAAAGTTTCATTTCATTTAAATATTTAGAACATTCTAAGATGATGGCAATCAGTCAAGAGGATTTCAACACTTTCGAAATGGACTCCGAAAGTATCCAAAGAGTGGGTCTCAAAGCAGAATATTGCGAAGTTGACTTAGGGGTATGCTCTACTAGAGTTTCATTCTATGATATAGAGCTAGGCACTTATGATCTAATCCTAGGAATGGATTGGATAGAGGCACATTCTATGGTAATGGATTGCCGAAGTAAGGAGTTAACCTTTTATGATGATGAAGGATACAAGAGAGTACGTACGGGAAGGAAAAGCAAGGTTTCCTTAAGGATGATTTCGGCCATGCAACTGAAGAAGAGTATGAGAAAGGGACGCCAACTTTATGTAGTAATAGCTATGAACAACGAAGGATATAAAGTGGAAGTAATCAACCATCCTCTATTTCAGAATATATGGATGTATTTCCGTATGCACTACCTAGTCTACCGCCGCAGTGGGAATTAGATTTCACTATTAAACTGAAACCAGGGACAAAGCCTATAGCTAGAACTCCTTACCGAATGTCAGTACCAAGATTGAAGGAATTAAAGATCCAACTTCAAGATTTATTAGATTTGGGGTTGATTATACCCAGTGTATCTCCATGGGGAGCACCTGTGATATTTGTCAAGAATAAAGACGGATCATGGTGGTTGTGCATTGATTACCGTCCACTAAACAAGGAAACTATAAGAAATCAATACCCTCTACCAAGGATTGATGACCTTTTTGATCAAATGAAGGGAGCAACAATATTTTCAAAGATAGATCTGAGGTCGGGATATCACCAGTTGAGGATTAAAGATGAAGATATCGCTAATACTTTCTTCAAGACAAGATTTGGACACTTTGAATTCATAGTGGTACCTTTTGGATTGACAAATGCACCAAGCGTATTTATGAACTTAATGAATGGTGTGTTTTGTCAATACCTAGACAAGTTTGTGCAAGTATTTCTGGACGAAATTTTGATATATTCTAGAACGCTTGAAGAACATGAGGAACACTTGAGAATAGTGCTACAATGCCTAAGAGAGAACCATTTATATGAAAGTTATCCAAGTGTTCATTCTTTTAGAAGGAGATTCACTACCATGGACACATTATATCTGGTGATGGGATTGCAGTGGATCCGGAAAATATTGAGGCAATTTGGGAATGGCTGGCACCCACTAACGTACATGAGGTATGAACATTTATGGGATTGGCAGGATATTATAGACTGTTTGTAGAAGGCTTCTCCAAGGTGGCAGGACCCATAATGGGGAATTACAAAATAAAAATAGACCATTTGTGTGGACTGAGAAATCTGAAGAGGATTTTGCTAAACTTAAGGAACTATTGACGACAACACCAATACTAAAGGTTCTTGATATGGACAAGGATTTTCTAGCTATATGGATGCATTGAAGGATGGAGTTGGGTGTGTATTGATGCAGGAAGGAAGGGTGATTGCCTACACATCCCAAAGAATAAGGACGCACCAAGAGAACTATGAAACCCATGATATGGAAATGAATACGGTAATTCGTGCATTGAGGTTATGGAGACACTACTTGGTCGGAAGGAAATTTGAACTAAAGACAGACCACTGTGGGCTACAACATATATTCACTCAAAGCGACTTAAATGCTAGACAGAGAAGATGGTCTGAGTTACTCAGTGAGTACGATTTCGACATTACTTATGTGAAGGGAACCTTAAATAGAGTATTTGATGCACTCAGTCGAATAACTAGGATATTCTCGGTTATACCGATGAAAACCAACCTAAGAGAGAATATTCTAACACTACAACAGGATGACACATGGTATAACGAAGTGAAAACAGAATTGGAGACTGATGAAATGAGGATTCCCAAGTATGAAGGGTACTCCTTGGACATGGATGGGTTACTGAGGTATAAAAACTGTATCTATGTACCAGAAAATGAAGAGATTCGAAATTTGATTTTGACAGAATCCCATAGGGCAGTTTATAGAGCTAATCTCGGAGTAAAGAAAATGTATGAATATCTGAAACCTTTATTCTTTTGGAAAGCAAAGAAGAGGGTTTTGGTTAGTATCGTATCAAAGTGAATTGAATTCCAGTTGGTGAAAGCAGAACATCGACACCCCGTCGGATTACTCCAACCGCATGCGATTCCTGAATCTAAGTGGGAAGTCATCTCCATGGACTTCATAGTTGGTTTACCTTTGACCAACAAAAGACATGACACCATTTTTGTAGTAGTTGACACTCTTACCAAGAGTGCCCACTTCCTACTGATCAAGAACATGCATCAAAAACCTAAAATTGCTAAATTTTTCATGACTGAAGTTGTAAGATTGCATGAAATACCGAAAAATATTATTTTGGATAGAGGTTTGGTATTTACTGGAAGGTTTTGGATAAGCTTCAAATAATCCCTAGATACTCAACTCAACTTTAGTACAACATATCACCCAGAGACTGATGGAGAAACCAAAAGGGTGAACCAAGTTTTGGAGGACATGTTAAGGATGTACGTAATGGATCAACAGAAAAGGTGGGAAGAATACCTATAGTAGAGTTTGCCTACAATAACAGTTATCAAAGCTCAATTCAAATTGCACCTTTCAAATTCCTCTACGGACGATCTTGTAGAACTCCCATAAGTTGGGATAGATTGGAATATAGGGAATTGTTAGGCCCAGAAGTGATACAGGAAATGAAATATCAGATGGTAACCATTCGTGCTCAACTAAAG
Source organism: Larix kaempferi (assembly GCA_027924585.1). NCBI lineage: Eukaryota > Viridiplantae > Streptophyta > Pinopsida > Pinales > Pinaceae > Larix > Larix kaempferi. The sequence continues at coordinate 9,533,353 of BSBM01000549.1, read as the reverse complement.
GAAGCACAGGATCAGCAGAAGAGCTATGCGGATGCGCATAGACCGGATCGAAGTTACGAGACTGGAGATAAGTTATTTCTATGAGTGAAACCGCAGAAGAGTTAGATAAAATTTGGGAAAGGAGCCAAGTTATCTCCTAGCTTTGTAGGACCCTTTAGGATCTTGGAACGGATAGGACCGGATTCCTATCGTCTTGACTTGTCGTCATCTTTGAGTAGGATTCCCAATGTTTTTCATGTTTCAGTATTACGTCATTATGTTCCTGATACTTCACATGTTATTGATCTAAGCAATGTGCAGATAATCGACGGCAGGTTCATGATGGCTTAGCTGATCCGGGTATTGGACCAGCGCACATGACAACTTAGGCACCATGTGATTGATCAAGTCAAAGTGCAGTGGGAGAGTTATATTCCTAGCTCTACGACTTGGGAGGATGTAGCTAAGATGCATCGTAGATTTCCATATTTATTTTAAACTTTGGGTCGAATTTCTAAATAAGAAGGGGTGTATGTAGTGCCCCTAGAATGATGTATACTTTTAGAGCACTTGTTAAGTGACCCGACTGAATAAAACTTTAATAAGATGATCATTTGATCATATATTTTGAATAAATGAGAAACACCTGATGAATGAACTGACAAATGAAAACAATGAATTGAATGGCATTTGTGGAAATGAATACTTTATCTGAATTTGATGAATAAATGTATGCTTGCTTAATGATTAGATTTTTTATGAAATATATGATGTGTATACATGAATATGCTTCTTAACAGTTATCTATGTTATGAAATATATGATGTGAGTGAAAGAAATGCATTTTGGCTTAATGATTAGCAGATTGATGAAATATATGATGTTATGAGTAAGTTATAATTGCTTAACGATTAGCAGATTATGAAATGAATTATTATGAATGAGAACAAAGCTACTAATGTGTGCTTTGGAGCATGTGTGCAGTGATAGGTGAAACAATTCACCAACGGACTCACAAAGGAAATAAATGGGTCGTAGAGTACGAATAAAATCACACACAGAGGAGTGATGACGGTGTCGACTTCCTACAGATTCCACGCATGAGGTGAAAAGCACCAATCCGCTTACTCGGGGAGGCATGAAGTCATGCGAAGTGGACCATGACGGAATTGGTCACGTATGAGGTTGGGTGGCGCATAGTAAGAACAGGCTTACTCATTAGTGCCATTAGTCTCCAACAGAGTGTAGACGGAGGATTGCAGGTAACGGATCCTAAATCCCTACATGAATTTCCCACAAATCAGATGCAACCAAAAAATACTAACGAAAGGACCCAACGATGTGGTACCATGTCAATAAAAAGAAAATAAGGGACGAATGGACCCGACGGAGTGGTACCTAGACGCAAGACGAGAACAATGGATGAATAATATGCATTAAGTATATAGGCTTTCATTTAGACCATTTTCACATGAAATAATTATTGGTAATTAAAATAATGGAGAATATTTGTTTAGGAGAAAATAGTATACTAAAACATTAGCATGTAGACATCTCCACTTGCACCCACAAAAATAGAAACTAGATTGAAGCATCAAGGGGGACAAACTTGAGTAAATATAGGAATGTAGGTGCACTCTCTTAAGAAGTAGACACATGGCTGGGTGAGCTAATTATATTTGAATAATTAAAATATTAGGAATATTGGCATGAAGGGACATTGTCGCGGTGGAATTTCCTACTTAAGGAATGCAAGAGGAAAGGGGAGGATACCCTATGGCTGGATGGTTACCGTAATGATTGTAATACATTGATTTGCTTCGATTGTGAGTTTGGCCAGAGGTCTTGTTTGGGAGGAAGCCCACTTCCGGATCTCTAGTGTGTGTGTGAGCTCTACGACCCAATTCCTCGGGGGTTCGGGAGGAAGAAGAGTACTCCCAATATGGTTGAGAGATCAACCAAGGTGTTGTTAATTTTTTAGCATTAATTCAACATACTCTAGGATCTTTACTGAGAGAATAGCATGTACAGCATATCAAGCATATCAATCACAACAAGCAATCACAAGAGACAATAGACACATAGACTTTCCTTATGGAAAACCATAAAGGTGAAAAACCCCAATAACTTCCTCATAGATAGATAGAGCAATGATACAAAACCCAAGCATAAGAGACAGTCTCCTAGCAGCAGCTTCTCTTCCTCCACTAGTGCACCACTCTCCAATGAGTGTATAAGTGAGAAAGTGAATGATCAAATAGAGTGCCTCCTGCACTCTATTTATAGATGGCTTGACTTGCCTAATAATCTTAATAGGTCGGCCTCAACATAATCACATAATATAATGCTGACAGGGCCGACCCCCAATAGGGTGGTCTAATAACCATTTGACCCACATGACTTATACAGGGCCGAACCCATCAAGGTGGTCTAATAACCCATCAAGTATAAGTTACGACACTTACAATATAAATGACGACACTTCCGTATAGAGGAATAATAACATCTCTATAGAAATACAATATACATATATGAAATACATTCTGAAGTTACAAATTCATCAACACTCCCTCTTAACTAGGAAGTTATTTCTTGACACAGATCTGCTAGCACAAGTCTTCTTCTCTGGATCATCGTCACTAGATCATCGACATCGAATCATCGTCATCATCACTGCTACTGCTATCTCAATCAATATCTGAACTACTCGTCATAGGAAGTTCTACAGAGCCAGTCCTTTTTCATACTGGATGTAGGCCCACCACCTGTAGGTCTTCATCATCACTGGCCATACTATGGAATCCTCGGGACTTATTATGTGAGTCACAAACCCTCGCAAGAGCATCCCAGGACTTATTACGAGCACACAGCCCAACCTATCGGATCTCCCAAGTCTTACATGTGGTCATGGAACAACCTCGAAAGAGCATCCCAGGACTTATTACGAGCACACAACCTAACCTATTGGATCTCCCAGGTAAAATTACATGCCATAGGACAAAACCTTGAAAGAGCATCCCAGGACTTATTACGGGCACACAGCCCAACCTATCAAATCTCCTAGGTTTTACATGTCCTCCCAAGCACAACCTGTCCATGGCCATAGAGTATCATCCTGATACTCATGATCATACTGATCATAACATCGTTCACGAAGCACAACCCAGATGCACATCACATAGCACTTGGGTGGAAACGCGAAGGTGGGTTACACTTTGGTGAGAATCGGGCGCCGAAGAGACATAGCAGAAGTTATTCGGCCGAATAAATTTAATTATTCGGACGAATAAATTTAGTTATTCAGTCGAATAATTTAGTTATTCGCCCGAATAAGTTCTACTTTATTTAGCTGAATACCATTTAACGGGCCACTGTTAGACCTAACGGTGGCCTCAATTTGTGTTCGAGGTTTAGCCGGACGGGAAAAATGCACGGCGTTGTCTATTTATTCGGCCGAATAATTATTCGACCGAATAATTATTCTGCATAAAAGCTCGACCGCGGCCATTGTTCATCATTTTCAGCAGGATTTCATGGGCCCCGTTTTGAGACCCAGTGTCAGCCTCGCCTTCACGCCACCCGTCTCACCATTGGTCCATCCACCCACCCGTCTAGCCACTGGTCCGTTTACCCGGTAGTTGGTGAACTCCGCCACCCGCTTCCCTGCTCTCTGCATCTCACTTCTCCGCCACCCTCTGCATCACGTTTTGCTCGTCTTTTCTGCTTCTAGTCGTGGCGGAGTTGTATAAGCGTCGGTTGGTCATTGCGCGTCTGGACGTGTGGACGTCTGTTGGTTGAGTGTGCGTCCGCCACCTTCTGCCTCTCCCATCTGCTCCTCCTTTCTGCGTCTGGTCGCAGCGGAGTTGTATAGCCATTGGTTCGTTGTTTCTCCTTTGGACATCTTGGCGCTTGTTGGTGGATTGTGCGTCTGGACGTCTATCGGTGTAGTGTACGGCTGGACGTCTGTTGGTGGAGCTTTGTTGTTGGAGTGTTCACCTGGTGGCGGACAATCATATTTTTGGAGAGTTTACGTTGGTGGACGATCGTTCTGATGTTCATTTCATCGGTGGACATTTGCATAAGAGTGGGCTATTGTGGCTGTGGACCTGTCATCGAGAGGTTTTTTGCAGAGGTAAATGTTTTTGTTTATTTATGTTTTTATTTTTTTTTTTAATTTCTTATATTAATGTTTAATTGTTATTGCAGGTTCTGGTTTTTTTTTGTGCTTGGGCTCGTTTTTCCAATTTCGCTTGGGTTCTGTTCGGCTGGGTCAAAGAAGTGAAAATATAAGCAGGTAAGCCGAAACTCTTTTTTTTTAATTATTGTATTAAGTATTAATTAAAAAAAAATTGAATTTGTCTCTGTAAATGAACTTTGTCAAATTGGACAGAGTTCATGAACTGTGTCCAATTGGACAGAGTTCATGAACTCTGTCCAAAATATGGCAGAGTTCATGAACTATGTCCAATTGGGCAGAGTTCATGAACTCTGTCCAATAAAAAAGACAAGAAGACTAGTAAAACTTCTTTTAAATGAGATCTACCTTATTTCCAGAATCTCTATACATGAGTTAGCTAAGCTGACCTTACTATTACTAAGAAAGAGCATAGATAATGATACTTATTCCTCATAGATAGTATAATCATAGTAACCTAATATGGAAACTGTAACATAAGCAAATAGAGTGGATTAGTACTAAGAGGTTTAACATAAACTCTGTCCAATTGGGTAGAGTTCATGAACTCTACCCAATTGGGAAGAGTTCATGAACTCTATCCAATTGGGCAGAGTTCTTAAACTCTATCCAAATCGTATGTTGAAAATGATTTAAATTTAAATATAAAAAGAGAAATATATACAGTCTTTAGTTAGTTAATCTTGTTAAACTATTGATTTTGCTTATGTGTTTAGAAATGAAAATAAAAGTAGTTCTGTAGTTGTATTTGCAAATGATATTTCCCCTTTATATATAGGTTTCTCTTTTCAGTAGAACTCTGTCAACATGGACATGGACAGAGTTCATGAACTTTGTCCACATGGATAGAGCTCATGAATTTTGTCCTTCGACAAAGTTCATGAACTCTGTCTACATTGACAGAGTTCATAGATCAATAGATTAGTTTTATTACAAACCATGTTAATGCATAGCTACAGATAAAACAAAACTTTAGACACGATTAAACTTTACTTTGGATACAACAAAACTTTAAACTTTACTTTAGACACAACTAAACTATAGACATGAATAAACTTTACTTTAGATGTAATAGGAAAAAACAAAAGTCAATTGTATTATGTACCAAACTGAAGACCATTTTGCAACATGGCAAATTTCTGAAACATAGCCAAACTTGTGAAAAATAATACCATGCATTGTTAATATTTTAAGATTGTATGGAACAATGAAAATACTTGTAGATATAATTTATGTTTAAAAAATATTAAAATATCAATTAAGTAATTAATTTTTAAGATTTTAATTAAAAGTTAACATGTTCATGAACTCATTCTTTGACATAAAAAAATGTAACCCTTCATTTTGTATTTAACTATATTGGTTTTATTCATTTTAAACATAAAAAACACTTACAAGATTGGCACATTAATTCCTTATTAGCTATACTCATTTTAAGAACTATTAGATGATATTAGGTATATTTAGGTCTTTATTACACAACTTAGTTTCTTCAGCAGCTAGGTTTTAGAATTTCTAGAATTACTATCTAGATGTAACCCTTAACTTAGTATTTAACTATATTGGCTCTATTCATTTTAAACATCAAAAACACTTAGAAGATTGGTACATTAATTCCTTAGACATCCAACAATATTAGTTATAGTCATTTTAAGAACTATTAGATGATATTAGGTATATATAGGTTCTTATTACATAACTTAGTTTTTTTAGAAGCTAGGTTTTAGAATTTGTAGAATTAACATGTAGAATTTGAATATGTAATCAATTGATATTTGTGTAAGTGTAGACATTATATCAAATAGAAAGAGAGGATTCTTTGAGGTGAAAGCGTAGGAGGTCTTCATAGTCTTCTGGGGTTGGTGTTACAAGTGATAATCGAAGGTTGTCAACTTCCCCTCAAGATTCTAGTTTATTGTATAGTTCACATTCAGTTGATCATCGACGAGGCGAAAGGGGTACAAATGATTCCCCTATATCTTCCGTGGGAGAACACCGATCTCAACCTTCTGTTGGTATATGAATATCGATCTTTTAATATGTGTACATACAAATTGTTTTTTATGTACGCAAAGTTTGTACATGTGTTTAAACAAAACTTTGTTTTTATTTGAAGCAGAGCATGGTTCAGAAGATGCTTGTGTTAAATTTTCAGAATTTACTTCAATCTGATCTAGGATCTTAACTGAGAAAACAACATGTACAGCAAATCTACAGCATATCAATCATGGACACAATAATGCAAGCACACAAGAGACACAGAGTTTACTAGGGGAAAACCATAAAGGTGAAAAAACCCAATAACTTCCTCAGAGATATATAGAGCAATGATACAACCATAATACAAGAGATAGTCTTCTCCTAGCAGCAGAGCCTCCTCCTCCACAAGTGCACCACTCTCCAAAGTGTGAGTGAGAGAATAGAATGTGTAAAATGAGAGAGACACACTCTCTATTTATACACTAACTTGACTTGACCTTTACTCAACTAGGTTGGCCTCAACTTAACCACTTAACATAATGCTGACTGGGCCGACCCACACTAGGGTGGTCTAATAACCCTTTGACCCACATGACTTATACAGGTTCAACCCCAACAGGGTGGTCTAATAACCCATCAAGTATAAGTTACGACACTTACAATATAAATGACGACACTTCCATATAGAGGAATAATAACATCTCTATAGGAATACAATCACTTTCGTATAGAGGAATAATAACATCTCTATAGGAATACAATATACATATATGTGAAATACATTTCGAAGTTAAATATACAACAAAACTCCCTCTTAACTAGAAAGGTATTTCTTGACACAGGTCTTCTAGCACAAGTCATCTTCTTTGGATAATTGTCAATGGATAATCGTCATCAAGTCATCATCATCATCACTGCTGCTGCTATCTCAATCAATCTCTGAATCTACTCGTCATAGGAAGTTCTACAGAGCCAGTCCTTTTTCATACTGGATGTAGGCCCACCACCTGCAGGTCTTCATCATCACTGGCCATACTGTGGAATCCTCAGGACTTATTACGTGCATCACAAAACCTGGCTGCAACATCCTAGGCTATTACGTGCACACAGCTCTACCCGTCGGATATCCCAGGAGCACATTACATGTGACCCATCAAAAAACCTGGCTGAAGCATCCCAGGCTGTTACGAGCACACAGCTCTACCTGTCAGATATCCCAGGAGCACATTGCATGTGATCTCACCACAAAACCTGGCTGAAGCATCCCAAGCTGTTACAAGCACACAACTCTACCTGTCGGATCTCCTAGGAGCACATTACATGTGGTCCACCACAAAACCTGGCTGAAGCATCTGAGGCCTTTTTCATCCTGTCCAGATCTCCCAGGAGCAAATTACATGTGGTCATGGAAAAACCTGGCTGAAGCATCTGAGGCCTTTTTCATCCTGTCCAGATCTCACAGGAGAAAATTACATGCCATAGGACAAAACCTCGCAAGAGCATCTCAGGATGTTACGGGTACACAACTCCGACCTGAAGATCTCCTAGGGCACAAATTACATGTCCTCCCAGAGCAATGTCTCGAAAGAGCATCCTAGGCTATTATGGGTACACAACTCCGGCCTATAGGATCTCCCAGACATGCTCATCTGCACAACCCGATCCACGGCCACAAAGTATCATCTTGATACTCACCATACATCATCCTGATGTACACATGATCATCTTGATCATCATTACTGCATCGTCCTGATACATGTCATCTATAAAAGCTCGTCATCCATGATCATCCTGATCATACAATGCATCCACCTGATGCATACCAAGTATATACCTGATACATATCATCATACATGATCTACATGATCATACAATGTATCCACCTGATACATACACAGATACATGATCCACACAATGTATCCACCTGATACATATCAACATACATGATCTCAATATCCACCTGATACATATACAGATACATGGTCCAAGCATCCAACATGATGCATATACAAAATACATACAAATGATCCAACTGATCATATACAACATCCAACATCATGCATACATACATAAATGATTCAACTGATCATATCCAACATCCAACATCATGCATATATATATATAAATGATCCAACTGATCATAAAAAGCATCCAACATGATGCATATACGTATACAGAGTAGTAACTGGAGCATCATCCTGATGCTCATCATCCTGATGCTCATCATCCTGATGCTCATCATCCATGATCCTCATGATCATCATAGCATCGTCCTCTTCAGATCATCTCATCGTCCACGAAGCACAGCCCAGATGTACATCATCTAGCACTTACACCACTGACATGGGAGAACACATCTACCACCATTCGGGGAAGGCTCCAGCCCTTACTTTTTCACCATGGGAGAACACATCTACCACCATGTGAAAAATGGATCAACAATTACATCATGACCAAGGGAGAACACATCAAACATGTCAGAAAAGCTCATGTGCATCTGCATCTTTCGGACTCATCACTTCCCCTTGGAAGGAACCTCGATTTGAAGTGCACCAAGCCTGTCTCTGAAGTACTCAAACTGCACTCTGGCCAACGGCTTGGTCAATACATCTACAACCTGCTCATCCATCGCAACATACTCTGCTTCGGCTGTACTTAGTGCTACGCAGGACTGCTTCTTGCTAAACCAAGAGATCACACCTGATCCCTATCTGCAACACTGCCTGCCCAATCTGAATCAACATAACCCTTCAGGTTAAACTTTTGATTCGCATCATACTTGAGCCCATAATCAACTATACCCTTCAGGTACCTCAGAATATGCTTTACAACAACTAGGTGAATACTCCTCGGATCCGTCAGGAACTGGCTCAATGTGTTCACCGCAAAGCAAATATCTGGTCTCATGTTCGTTAGGTACATCAAGGACCCAATCATCTGACGATACATAGTGATATCAATCGGCTCAGATAAAGCATCACACAGAAGCTTCAGGTTCGATGCCATAGGTGTGGCCATATCCTTGCAGTCCATCATCCCAAACCTCTTCAGGATCTCTACTGCATACTTCCCTTTTCCAAGGAATATTCCATCTGCACTCTGCCACACCTCCATGCCAAAAACAAATAGTGCATCATCCCCAAGTTCTTCAACTCGAACTCGGCAGCAAGCTTCCGTTGCATGTCGGCAATCAATCTATCCTCACCTGTTACAAACAGGTCATCCACATAGTAGTATCACTGGATTGCCTTCCTCAACCTTGTAGTAAAGGTTGGAATCCGCTTTATTCTTGGTAAATCCCAAACTGGATAGAAAGCTGTCTATCCTACCATACCAAGTTCTGCACATATATGACTCCCTGTCATGTGTCTCAGAACCAAGTGGCTGCACCACATACACTTCTTCTTCAACTACACCATTCAAGAAACTGTATCTTCCTCTTCATCACTGCAGCATGCTTGATCTTGTAGATCCTCTTGGAAGTCACTACAGACTCCCCTTCAGGTCTTGGGACTACATCCCAAACATCTTCATGATCGACTAGTACTCCTCGATCATGGCATTCTTCCCAGATCCTGGGAACTTCAATATCTTCAATATTTTCAATAGATAACTTTGTTGCTGAAAAAATGTTGTAGTCCTTCTTTTGTAAGTGATGGTATACGATCTTTCCTACACAACAAGTTAAATTGCATTATTAGAAAACATCTCATAGTTTTCAGAACAAATTCTTACACATAAAGAAATATGTCATACAGTCATGCAATTATCTTAGCCAATGCTTCAATACAACATTTATCCATATTCCGTAACTTTCTAGATGCCTTCCAATCTCTACCAGAACATTGTTAAGAGTGTGCACAACTCCTAACATGTCAGCAAAGAGGTTTCATTCTAGATAAGTAGCAATGGAATGTTGTACAGTGCCATAGGCCACTTACCCATGTATATTAGTAGTATACTGTTCATCAATGCAACTATTCTAATATGCATAATACACAACCTAATTATAGGAACATAAGCATATGCATCATTGAATAACATTATGTAAGAAATGACAATTCAAATACTTATCTTTGTTTGGTTGCTAGGTGAACTCCCTCTGAATCTTTGCAACTCCATTCTGATGTGGATTGTGAGAAGTGATCAACTCCCTCTGAATATCTGCATCCTTGCAGAAACTACTGAAGTGTGCTCCTTTGCTTTCTTGCAGGAACAACTGGAGTGGGCTCCCTCTTGATCTTTGCTTCCTGGATTACCTATCCTTGAACTTATATCCATCCTTAATCACTATGCATGCTTATTAGTATCATCATTGTGTTATCCTTGAGGTCTCATACATAATCACACATTTATTAGTATAATCTTAATACTATCAAAACACAATAATCTTAAACATGTATAGTCATGATCATTCACAGATAATAAAAATTAGTTTTCAAGGTTTTAGGGAAGTCTTCTTTTACTCATGCATATTCTTATTTGATCATAGGACTCTTCTGATTAGTTAAATCATCAATTATGGTAAGAAACATAATATGCATACAATCATGACTATTCAAACCTATGACTTCATGAATAATCATTCTCAACAACACAATAGTATAAGATCCTAAAACAAGATAGGATTCTAGCTTGATATAGGAAAAACATACCTAGATTAGCATGCTAGCTAGTTATGTCTAACATACCCGCATAATGTCTTCTGGTTCTCTTCAGTGACTTGTGCTAGTAACCTGCATGTCTCATAAGTTAACCATTGTAGAACCAAGTTATACATACCTCGTAAGTAGATCTTCTATGTGATCCATGACAATGGATGAATCTTTGTCTTCATGTCACCATGATCATATGTTCTTGAAGTAGAACATGATTTGTCTTTTTTGGTGTACCTTTTATGTTAGCGAACAACATAAACCTCATACAACATCACAATGCATTATTACAATCATAAGTGTCAAAACCTTAATCAATGAATATCTTCTATTAAGGTGATACGGCAAGTCTAGTAATAAATCAAGATTGTACTGTAATGATATGAAGACAAACATATCATAAACTTAACTATGAAACATACCTGTAAGCCATACCTGTCAAGATTGTTTGTAATCTTCTTATGGAAGTGCTTAGCCTCATCTCCCTCTGAGACAGGAACTTCTTCACTTATGCAGATGACCAATCCATCTTCTTCTAAGATTAACCCAATCCACTTGATTTGCAAGAACTCGACCTGGAGCTGGATTAGGGTTTGTCAAAGAAACCCCAAAAATTCAGACTTTGAATTTCAAACTTCCGAAAGGATAGAAATATGCGCCTTGATGAGCTGATCAAGTTGGTATATTCAGAATTTGAAAACTGCAAAGTTTCACCCCTCGAAATTGCCTTTTAGATTTCTGGATTCACTAGGGAGGACCCTGAATTAGGGTTTGAGTTTCCGGAGCTTCAACTAACCAAAAGATTTGATTCAAAGCTCTAAGCTTCGATTTTTTTAGGAGCTTCCATTCATGTTCACAGATTTCCAAAATTCCAAATTTTTTTGCAGAAGCCCTAATTTTCCATCTTTCCGATCAAAGTCCCGAACTGGGGTTTGATCAAGCCCGGCCTTCTGCCCAACCAAAAAATCTGATCTTGGTCTCTAAATTTCGATTTTGATGGGTAGCATCCAGCCGTGGTCCCCGATTACAAAAATTCCAACTTTCTCCGAAGCCCTAAATTCCAAAAGCCATGAATGAAGATGCTCAAAAATAATTATGTTTTGACAGAAATATGTACCTGATTGTTTCTGGTGTAACTCTGAACTTTTTGATCTACAGGGTCTGAAATTTTTTTCTGAGATAGCTCGACCTGTTATATTTCCATCCTGATAGGTCTGACCTCAATTGGATTTTCTGAGAGAGAGATTTATGCCAAGTGTCGCAACATGACATGTTTATGGGATAATACAGGAGAGCGAACTTGTACAGCATGTCACGTGTCACTAATTCAACTTCGGCCTCTCAAAATGTTTCTTGAGATAGTACAGTCTGTTTACTACCTGTCACATTTTACGAAATTTAATTTGGAGCTTCCTAGCCCAAGTTATGACATTTTTCCCAAGGTCACCTGATTTTGACTCAGATCTGGAAGAGGAAGAAACCCTATATTGTACAGATCATAAATCACAAAGTACAATGAATTAGAGGTTTTCCTTTAGACACAAGGTACATGGGGATCTGATCTTAGACCTGTAAAATTTTCAGATCCGAAAACATTGCCAAAATGGATTTATAGCGAAAGTGCTACAATGACTGGTTTTTTCTATATCAAGCCCTAGCATCGTAAGTGCAACAAGTGTCATACACGCCATATCATGCCTTCTTTCAGGCTAGCTCTGATACCATGTTAAATTTTCAGAATTTACTTCAATCTGATCTAGGATCTTAACTGAGAGAACAACATGTACAGCAATCTACAGCATATCGATCATGGACACAATAATGCAAGCACACAAGCGACACCGAGTTTACTTGGGGAAAACCATAAAGGTGAAAAACACCAATAACTTCCTCAGAGACAGATAGAGCAATGATACAACAATAATACGAGATATAGTCTTCTCCTAGCAACAAAGCCTCCTCCTCCACAAGTGCACCACTCTCCAAAGTGTGAGTGAGAGAATAGAATGTGTAAAATGAGAGAGACACAGTCTCTATTTATACACTAACTTGACTTGACCTTTACTCAACTAGGTTGGCCTTAACTTAACCACTTAACATAATGATGACTCGACCGACCCACACTAGGGTGGTATAATAACCCTTTGACCCACATGGTCGACCCCCAATAGGATGGTCTAATAACCCTTTGACCCACATGACTTATACAGGGTCGACCCCAACAAGGTGGTCTAATAACCCATCAAGTACAAGTTACGACACTTACAATATAAATGACGACACTTCTATATAGAGAAATAATAACATCTCTATAGGAATACAACCACTTCCGTATAAAGGAATAATAACATCTCTATAGGAATACAATATACATATATGTGAAATACATTCTGAAGTTACATATACATCAACAACTTGTAATTCTATAGAGAGGGAGGCAGAGCAAGCAAGGGAGACGAATGAGGGTGCAGAACAAGGTTCTCAAGAGGCTCGTCATTCTACACAAGGTGATGATGGTCAAGCCAGGATGCAATATGTTGAACTAACTGAAAGTTGTACACCCATTACAACATATCCATCTGATTTACCTCGAGAGCTTCCATGGGAAAGTAGTGATCATCAAATGACTCTTGAAAGATGTAGATCCCACTACAGCAAGTTGAAAAATGATTTATCTACTATGGATCTCCCTCTAGAGAGTAAACAAAGTTTGGAGATTGTTTTGGGATCATTGCAAAAATTCATTCAAGCATATGAGAATCTCGGATCAACTACAAATGGTTTTGTTGATATGATGCGAAGACGAAGGGAACAAGTGATGGGTCCAGACAAGTGGGCTGTTGTGAAGGAGAGAGTGACAAAAGAACAGGCCAAATCAATGTTTAACTTCAAAGAAGGTCTAAAGCGAGAAATGTTGAAAGTGCAATATTTCAAGCATCCTGATATTGCACATCTACTATATGATCGGTTTCTCGCAGCCTATGGTTGGTTTCCATGGAACGATGAGGTTTCTCAATATTTTGCTAGATTTTTTTATGCTGAGTTTTTTTTAAATATGATGCTAGACTATACTGATGTTCATTCAGAATTTTATGGAGTTGGAAATGGTCAAATATATAATCGAAAAGGTGCTCTTAGAAACCCTACAACTCTTTGACCTCCACCCCAGATATCTCGCCCACCTATGTTGGTGGCATTAAGATCATAGATAGAGCCCACATCCCAACTTGGGACAACTGCAAGGAATTTTGTTGACGATGGTTTATCGTCAACATTAGTTGGAGTAGATGTGGGATTGGTTCGAAAAAGGGCTCGTTCCACTATTCGTCAAAAGTTTGTTTACAAAACTAATTATGAGGTAGATGGAATGAGCATTGGAGATCTCAGGGCGTATGCCAAGGTTTGTCGTGACATAGCGTCAAATGTTATATCTAATGACACATCGAGTTTGGGAGAGGTTTGTTGATTATGATATGACTTGATCTAAATTTAATCTTTTATTCATTTTGAATTGAATTTTTTGTTACATTATATGAATGATAAATTATGTTTTTTTTATGTAAAGTAATAAGTACATTATGTAAATGTTTATTGGTTGCAGTTTTCAAGAATGATGAATGAACATTCTTTTCGTCTTTCCACTTACGAAAATATAAAGCATATTGGAGAGGTATATTTATTATTTACATATTTATAATTATGTTTGAACTTGATATATATTATCTTTTTTTTTAATTTTAATTTAACTATGCATCTTATTGTTAATTTGACTTATCCATGTAGGTTTCTTTAGATATGAACTTTTTAAATGATTTATCGTCTATTGTGAGCTAATGTTTTTAATTTTTTAGCTTTAGTTTTAAGTTAATTGCTTAATTTTTGTTGTTTGCATTATGTTTTATTTATTAACACAATTTAAATTTTAGGGGGGGGAGATAGGTTCTTTGCTGAATGCAGCAGATATTGGGATGGAGGTAATTTTGTTCACACTTGAATTGATCTTTGATATAAGTTTAATATTTTAATTTTTTTAGATTTAGTTAAAATTTGTTCAAGTAATTTATGAGATTCATAAATTGATTTTATACATGTTGCAGCTTGGGTCTCTTAAATCTTTTGGAGGGAAAGGGAAAACTTCTTTGGATAGTGGTGGACAAGCATTTGGAGAATTTGATGTAATTTTGTTAATAATTGAATTGTTTTTTGATATATAAGTTTAATATTAAATAATTTTTTGAATTTAGTTTAAATAATTTAAATGATATTCATAATATGATTTTATACATGTTGTAGGGTAGGTTGAATCCAAGGGGAGGCTCCAATGGAGGATAGCACGGTGGACATTTTCTTTTTTAGCACGGTGGACATTTTTTTTTATATATACATAGATTGTAAAGATTTGTTTTGGACATCGAGGAGATTTATTTTTGAACTAGATACATATGTACATTGAACTCACATGTTCATGAACGTTTTTTGAGGATTATATACATGTACATTGAACTTACATATTCTGTATTTGCTTTAAATGATCTGCTTACTTTTGTTTTGTTAGCATATTTGGTGTGATTTAAAGGTTTAGAATATGTATTTGCATGTTTAAATGAATGAATGAATATGTAAGAATGAATGTTAAGGATGTTATAATCTAGGTGCCATGAATGAATGTTAGGTTTTTATAGGAATTTTAAGAATGAATGAATGTTAAGATTGAATGTTAAGAATGACTTATCTTTGAATGTTAGGAAGTTTTGATAGAAAGATGAATGTTAGGAAGTTAAAAAATGAATGTTAGGTTTAAAGTTCATGAATGTTAGGAAGTTGTGATTAAAATATGCATGTTAGGAAGTCGAAAAATGAATGTTAGGTTCAAATTTTTATAGGAATGTTACCTGAATATGTTAAGAATGAATGTTACATAGCAAAAATGAATGTTAACGAAATTATGATAGGTGCAATGAATGAATGAATGTTAGGTTTTTATATTAATTTTAAGAATAAATGAATGTTAAGATTGAATGTTTTAAGAACATGATATCTTTGAATATTAGGAAGTTTAAAAATGAATGTTAGGTTCAAAGTTCAAGAATGTTAGGAAGCTTGATTGAAATATGAATGAATGTTAAGATTGAATGTTAGGAAGTTTAGGAATGTTAGAAGTTTTGATAGAAATATGGATGACTTAGGAAGTTTAAAAATGAATGTTACGTTCAAACTTTAGGAATGTTAGGAAGTTTTGATTGAAATATGAATGTTAGGAAGTTGAAAAATCAATTTTATGTTCAAATTTTGATAGGAATGTTAGAAATATGTTAAGAATGAATGTTATGGTAAGAATGGATGCTAAGGAATTTATGATAAGTGCAATGAATGAATGAATGTTAAGATTGAATGTTAAGAAGATTGAATGTTAAGAACATGACTGTTATCTTTGAATGTTAGGAAGCTTAGGAATGTCAGGAAGTTTTGATAGAAATATGAATGTTAGGAAGTTTAGGAATGTCAGGAAGTTTTGATAGAAATATGAATGTTAGGAAGTTTAAAAGTGAATGTTAGGTTCAAAGTTAAAGAATTTGTTAGGAAGTTTTGATTGAAATATGAATATTAAGAAGTTGAAAAATGAATATTAGGTTCAAATTTTGATATGAATTTTTAATTAATAATTCTTATTTTCAATGTCCAGGTACATTTTATGCGGCTGAAATCATGGCAAATGGGGATTTAACGATTTTTTGTTTTTTAATCATAAGCAATGATTACAGGATTATGAAGCTTGTGCTAAATTAGAGCAATGATTTTAGACAACAATTTGATGAATTTTCATCGATTTGTTGTAAATAATCATTCCTCTAATTTAGCATAAGCTTCACAATCCTGGAATCCTTTCTTGTGATTAAAAATCAAATGATCGTTGTCTTCATTTGCCATGATTTCAGTTATGTGAACTTACACAAGTGATATTTTAAAGTAAAGATTCGGGGCGGAGAGTGGCGACAGCCACATCTGTTATCTC
This sequence comes from Larix kaempferi, assembly GCA_027924585.1. Lineage (NCBI taxonomy): Eukaryota > Viridiplantae > Streptophyta > Pinopsida > Pinales > Pinaceae > Larix > Larix kaempferi. The sequence continues at coordinate 9,516,531 of BSBM01000549.1, read as the reverse complement.
ATCCCTTAAGTGGTCTAATAGACATATGGGGACCCGAATAAAGTATTTTATACAGAATTAAGACAAAAATTTTACACATTGAAGTTTTCATTACCAAATAATTTTTGAATTGATTTCAGCATACTAGAATACAATCATTTAAACTCTTATATTCTAGTTCCTTTCAAGATAATAGACATAGTTGAAAGAAAGAAAAAATATTGTACACAACATTTGACAATGACATGGACAAAACCATTGATCTATTAATTTTTTATATAATTAAAAACATCGCAATGGAATGTCGTCCTCAATTATCCGTTCATTGTCATATTTGGACAGTTTCCATTTTTTATTTTTTAATTGTTTTTTCGATGGAACTTGAACCAATTTTATTCGAGATGCACATAATAAATGACTATATTGACAACATATAACATCAGGTTCATAATCCTGAAAGTAGACATAATTTTCAGTCATATGGGTCTGCTGAAAAAAATAGCCCTTTAAAATGATGGATCCTCTCTCGTATGTATATCCGTTGTCATTGTAGTCTTCCAATAACTTCATCTTTCCTTTAGTGCATCACATCAAATAATACTTCACATTTTCGTTGTTGTCTACAGGTGCAATCACAGCAAAAACATCCCCTGTGCAAATTACAATTGATGTTAGGATTTTTAAATCAATTAAATTGACTAATATACATGTATAAGGTGATGGACAAGAATGAACAATCGACAAAACAGTTGTACTTGATCATTACCTTCTCTAACAAGATCTGAAATTCTGTCGCCATCAGATGATATTGCTATTTCTTCTAATTCTAATTCTTCTATGCTTGCTAGTGGCATTTTTCCTTTAGGATTAATCTTTGTGTGTTTCCAATGTTTTACATAGTTGTTCGTTATGTTTTCACAAACTTCTGTAGATTCAATATTTTCAGTGCAAATATGACAAAAGCATGATTGCTTTCTACTGTCAAATGCATACACGTTTTGGAATGCTTTTGTTTGAATAGAGTGAAAATATCTAGTCCCATGTATGGTGCTAGTGTCGTATGGTATTGATCTATTTCTATCTTGGACCCCAACAAGCCAAAAAAACCTAGTACACAAATGACAAATTTTGATGTTAGTACATATTTTTTTTTTAAATTGACAATAAAATATAAATTAAAACATTTGTGTACATACCTACACACATATTTTGATTGTTGATTATAATCTTGGTTTAGATGTGATTTACACCATTGGACAACCTCTGCATCTGAATGAAATCATGCAGAACTATGGTTCATTTGCCATCTTCGAAGTGCTTTTTTTATGGATGCTCTTGCACCATCATGTTCACCTTTTCCATGACTAGTTTCAAAGAAATTCCAGTGATGTTTAATGTTCAACGCTTTATGAAGTTGACATAACCAATAAAATGATCGTGAAGATTTAAATTGTCCTACACATCCATCCGACCATATCCAATGCTCATTGAATTTAACGTTACGTCCCTTTAGTGAATTGTAGAAAATACTTTCAATACAATGCTGAATAAAATGTGTATCGTGTGTACGATCGTGGCTGATATAAAAGTGATATTCTTTAATCACATCTCGATTTCCATACGTGCTTTCAATGCCATCAACATCCTGTTGAGAATGTCTATATAAAACATGGACAAATATCGAAAGTTGGTCATAATGATAGTATTCACTCTGTATCTCTTTTTGTGCAGCAAATGTGTAATTTTCTGCAAAATCAACCACTGACAAAATTGTTCTTGGTGGAAAAATTTCACGAGACTGTTTGAATTAAAGGTCTTGCCATCGTGCTCTATGTGAATGCTTGGGGTATTTATAAATTTCACTTTCAAATTTCTTGAGAAAATCTGTCACACCTATTTTATCTTCTTGCAAATCAATCCTTTTGGAATGTGCATCACTAGTACTTGTAATGTATTCATATCTTCTCCAATCAATGATTACATTTGACAGCGAGTGATCAGTATCGATAGAATATTTATTGTGGAATAAAACCAAATTTTCACAACGATTACAATGTTTTCCATTGACACATTTCTTATTATAAAATACTTCATCGTGATTTCTCTCACATAGGGTTTAAGATATGAATTCACGTATTGTGGGCAGAGGTGGTGAATTTGTCCAAAACATTTTACCAAATTCAAGAAATGTGTCGTAATATAATTGAAATTGCACATGATAACGGCAACAACATGTGTCACATATAGTAATAGGTCTAACATACCATGGTTTTAGTTGCACAAATGTAGTGATTGACACATTAATTCCACGATGATCTTCCTTGAATTTATTGAACAATTGTATTTGTGTCATATCCATTATATGTTTTGGACTGTTTACATATACTCATCGTGATACTCTTTGTCGTATCACATCCCTTGAATTTGGTGAAACTCGAGCATGTGTCAACCAATATTCCCGTACAATATTTTTAACACCTGCTCCCATTCTATCTTTGTAAGGTTGTCTGCAAATAATTACCCAGTAAGCAAGTTCATCATTTTCATCTATTTTCATTCTGAATTTGCTATGTTTATATAATGTCTTTCTTGAGGTTCCAACTGCTTTTGCTAGCTGTGTTGTCAAACATTTTTGTTTAGTACTAGTCTAAATAATTGCTGTATGAATTGTTCTTCGTGCAGCACTGATGTCTTTCTTCCTAGATTTTCCAAAAAAATTTATTGCATCACCTATATTTTCTATCACATTATGTTTCAATTTCAACTCTTTGGTCGCCTTGTGAATACCCAATAATGACGTAGCATCTTCTAACTTCTTGGTCACTAATAAACATCTCAAAATTTGTGTTTGTCCTGTTACTGAATAATTCTTCAGAACATCATCATAAATTTTTTGAGCCCGATATCGTGCAGCATGTATGGGTACTTTTTTTTCATATTTGTTGCAATCAACGTTTTCTAACGTTTCATCATCAATTGTGAAAGTACCTATACATCAAGTTAAATTTAATTTAACATGAATCCAAAAATACAATTCATTATAAAAAATGAATTTGGAAAATACATGATATATACATACCTGGTCCAATTTCTGGTCCTTGAACTTGATCTTCAATATTGACTTCATCGACATTAGTATGTAAATCACTATTTACATCTTCAACAATGGTCTCTTCAACTTCAATTTGTTCTTCTTGTACTCTATTTTCAATTTCCATTTCATCAACATTATCATGTAAAACTGTATTTGTATCTTCAATAATCGTAGCTTGCGTTTCTGCAAAGCTTGCTTTGTTGGCATGATATTTAAGTTTTTTTTTTCTCTATTATCATCATCATCAGCACATTTACAATTATATTTTCTTTAACGGTTTCTATTACTGCCCATGATTATTTAATCTATAAATGATAAATTAAATAATCATCATTTTATAGTAAAGAAACAAAATTAAGATTTAAAAACAATTACGAAATTTATAAACACATGAACTGAAATTTACTTCACCTTATCAAAATCTTGTAAATTTTTTTTGAAGAAAAAGCCCTTGGAAACAAATTTCCTTTGAAAAGAACCTTCTTTGAATAAAATAAGAACTCATTGACAATAAATCACCTTTGAAAAAACCCATTGAAAAAGAATAAGAACACGTAAATAAATCTTCTTTGTAAAACCACTGGAAAAAAGACTTCTTTGAAAAAATACCTAAGAAAAAAATTTCTTTGGAAAAACCCTTGCAAATAAATAACTCTTTTGCAAAAATAAATTGGGAGAACAACTCTTTGAAAAAAACCATTTTCAAAGAAATAAGAAGGAAAAATACATCTCTTTTGCAAAAATACCTTGAAATAAAATCTTATTTGCAAAAATACCTTGGAATAAAAACTTTGTAAATGCACCCTTTGGAAAGAAACATTTTCTGAAAAAACCACTTGTAAAATACTTTGTAAAAAAACGTCTTTTGCAAAAATATCTAGAAAAAAAAAACTTTGAAAAAACCCATTTAAAAAAAAAACTCATTTGCAAAAATATCTTGGGAAAATAACTCTTTGAAAAATTCATTTTCAAAGGAATAAGAAGGAAAAATACAACTCCTTTGAAAAAATAAGACTCCCTTTGCAAAAAAAGCTCCTTAGAAAACCTCTTAAAAAATATTCTAACCATAAATATGCGAAATTAAAATGTGTGAAAATAATGAAAGTATTTAGTTTTATTTATATAAGTTTGGAAAACGTGTTTTTTTTTTTCCCTCCTCCCAGCCAATGAGTTTTTTTTACGTTTGTTTATTCAGCCAAATAACCTTTGCTATAAGTGACGTCAATGTTATGGAAAATGGTTATTCGGCCGAACAATTATTTGGCTGAATAATTATTAGGCCGAATAACCTCTGAAACCTGAAAATCTGATTTTTCCTCATAGTTTTCAGGTTTTTCAATTTTCGGACGGTAAAAATAATCTCTTACACTACAAAGCGACTATCGGACTTGATACCATTAGTTTCGTTATTGAATCTACTTTCCGAATATATAGATTTTGTTGTGTATAGGTAAGATTTGATATTTTTAATTATTTGTTTTCTTAACAGGTGTCGAGTTTGGTTTCATCTCTTTCAAAATGCGGTGAAATGAAAAATCCATAACTTTAAAAAAACACCACAAAAAAAATTGAAAAAACTATGGTGCAGTTAATTGGCGTGTTTACTTAAAAAGAGTATTCATAGGATTTCTTAGTTTTATATTCAATTGAGAGAAAAGTTTTGCGACAAAAAATATGTTGAAAATCGATAAGGTTTCCCCATTGATCAAATTCAAAAAAATATAATAATTAGTATATAGATCCATTGGTTACAAACGTATAGTCATGCAGTAGTATATTGTGTGTAGATTGTCGTAGCATATTTGTTTTTTGAAAAAAACAATTTTAACAATGATATTACGTGTGCGACAAAACATGGCTATTTTGTTGTCCTTTCATTTTATAAGAACACACTGTCAAACATTTTCCGAATCGACATATCAAATCTCAATATAAAAAATTGAAAAAAATATGGATAGTAAGCCAACATAATTCTCTAAAAGTTTTCTTTTTAGTGAAAAGTAAAATTCCAAACAAAAATATCACTTTTATTCTCCCAAAGTTGGAAAACATGAAAAACTCAGATTTATTTTCTCACGGGACCCCCCAAAATAGACACCCATCTTCATGGATTCACCCTGTAGTTTACATTCACTGGAAAGGGAAGACACACTTCAACCATCCGTGAAAGGCTCAGCAGTTATATCTATGCCATGGGAAGACACACTTCAACCATGCGAGAATGGCATCGCACTTATATCCATAGCCATGGGAAGACACACTTCAACCATGCTAGGAATGGCACAACACTTATATCGCAGCCATGGGAAGACACACTTCAACCATGCTCGAATGGAACAGCTCTTACATCAACAACCATGGGAAGACACACTTCAACCATGTCGTAATGGCCCCATCACTTATATCACATCCATGGGAAGACACACTTCAACCATGCTCGAATGGACCCAACACATATATCGCATCCATGGGAAGACATACTTCAACCATGCTCGAATGGCCCATGTGCATCTGTGTCTTTGGAACTCATCACACATAATCCAACTGATTATGTAATGTATCAACCTGATACATATCATCACATATGATCATCATGATCATCATCATAGCATCATCCTGATGCATATCATATGGAGCAAAATCCTGAAGCTCATCATCCATGATCATACAATGCATCCACCTGATGCATACATAGTATCTACCTGATACATATCATCATACATGATCTACCTGATCATACAATGTATCCACCTAATACATAAACAAATACATGATCCACCTGATCATATAATGTATCCACCTGATACATATCAACATACATGATCCACCTGATCATACAATGTATCCACCTGATACATATACAAATACATGATCCAACTGATCATAACAAGCATCCAACATGATGCATATACAGAGCAGTAATTGGAGCATCGACCTGATGCTTATCATACAGCGCTTACATCCACAGCCATGGGAAGGATCTTCCTCTCACCATGCTTGGAATGGCTCCTGCAAATGTGTCCATCACTTCTTCCTCAAAGTGTCGTCAATCTGAAGAACACCGAGCCTCTCTCTGAAGTATTCAAACTTCACTCTCGCTAGTGGTTTCGTCAACACATCTACAACCTGCTCATCCGTCGCAACATACAGGAGACTCAATGCTCCTCTCTGCACCATATCCTTGGTATAGTGATATTTGATCTCAATGTGCTTTGACCTATCGTGGAATACTGGGTTCTTAGACAGCTTCACACAACTCTGGTCGTCACAAAAAATACCAGTAGCCTCCAACGGGAGATCAAATAGCTCAGACAGTAGCTTCCGGAGCCACACTGCCTCACAACTAGCCGAACAAGCTGCAACATACTCTACTTCGGCTGTACTCAGTGCTATGTAGGACTACTTCTTGCTAAACCAAGAGATCACACCTGATCCCATACTGAAGCAGCACCCAGAAGTGCTCTTTCTATTTGCAGCATTGCCTGCCTAGTCCGAATCAACATAACCCTACAGGTTAAACTTTTGATTCGCATCATACTTTAGCCCATAATCAATTGTACCCTTCAGGTACCTCAGAATATGCTTTACAGCAACCAGGTGAACACCTCTCGGGTTCGTCAGGAACTGGCTCAATGTGTTCACTGCAAAGCAAATATCTAGTCTAGTGTTCGTCAAGTACATCAAGCACCCAATCATCTAACGATACACCGTGACATCAACCGGATCAGATGAAGCATCACACAGAAGCTTCAGGTTCGATGCCATAGGTGTGGCCATGGCCTTGTAGTCCATCATCCTGAACCGCTTCAGGATCTCTACTGCATACTTCCCTTATCCAAGGAAGATCCCATCTACACTCTGCCACACCTCCATGCCTAGAAAATAGTGCATCACCCCCAAGTCCTTCATCTCGAACTCGGCAACAAGCTTCCTCTTCGTGTTGGCAATCAATCTAATTTCACCAAGTCCTAGGAGCTTGCTTCAAGCCATACAAGGCTTTCTTCAGTTTGCACACATGAGTCCCTCTTTCTCGAAGAAGCCACGAGCTACATAGCTCGCTTTGTATTTCTCCATGTTACCATCTGCAACATGCTTGATCTTATAGATCCACTTGGAAGTCACAACATACTTCCCTTCAGGTCTTGGGACCACATCCCAAACATCATTCTTCATGATCGACTAGTATTCCTCGATCATGGCATTCTTCCCAAATCCTGGGAACTTCAGATTCTTCAATATATTCAATAAATAGCTTTGTTGCTGGAACAAATGTTGTAGTCCTTCTTTTGTAGGTGATGGTATACGATCTTTCCTACAAGACAAGTGAAATTGCATGATTAGAAAACATCTTATAGTTTTCAGAACAAATTCTTATACATAAAGAAATATGTCATACAGTCATGCATTTAATTTAGCCAATGCTTTAATACAACATTTATCCATATCCCGTAACTTTCTAGATGCCTTCCAATATCTACCAGAACATTGTTAAGAGTGTGCACAACTCCCTGTCACGTCCCCACCCATCATACCAGTGCAATGGAGAGGATCATGATGCTAAGACTAGGCAATTAGCCCTATAGTCACTAATTAAAAACGTCCACATAACATAAAAGACAGGCATGCAGATGTGGAAATCTAAGAAAACACAGCAGAAGTAATTCATGTGCAGATTTAACACACATCGAACATTTTCATGACAAAATAAACATTCATATGGAGTGAAGATGGACATATGGAATAGCATAGACATTTGCAAAACACAACAGGGTTAGAAATCTATCACACGTCCATCATGCATTCAAGACATTCAAGCTATTCATGTCATAGGCATATTGTAATTAAACATAGCGGAATTAAAGTCATGTTATTATCTAGCATACACTTAGCATTTCATGACAGCCATTAAATATAGACATTGCAGAAATAGAAAATGAGAGTATTTATCTTAAAACAAGTAGTCCCTGGGTAACTAGCTATGCTTCTGCAACGTTCCACCCAACCATAGGCCAATGTGCTATTCAATCTCTTAGCACCACTGCCATCCCTGAGTTGGGCATGATCTCCACAAGGAAAAGGGAAACAGTAGGCTCTCACATAGCCAAAGATACACCAGAATCAGCCAAGCCAAATAGCAGTTGGGTTTCTCAGGCTGCTAGGAGATGGAAAGGAGGAATTGCTAAGCTAGTGAGCTTGAGAACAGAGCCATGGATACCCCTACAGGATCTATTCAGCTTGGCACTCACAATGCCCTCTTGATCTTCTTGAGAGGTTATCACCTCACTAGGCTCATCAAGCCAATCTGTCCTCTTCCACTCCTAAATTCTTGCTCACAGGTTCAAACCAAAACAGGGATGCACATAACAGCAAAAACACAATTTGTTGGGCATGAGAAAAAAAAATTTACAGTGAGATGCCAAAGGTGAGGTTTCCTTGAGCTTCAAAAAAACGTGGGAAAGTCAAAAATGAAAATGGAAGATGGGGAACAACCCCAGGAGAGCATAATCGTTTTCAGAAAATGCTCATGGGCATTTTGTGGGCAGAAACGGCCTCCATAACAGTCCCAAAATGTGGCTCTCTTCTCCCAGCCACTGTACTAACCAAAAACGAGTTTGCAGGCCTAGAAAAATGCAAAAAAAGGATGAAAAGCGTGCAAGGAAAGACCCAGCTAGCTCAGACTACGTGAGAGGATGAATACCATGGGTGAAGAATGGCTTTGGGCACCATTTCGTGGGGGTTTTCTTTCCCAACAAGCCAAAATACGATTTTCCAGGTTGATGGCTTTCCCATACACAAAATTGGCTACCATACCTCTCCAATCCCAAGGCATTAACTGTCTCAACCACTTCTTGGAAGAATTAAATGATTGGGTTTATGAGACAAAATGGGTAGTTGAGAGTTCATGGGTTTTCTTAGTGACACGTGGATTGACTCTATTGGCTCAAGGGTTTGATTATTTTCCCTCCCTATTCCTTGTAAAGATCATGCCCCCATCTCTTTGTTGCATTGCATAGCTGGTTGTGGGTTTTTTTCATTAAAATTGCATATTTACATGATGTCTCCATTTACATTGTGCCTATCTAGCACAAGAATCATATGCACCGATTTTTTAATTTCCGATACATAATAATGCCAAATCAATGGCGGGGCCTTGGCCTTGAGCTCCTCACCATGATTAACTAACAATATTTACATCATTTACAATCTTAATGCAATGGGGTCAAAATGGGGATGTGACACTCCCAACATGTCAGCAAAAAGGTTTCATTCTAAATAGGTAGCAATGGAATGTTGTACAGTGCCATAAGCCACTTACCCATTACATGCATATTAGTAGTATATTGTTCATTAATGCAATTATTCTAATATGCATAATACACAACCTAAGTTTAGGAACATAAGTATATACATCTTTGAACAGTATTATTTAAACAATCAAATATACAAGAAATGACAATTCAAATACTTATCTTTGTTTGTTTGATGGGTGGACTCCCTCTCAATCTTTGTTTCCTTGTAGGAACTACTGGAGTGTGCTCCCTCTTGATCTTTGCTTCTTGGATTACCTGTCCTTGAACTTATATCCATCCTCAATCACTATGCATGCTTACTAGTATCATCATTGTGTTATCCTCAAGACCTCATACATAATCATACATTTATTAGTATAATCTTAATACTATCAAAACACAATAATCTTAAGCATGTATAGTCATGATCATTTCAAACACAGATAATAAGCATTAGTATTCAAGGTTTATATAGGACTTTTCTGTTTAATCATATCATTAATCAAAGTAAGGAACATAACATGCATAAACCCTAGATTACTCAAACTTTTAACTTCATCAGTAATCATTATCAATCATACAAAAGTATAAGATCCTTTGATATAGTAAAAACATACCTGGTCATCATATTTGCTGGTTATGTCTAGCAATGTTTTCTTGTTCTCTCCAATGACCTGCATAGCGCATAATTTAACCATTGTAGAACCAAATTATACATACCTCTATGCAATCCATGACTATGGATGAGTCTTTGTCTTCATGTCATCATGGTCTTGATCTAGAGCTTGATTTGAACCTTTCATGTTAGTGGATAACATTCTCCTCATACAACACCACAGTGCATTAGTACAAACATAATACAATCATAAGTGTCATAGCCCTAATCAATGAATGTCTTTTATTATGCATTCATTCTTTTACTAGGGTGATAAGACAAGTCTAAAACTAAACAAGATTGTTACTAAACTCAATAACATGAGGACAATCATATTATAAACTTAACCATGAACAGATTTCAAAACATACATGTAAGTCATACCTGTCAGATTGCTTTAGTAGTTGTTGTTGTTGTTCCTTTTGTTCTTAGGACAATTTGAGGAAAAGTGTCCTCTTCTTGGTATGTGTTGTGAGAGCTTGATCTTCATTCCCCATCTTCTCTTCTCGAGCTACAATCCGAGCTTCTTCCTGTGAGCATTCTTCCCATAGCTTACTGAAAGGGATAAGTTTCTTCCTAGCACAAATTCCTTGGATGAAGGAATCCCATGACCTAGGAAGGCCATTAAGAGTGGTCATTACCACTTCTCCATTCTCTATAGCTTCAAGTTGTTCTTTTATTTGGGAGACCCTTGAAGAGTAAGACTGCATGGTCTCTGCATTCTAGATCTAGATGTTCTTTAGTTGAATCCTCAATGTCATCTTTCGATTTATATTCTTTCCTTCAAATAGCTTGGTCAAGGAATCAAGCATTTCCTTAGGTGTATCTAGAGATGACACATGTGGCATGAGAGGTTTTTTGATAGAATCAACAATGATCCTCTTATCCTTGGCCAAGTTCTTCTTCTGTAAGGCCTTAGCCTCTTCTCCCTTTGGAACTGGAACCTTTTCACTTATGTAGGTGTCCAATTCATTTTCTTCCAGGATTAACCCAATCCTATACTTCCATGCTCAGAAGTTATCAGCCCCTTCAAGCTTATCCTCAAGCTTGGTGTGTTGAGACATCTTAAAGAGTACTTCAAATGGAAATAAAAAGATTTAGGTCTTACCACTTGATTTGCAGAAATCTGGATCTGGAGTTGGATTAGGGTTTGTCAGAGAAACCCTAAAAATTCAATCTTTGAATTTCAAACTTCTGGAAAGATAGAAAGATGCGCCTTGATGAGTTGATCAAGCTGGTATACTCAGAATTTGAAAACTGCAAAGTTTCACCTCTTAAATTTGCTTTTCAAACTTTCGGATTCACTAGGGAGGACCCTGAATTAGGGTTTGATTTTCCCGGAGCTTCATCCATCCAAAAAGTTCGATCTTTATCTCTAAACTTCTATTTTTCAAAGGAGCTTCCATCCATTGTCTCAGATTTCAGAAATTCCAACTTTTGCAGAAGCCCCCTAATTTCCGGCTTCACTAAACAGGACCCCAAACTAGGGTTTGATTTTCCTAGAGCTTCACCCAACCAAAACGTTTGATCCAAAGCTCTAAACTTCGATTTTTCAAAGGATCTTCCAGCCATGGTCTCAGATTTCAGAAATTCCAACTTTTGCAGAAGCCCTAATTTTCGGCTTCACTAGAGAGGACCCCAAACTAGGGTTTGATTTTCTCGGAGCTTCACCCAACCAAAAAGTTCGATCCAAAGCTCTAAACTTTGATTTTTCCAAGGAGCTTCCATCGATGGTCTCAGATTTCAGAAATTCATATTTTTGTGGAAACCCTAATTTTTAGGGCAAAAAATGAAAGTGCCCAGAATTGAATTTTGATTGGACAGAAAGATGTGCCTTGCTGAGGAGAGTCAATCTACCCTAGTGCCTTTCCAAAATCGGTGGAGATAAACCCAAAAACAAGAATCCCTAGCTTCCGTAACTCCACAGTGTCTTCTTCTCAGGTTAGCTCTGATACCATGTTAATTTTTTAGCATTAATTCAACATGCTCTAGGATCTTTACTGAGAGAATAACATGTACAACAGATCAAGCATATCAATCACAACGAGCAATCACAAGAGACAATAGACACACAGAGTTTCCTTGGGGAAAACCATAAAGGTGAAAAACCCCAATAACTTCCTCAGAGATAGATAGAGCAATGATACAAAACCCAAGCATAAGAGAGAGTCTCCTAGCAGCAGCTTCTCCTCCTCCACTAGTGCGCCACTCTCCAATGAGTGTATAAGTGAGAAAGTGAATGATCAAATAGAGTGCCTCCCGCACTCTATTTATACATGACTTGACTTGCCTAATAATCTTACTAGGTCGGCCTCAACTTAATCACATAATATAATGCTAACAAGGTCGACCCCCAATAGGGTGGTCTAATAACCCTTTGACCCACATGACTTATACAGGGCCGACCCCATCAAGGTGGTCTAATAACCCATCAAGTATAAGTTACGACACTTACAACATAAATGGCGACACTTCCATATAGAGGAATAATAACATCTCTATAGGAATACAATATACATATATGAAATACATTCCGAAGCTACAAATACATCAAAAGGTGTCCGCTGGTGAATTCTGAAGTTTGGAAGAGGATCAAGAAGAACTTGAGCTCCAGTATCACCGTCAACAAATCGAGCATCCGTCCGGTCAGGTAACATTTATTTAGTTTTAATTATATGTGAAAAATGCATGGATTATGGATAGTGGTTACATATATTACAAGTTTGGGATTATTGTAATTTATATTAATTGTATAAATGCTTTCTATGAATTGAACTTGGGTGGGATTGTCGTAACAAGGGAAGAAATTGTGAATCCTCACGATTCAATCATGGATGCACATAATACAGTATAACCTCGTTTTATTTATGGGCTTGCGTTAGGATCCCATGGCAATGTATGAGCCTGTTGATAGTCTTTTAATTGTTCCTTTCTGCTGAGTCAGTAATCTTATAACAGGACGCTAGTGCTGTCAAATAAACTACTATTGTGTTTTAAGTTTACTATCTGTTGGGCGACTCTTCCACGATGACGTTCTCATTTTTCCCATAATGAGATCATTGTATTACTTTTGAAAACTTGTTCTTGTTTTAAGTAAAGTAATGGCGATCGATCTCAACAAATCAATGCTAGGATACTGTATTCATCTAATATATAAAAAATTACCAAGACGATGGAAAACAATCTCTATAGATCGATGTTGGTTCGTAGAGATATGCATATGCTTGCAATTTGTTTAAAGATTATACCTACCACTCGTTGATGGAGAACGGCGATTGATCTCCATAGATTGATGTTGGGTCGTGGTATCATTTTATATGCTTGCAACTTGTTAATGTTATATTATTGCATATGTCTACTATTTATTTAATTGTTTATACGTACCACACAAGATGGAGGACGACGATTGATCTCCATAGATCGATGTTGAATCATGGTAACATTTTATATGCCTGTTATTTATTTAAATGTTTATGCATACCCCTCGTGATGGAAGGCGTCAATCGATCTCCGTAGATCGATGTTGAATCGTGGTAACATTTCACATGATTGCTTTTGTTTAAATGCTTATTCATACCATTCATTGATGGAGTACGGCAATCGATCTCTGTAGATCGATGCCAAATCGAGGTAGTATTTCATATGATTTATTTTTTGTTTTAATGTTTTATATAACATCTCTTGAGAAAGGATGGCGATCGATCTTCATGGATCGATGCCGGATTGCCGATACCATTTCTATACTTGTATCTCTTTTAATATTTTTACATAACATCTCTTGAGAAAGGATGGCGATCGATCTTCATGGATCGGTGCCGTGTCGCCGATACCATTTCTATGTGTGTATCTTTGTTGAATTGTTTTACATACAACTTGTTTGAGAGAGGATGTCAATTGATCTCTATAAGATCGATGCAAGATCATTGTTATATTTCCTATGTTCGCGTCTGGTTTGAATATTGGTACATGCAACTCGTTGATGGTGATCGAACTCACTAGATCCATGCCAGAGGGCTCGTATGAAATCAATACCTTGCATGCCAATCGAAATAGAAAGTGATCGATCTCAGTGGATCGATGCTGGAACCTTCTGTGGCATTTATTATACTTGCAACACATATAAGTAATAATGGTGATATACCCTTAAGGATCGATGACCAGAACGCTTGTGCCATGTCGAATAATGTATAACATTAATCGTAACCGAATATCGATGTTTGCCTGATTATGTTTATAACCGTATATAGATCGGAGTGGGTGGGGATCAATCTCCGTAGGTCGATGCCCGATCTCATTCGGCGATGGATTTTTTTCAACACTACGTATACCTCCTCCATATGACCACCTATGGTGATCAATCTTTGTAGATCGATGCCAAGTGATTGATGTATTCCCTATCTCTGCATTTGTTTAAATGTGAACACAATTCACATATGGATCGATGCAGTTTTTACGCTTACTGTATATTATATCTATTGGCAGAGCATGCTTACGATCCATGAATCGATGCCATGCTACTGCGTATAATGCCCCATTAATTAATTACAGAGGTTTGGTAAAAAATGTATACTGGTCACGGTATGTCAACTACCAGGTTACGGTAGTAGAATTCACATACCATGCTCCTGATGTGAAACTTACGTGTTCGATATCCAAGTTGAAGGATCACTAGATTTACATTGAGTCGAGTTCATATCTACGCAAATCGAACAACTCGGAGTCAATCAATATTTATGTTGTATAAATTGAGATGGGATAAGTAGCCGAAGTAAATTGTTGTATGCCGAGTTCCATGACTTGTCCTGTTCGTTGGGGACACAATCCGTATGTCTTGGGGTTATTTGTCAAGTCAACCCCATATGGACTACGAGTGGTCCATTAATTATCGATTGCTTAGATATTGGTTAACTGGTAATGTATGAAATAGAGTAGAAGTTTAGGTAGTGATCATATTAATATGGCAATGTCGTTTAAGTTTGACTTGTAGTATAATTAATGGTACATTCATTTTAATTGTGTTCGGATTTTCATATGTTTTATATTTAACATTCATGTTAACTTGTGTTCAGGATTTACATATGATGTATATTTAATATTCATATCAATTTTGTTTCAGGATCTTCATATGTTGTATATTAATTCATATTTGCGTGATGTTAGGAATCTCATGTGTTGTATATTTAATTGTCGAACAAACAAAAGAATTGTTATTATGCGTAGTCAAGCTCATGAGTAAATAGAGTTGGTTAATTAAGCGGCTTGGATGCCTAGAAGAAATAAATGTGGTTTAAGATTTCCTTTAATTTAAATACCATGGTCAACACATGTGAATGTATGAAGATAGTGGAATAAGCAGTTGATTAGATTATTATATGGTTTAGATTAGCGTTTTGGTTAGGAGAATGAGTCTACCTATACAATTAAGTTAAGATTTTCATACCTTGAATTATGTTTTCAGAAAGAAATGAATTTCGTATCAACAATCACCATACGAAAATAACTTATTACTTATTTAAAAAAAAAATTTCCTAACAGAGCCCGACCCTACACAACCAAGGACCCTAATTATATTTCTATATATAGTAATATTTCAAAATATAGAAATAGAATACCTAAATATATAATAAAATATAATATAAATAGTTTGATAAAATATAATATAAATATTTTGTTTAAAATAAATTTAAATTGATCTTAACATCAAATAATTCAAAATTATAAAAATATAATACTTAAAAATATTATAAAATCAAACATGAATAATTTTTTATATGAGAATAAACTTAGCTTCACCTTAACACCAAACCCTGAAACCTGAAAATATTAAATTCATTAAGATGTAAACATTTACTTAAAAAAATTAAATGCTACTTAAATAATTTGAATTCTTTCAACACTTCATAAATCTTAAATTAAAATAATTCTTTCCGACACTCCATGAATCTTTGATTAAAATAGATTTAAAATTATTTAACATAAACAAACAACTTTAAATTATGTGATATGGATTTAAGCTAATCAGCATAAACCACCAAATGGACTTAAACTACCTGGTCATGAAAAACCACGAACTTTAGATATGTAATAATAACATCGATGTCTCCAGTATTTTTACTGTCACTTTTTTCTTTCTCAAGTACCTACATTATTCTTTCAAATATGTTCTTATCTCCTTTGTCTTGTCACGGGTCAAATATGTTATTATTTCCTTTGTCTGTCTGTATCGAAGTGTCTCTTCAGCGAATAACACGAAGGAAAAAGCATTCTAATCCACACAGATGGTACCATACCCCTTCAGCGCTCGAGATTCGAGATCTAGATGTATAGTTTTTATGCGACATTCTTACGATATGATTATTAGTTACAATTAATTTTAAGTATATCTCTCTTAAATATAAAAATAATAATATGAACACTAATTACTCATTGGAATTTGGCTTTGAATGATAAAGTGAATAAGAAAAAGCCAGCTCTATAACCACAAATAGATTTTAATATTATTTAGTAACCTTATAAATCAGTTTCATATATTACTTGTTACAAATCTTATTTAGTAACCTTATAAATCAGTTTCATATATTACTTGTTACATTAATAGGTGTTATATATCACTTGTTATATAATAAGTGTTTATATTTTAGAATTTAGGGTGGACTAGGGTTTATGTATCTCTTAAATTGTACACGGATGAGACAAATGTACTTTTCAGATTGATTTTATGATAGTAGTTCCAAATTTGAAATAAACAATTATAAAAGAAAATTCCTTTTATTATAATAAAGAGTATATAGTGCTTTTCTTTTGCACTTTAAATCCAATAAAAAATGATCATGTTTTTCATCTACACTTTAGGTCCAATAAGGAGTGGATGATGCTTTCTTCACTTTAGGTCCGGAAACGTAGGTTTAAGCAAATGCAAAAATCTTGGTCAAGTCTTTGCACCGCACTTGTTTACCTTTTACCTTTTGAAAGAGATTCCCACTTACTAAGGTCAAATCACCATATCTAACTAAAGGTACTCATAAAAGTGGTCGTTCTTTGCTCAAGACTGCGAAAATTTAGCATGGTTGGACAATTGTTCCTCTCACACCTAATAATTTTAATTTACATTGCATCTTAGAACGCCGTTTCTTTTAAGTGCGGCTTTAGATATTTATTTTTATTAATCATATGATACAAAATTTATTTTAAAAAATAAAATATAATCAATGTTCAAAGAAGACCTATGGCATCATTTCTATGACATCAACTTTAAATATCTTTTTTTTTTCCAGAGAAAAAAAGACTACTATTGATATTCATATTTGAATCAAATAGTACAAAAAGTGTTCCTGATCCAAACAGTTGGATCCTTCAGAGAAAACTAAAGATGATATCTTCAAAGTTCTGTCATGCATGGAATGAGTCTATCCCCTAAAGGATATATCAAATCAGAACATACTCAACAGTCTTAACCAAGCACAGAGCTTATTACATCCAAAAACATAAACCAAAATGTAGACCCCTCAGAAACATTAAATACATAGATAGACAGGTACTCCATCCTCAGATCAGTCATAGAAATAAATAGATCCACAATCCAGAATACTTCCCTCACACCAATCCTCCCAGATCAAGTGTCCTTCACATCCATCAAGAGCTTGCTTGGATAGCTTGTCCGCCATACAGTTATGTTCACGATAAATATGTTCAAATATGATGTTCTGCTGTTTATGTATTTCAAATAGTGTCCTGGTGGCCCAGTGTCTCAGATTTAAGACATTGAGCTTGAATTTACCTTCAGCCCATTTGATGGTGACCCGAGAGTCACCATATACCTTTATGTTACTCAATCCAAAGGTGTTGGCAACCTTTAGAACACACCAAAGTGCAATTAATTCCGCCTTCATATTTGATCCCTTTCCACAGTTGAGCTTGATGGTATAAAAATGCGAGTCATTCAGATAAATAACTCCTCCTATAGCACAGATACCTGCTTGTGAAGCACCATCAAAGAACAGTACAGGTCGGTCCACATTGAGATTAAAAATACTAACTCTGTCAGTTTTCAACATCACCTCATCCACCTTGCAAGAGTTATACATGTTAAGTGCTGTCAAGCAACATTGAATGTGATCAGGTGGAGTGTTTTGAAAGATGGCACAATTTCTGACATGCCAAATTGCCCAGGGAATGCATACAGCCAGAAAAAAGTGCTTTTTGCAATGTCTGTACCAATGTAAGAAACACATATTAAAATCCCCAATTGCCCAGCATTGAGTAATTTTTAAATTTATAGAAATCACTTCCCAGACTTTGCGAGAGAAAGAACACTGAACAAAAAGGTGCAATCGAGATTCAGCATCATCTTTGCAGAGAACACAATAGCTTGGGCCTGTCCAACCTCGCTTGCAGAGATTATCCCAAGTCTTTAACTTATCTTGTAAAATTAACAAGGAAAAACATTTTAATTTGACTGGAATGTGCCACTGCCAAATCTTCAAATACCACCAGTCCGGCGGGAAAATAAACTTATGCTGAAGAATTCTTTTGTATGTTGCTTTTGCCGTGACAGTGCCAGATTCTGTGTTACCACTCCAAACCAGCTTGTCATCAGAGTTGTATAAACGGACACCAGCAGAGTTCAATGAATTTGTATAATTATCCCAAATTCAAGCAAGATACCCAGATAGTCCAATCTCCTGTGCCGATAACCACTTCGAGCTTCCAGCAATGCCATTGTTCCGTTGATGTATC
The DNA here is from genome assembly GCA_027924585.1 of Larix kaempferi. Lineage (NCBI taxonomy): Eukaryota > Viridiplantae > Streptophyta > Pinopsida > Pinales > Pinaceae > Larix > Larix kaempferi. The sequence continues at coordinate 9,497,777 of BSBM01000549.1, read as the reverse complement.
ATGTTTAATGTGGACAAACCTATGACTTGTAAATATTGAGGAATAATAGGAGGAAGGCCCTGTTCTTGATCAAGCCCAATAATAGGATCAATCCCAACCCTGATCTGAGATCCGGAACCAACTTGCCAAAACAGGTCACTTTTAATCCAATGGAAAACTTTCATGAACCCCCTCCAAATAGGTGAGAAATCCCAGTTAGTCAATTTTGGATTCCTGAACCAGGTATTGACATTTGTCTTAATGTATTTTATATGAAGAATTTTAGACCAGAGGGAGTTGCCATGAATGCCACGCCAAAAACTTTTTAACCTGAGTGCTATATTAAACACCTCCAAATCTTTAATTCCCTAGCCGCCAAATTTGTATGGTCTTGCAAGAGTTTCAGCTACTACCATAGGAATCTTACCACTGAATGCAGTCCCATTCCACAGGAAATTGAAAAAATATCTCTTAATAGTTTTGATGATGGATTTTGGAACTTCCAACATAGAGAACCAGTACACATGTATGCTGGAAAGCACCGACTGCACCAGAATAAGCTTTCCACCGATTGATAAAAGTCTATAGGACCATTGTGCAATTCTATCCTCTATTTTTTTCAATAGCCAATGCCAATCTCGGATCAGATAATTGTTTGGTTTAAGGATATAACCCAGATATTTAAATCCCTACTCAAAAGTAGAACATTTATATGGCATGACAGATCTAATGTCTCTTATCTGATCTTCTTGAAGAGAATGATGAAAAAGGCTGGATTTGGCCGCATTGACTAGCATGCCTGTGGCATTGCTGAAAGTAGAAATGATGTTTTTGTACATCATCCATTCTTCCACGGAGTCATTACCCCCTACAAGAACATCATCTGCAAACATCAAATGTGTAAAAACACACTCTTTTGTGAATTTGATACCCTTGATTTGTCCACCCAACAATGCCTTGTTCACCAGTCTGCTAAAACCATCCATTATCAAAATGAACAGAAGAGGGGATAAGGGGCAACCCTGTCTTAAACCCCTGGAACAACTGAAAAATTCAGTTGGACTACCATTCACCAAAATGGATATATTCATGGATCTAAGGCAAGCCATAATCCACTTAATGATTAAAGAGGGCAATCCAATCCTGATGAGGATCAATCTGATGAATGACCAATTAGCCCTATCATAAGCTTTGACTAAATCCATCTTAAGCAGCATAGCTTTCTTTTTATGTAACTTGATGCTGTGAATCAATTCTTGAGTAATGCCTATTGCATCGTGAATCTGTCTACCCTCTAAGAAACCAAATTGCTCCTCAGAGATGTGAGCAGAGAGGACCTTCTTCATTCTGTCTGCAATAATTTTTGAAATAAGCTTGTATAACAAATTGCAGAGAGCAATAGGACGGAAGTCACCGAAAGATGCAGGCTTATCTTTCTTTGGTATGAGAGTAACAAATGTGGAATTGAGTCCTCCTGGGATGTAACCATTTGTCATGGAATAATTAACCAGCTCCAATAATTCATCACCCATTAACTCAAAGAAGTGTATATAGAGCTCCACTGGCCATCCATCCGGCCCAGGAGCTTTGTCTTTTGCAAAAAGTTTTAATGTCTGCTCTATTTCGTCCTTTGTGACCTCTCTTTTTATGTTGTCTGAAGCTTGCTCATCAAAAAACCTAGGGTATAGAGATGCCACTTCAATCTGAGCACTTTGACATACTTCCTCAGGATCAGAGTATATAGCATTGAAAAATGTATAAGCTTCAGATTTAATGTTGTCAATACCTGTGCACTGTATCCCATTGTCATCCTGAATTTCCCAAATATACTTAGAACGCCGCCTAGCAGATGCAAATGAATGAAAGAACTTAGTGTTTTTATCACCAAGTGAAATCCAGACTGCACGACTCTTTAATCTCCAAGCTTTTTCTTCCTGCAAGATTAATTCTTCTTTTTTCAACTCCAGCTTCTTCAATATCTCAAAAGCTTCCAGAGAAAGGGAATTGTTAATATTTGCAGCAATGGCATCCTGTAATTGAGATTCTAACTGAAGTAATTCAACTTTATCTGCCTGCTTCTTTTCTCTGATCCATTTTATGGCAACCTCTTTTAATTTTCTCAGCTTGTAACAAAATTTCAGAACTGGGTTTGGTTCATATACCTCACATCGAACCCAGAAATTTCTAACCATGTGACAGAATGAATTATCTTCGAGCCACGTAGCATTGAATTTGAAGGGTATTAAATTAAAATGCTCAAATTGTTCCATCTGCAGAACAATGGGCCAGTGGTCCGATAATTTGACTGAGTGAACCCAAGACTTGTGCTTCGGAAAAAATGCCAGCAGGGTCGACTTATCTAGGAATCTGTCAAGTCGCTTATGAACACCTTCTCCACCAAATCTACCATTTGACCAAGTAGGGGATAGCTTATGTGGCATAACATCAACAAGATTTTTCTCCAAGAGAAAATTTAAGAAAAAATCCCCCAAATCATCCATCCTGGCTGAGATGCCCCAAATTTCAGATGCTTGATAAGTGAAGTTTAAATCGCCTGCCAAGATTAAATCAGGTGAATCCATAAGCCCCGAATCTCTCAAATCTGTCCAGAAAGTTTGCCTATCTCTGTATGGGGCATAACAATTGAGCATGGAGATAGATTTCTGACAACTACAAAAAGAACCTTTTAAATAGATGCCCCAAGGGGTAAGATAGGCCTTTAAGTCAAAAAAATTTGGATTCCAAGCTACAGCAAGACCCCCGGAGTGACCACTTGAGCTGATGGCAAAAACCTCCCAATCCGGAAGAATATTACAAAGCTTGTGAATGGCTATAAAATCCTGACACATAGTCTCCTGTAGGAAAATGATTGCAGGGCCAGTATCTTTAATCAGACTGGACAAGGCCTGAGCCCGAGTCACCTTGCCCAATCCCCTAACATTTAATGACAGCAAAGACATCAAGAAACATTCCTAGTGGGGGTCACTGCTCTAAGCCCCATGGGTTCAGACTTATCAAACTTTTCAGCTTCCTCCAGCCTCCTAGATATAGGTGTATAAGAGTCAGGAATGTTCGAGGCAGATTTCTTCTTCTTGCCTTTTCTTATGGTAACATTTTGTCTGTTAAGGGAAAGTAAAGGGTTTGCATCAGACTCTCTGTTAGGATTCTTAGTGTAAACCTGTAGAGGAGGGAATTCCTCCCCATAAGTCGACATGAGATATCCACTGTGGGATAAAATATTCAAATCAGATGGATTGGAAAAAATTTCAGAAGTGTTTGCACCCTTATCACCCTTCGGAATAAGCCCCTCAATTTGATGAGATTCACTATGTGAGTCCCCAGATGCAGCAGGTATTGTTCCAATGGAACCTATGAGCTGTTTCCCTGGCTGAAATTCTAAAATGTCACTATCATAGGTAGGGTTCGACGAAGAGTCCACAATGTGTTGTCTTTCTGGGCGAATATCTAACAAAGCAGAATCTGGGTTAGGGTTTGACAATGAGTCCACAACAGGAGACGTTACTGTGAGACCCATTTTCAATGCAACAGGTTCCATATCCTCAAATAACTTACGGCTCACAATTGAATCAGAAGAACATAAAGCCTTTTTGGAAACAGGTAACCCAGTCACAATATCACGCCGTAAGTGGACTTCCCCTTTTGAAATACGGGTAGATAAGTTATGTTCTGAAGATTCAATGAAAGCCAATTCTTCATTTGACAAATCTGGAAATTTTAAAGAAGGGTCTTTAAAATACTTACCAGCTTCTTGAAATGCAGGAAATTGCAGATCTTTTCCGGGCGATGAGAATTCAGACAAACTCTGAGAGCAATCACGAACAGAGGGGCACGACGCTTTTACATGACCAGTCTTTCGGCAAAGGAAACATCTAAAAGGAATCTTATAGAAGTCCAGAACTTGGTGCCAAACCCTAGTTCCCCAAGTAATTAAAATTTCTGCTGGTAGGCCACCTTTCAGATCTATTTCTACCATCACCTTTGCAAAAAGCCGGTCCATTCCAAACAGGTTTTGTTTGTCAAAACGGATAAACCGTCCCACTGAATTTGCAATTCCTTTTATCACATCCTCAGTCCAAATTTCAATAGGCAGTCCTGGAATGATCATCCACAGATGGCGCAGTGACTGAAATTCTTTGACAGGATCAAAATTTAAGTGCCAACGCTTAATAAACAAGGAACCCTTCTTAAATTCCCAGAAATTTGACAGAATTAAGTCAAGGTGGGACGCCTCCGTAAAAGTGAACAGCATCCATCGATTTGGGAGCAAATTGATGCGGGGAGCCAAACCAGTGAGGGGAACCCAAACCCTATTAACCCATTCCGCGATTTCCATCTTGTTGCCTGAAGCGTACTGAAAACGGCCGACCAACGCACGCTCAGTCAAAATCCGAATCCTGTCAAGGTTATGATCAGCGTCGATGTCAAACCTGCAAATCTCATTGCGGGCTTTAATAGTCTTCAACAATCGCCGATGTTTATCCTTCACACCCCGAATGCGGCCCCCATGAGATTCAATGCCATTGTCATAACCAGGCCGCACACCCGGACCAGATTGTTCAGCCGACAAAGGAGGGTTTGTGAGTTGTGTTGCAACCCCCAACAAAGACATTATGCCTCACGCAACAATCAACCTGCAGCTGTCGGTCAACAGACAGATAGTCCAGGACACCTGTCGCACAGGACAAATATAGCGGCTCCTCCACCGATGGAGAAGAAGCCTCCAAATTAGTCACTGCTAATACTAGATCCAAAAATGGAATGAATCCCAACTTGAAACCTGGCACCAAAAAAGTAGAAAATAACCCTTTCTGCAGTAAACCCGAAAACTCTAGCAGAAATGAAGACATGGAACCTTCGGTTAAAAACAAACACTTTCCACTTTTTTTCCTTGGCTGGTACTAAGCTGATTCATCGAATCAGCGGACTCCAAGTCGCCGAAGGTCCCCAAATCATCAAATCAACTGTCATAATCAGAGATTCCTGCAGAAAAAACCTGAAACCCTACAACTTTAAATATCTATGATAACAACAATTTGTCATCATATATTATTATATGATAATAATAAGTTAGTTAAAATAATGAGAATTTAGGAAAGAGAGTTACCATCTTCTGCCATTGGTTTTTTATAAACTTTGGGTGGAAACAATTTGGTTAGATAGGATTTGCAAGTTGTACCATCGTCTTGAAGTTGAGATTGAATTTTTTTTACATTAAGGGCTAAATAGTATTGTTTATACACTCTTCAATTTCTTCCAATATCTTACATAATATTGCTTGGCCTTTTACATTTAAGAGGGCTTCAAACTCAAATCCTCTACTCTTTGACCAACCCCTTATCGCTTCATGTTTCTCGATGTTCTTATCTACCAAAGGTACCCAAAGAAAGATCATTAATAGTACAACCCTCACCACTTTCCCGTGACCCCACTGACATGGTTGTTAATAAAGGTACCCAAAGAAAGATCATTAATAATTAAGCACGTGGTCATTACCGGACTAATATATTGCAGGTGAGTCACGGACTTCAGTCTCCGATTCTCCACCCCATCTTCCGGCAGGCAGGGATCAAATTTGAAGGGTGGGGTCCCATTTCACTTTGAAGGGTTATGAGATATTGAACCCTTCAATGCTGACATGTAAAAATAAGTCATTCTTTTCATTTGAAAATGTATTCGTGCATCAAAATTTCATTGTTTACTTAAGTAGTAAAGTTGAGAGGCTTTATTTCTTGCCTTATAAACTTTTAGCCAGTATAACAATAAGTTAACTTGCTAACCCCATTCCAATCCAATTTTCATCTTTATAGCCAAAATTAATACTATTTTACTCTTTCATGATCTGCGTGAAATTGAGTAATTTATTAGTGAAACATAACTTAGGGGACACACAGAAAATCCCCTTTCAAGACGTTCAGTGATAATTTTATAATCTTTTTTTCTGCATCAGCGAAGCTATAGTTAGCTTGCTAGCCCAATTCCAATCCAACTTTTAACCAGTTTAATAATATTTAATACCTCTTAAAATGGGTTCCTAGGCTGCTTCGAGCAATACAAGCTCGATGCAGAATTGGGTTCTTCAACTCTTCTAAAAGCAATACGATGCTTATTCTTGGAAAAGTTCAATCTTTGTAAATCACTAGCGTTCTTCAAACTAATATAAATTCTAGCGTTCTAAATTAGTGAACAATAGAGATGCATGCAGAAAGGCAATAAAAAAGGTGAAGGGAAAGAATCTGAATGGTAACTTTTTTTACTTCGTTGAATTGAGGACCATAATTCACTTTCATGCACCTCTATCAAACAACCATGTTTCTATGCCATTTATAATCCTCCTTCACGAAAGTTTATCAGAGAGAACAATTCAACAAAGAAGTTGGATTGGATTGAAAACCAATAGCAAGTTTCTTTGTCACTCTAATTGTGTACCCTACAGCATAATTGAATGCCAATGGCAACAATATATGTTCTATTTTTTCATTCAACACTATGAATGCCACATGTACTTGGGATAGAATAAGTTTAAGCGCTCCTTACATGTTACATGCTATGTTATGGTTTGAACAAAGAGAACTATCCGACTCCATGCAACTTTTGTTCTCAATAGCTGATTAAGGACCCTGGCTACTTCTTCCTTATAGCCCTTCCCCTAGATCTCGTTATACATACTAAGTCCGTGGTATGACGGAGTAGAGGATGGGTTGTGAAGCATAAGTAAAACATAGGCAGACCAAGTAGAGAGGAGATGCATAAATGGTTGAAGTTCTTGTTATATGGTTGAAGTTCATGTTCTATTCAAGACCAGCCGATAAGGGAAACAAAATCAAAAGGTAAAGTAGCATTGTCACTCTAAAAATCAAGATTACAAAAACATTTGTGTCCCAATTCGTACAGTTGAACGCAGGAGTGGGCATTGGGCATTCTAAGAAAATTGCCAGCTTTCACCATTGTCCTTCACCAGATGTTGTTGCATATTCTCAATCATATTGAAATTCGATAGCTAGTTGGGATTGTAAGTGTAGTTGCATCGATGGTCTTCATATTAATAAATCCCAGGAATCTTAAACCGTGTACCAGAGGAAGGTGTCGAATCGACGACTGAGCAATTGGGGAAAATAGCTCATGAAATACAGTTTTAGATACAAAGTCTGGATTCTTGATTTGACTCATTAACTAGATGCATGGAGGCTGGCAGAGTGGGAACTTCCCCAAATCCCCAGGCTTTTTGGTAAAGATGGGGGGTGCAATGCACACACCTGTTTCCCATAGGGATGCAACCATGGCTAGTGGCAGCTGCCCGAGGAAGCGCTCGGTTTCAAAGTGAAAACAATGGTCTTCCTTGTCCCCTCCATTTCAGGAAAGTTAAAGGGAGGCTAAATTCTCAAGAGATTCGATCGGGCGACAATGGAAAATAGGGCAAGGCAAGGAGCACATGGAATCATATGCGTGTACACATAACATATGAAGAAAGAAGCAATTGTTGTTGTTGCTATGGTTGGGAATCGATAAATTCCATTTTGAATAGCATCTAACGAAGATTTGTGACAAACCCACTCTTGGGTCTAGGCTTCAAATTTGAATCCTTCAAGGACCATTTGAAGTTACAAATTTTCAATCAAATAATAATATTGTGTTTGAACTTTGAAGTTACAAAATTTTTAAATAATTGATGGGATCATGAATGGATAAAATGATGTACATACCTGTAAATTCATAGGATTTCAACAATCCAGTTAGCCTTGAAGTTGAGCTCCTCAAAGAAAACAAATTTCTTTATATAGGTTTATGGCAGGCTGGTATTGGTAGCTTCACTTTGCAAACTCTCCTGGAGGACTAGAGGAGATAGGGTAGGTGGAACTTGGAAGTAGCTCGACCACGATGAAGCAGGGGTATAAGCAAAAGCTTGTTTGTATTCTTGTAATATTATATATTGATGGTCAGAGCCATGGAAGTATGGAATTCGAGCATTGACTTGATACAACAAAGAAAACACAAGGTGGGACTCGGGAGCCGTAGGATTGACTTGATACAACAAAGAAAACAAAGGGTTGTAGGCAGGGGCCACAGGAGGGAGCGACAACCTGCTACATTATGAGAAGTTTCTGGATTGTGGAGTTTGTCCGAAATGCCAAATTCGGGGCATGTTAACATAATATGTTATACATTGAATACTAAATTAACTCACGAAATCAAAAGTCACGAATTGGTATGTGATAACTGGTAACTTGGTAAGCCCACTGCCAGCAACACGTATGAGCCACCAACCATATTTAATAAAGTTGTTGTTTCCATTAAATGTGTTAAACACGTAAGTGCTCGCCGCTAACACGTGAACTTAGAAGCATTCAAGACATCCACGTAAAATGATCAATGATATTATTAGAGGCCCAATGGCCCATGATCCATCGATGACTAGACACGTGGATATTGGAGTGTAACCAAGTACCAAGTCCCACTCCCAAGTCACCTAGCTAGTAGCCACAATCCCAATTTTCCATTGAAAACTGTCGACGGGTGAAATTTGAAGCTGCCTTTCTGTTGCAATTTTAAACAATAGTGGTTAATTTAATTATTGAAAGGCTTACCATGAAATTAATTTTTTTTTACATGGTAAAATTTGAGGTGGTCTTCTATGACGTGTAAAATGGCCTTTGAAGGGCCCTGAAGGCTTCAAATTTGAAGCCTGCCGGCAGGCTCCCTCACCCAGACGCCGTTAACCCACTGTTCCGTTATAGTGATAAATTTCCAAGGTACGCTAGATGGAATTGGCCGGATTTAAACTCAAAATTTAAATTGAAAAAACGCGCGCTATTCGCCCGCCACAAACGTTTGTGGCGTCTATTGTATTAATTCTAAAAAACTATTAATCGTTTGATGGAAGGATATCCCAGTACGTTTAGAAGAAAAGCAGGTATCTTGCCATTGAGCTGGACATGTTATATATATATATAGCGTACTTCTGTTTGTATTTGGTAAAATTTTGTTTTATTGTATTTATTTTTAAAAGAATCGGTTCATTGTAAAATAGTTTACATTTTTTTTAAACAGAATTTTATTATCAAAATTGTCAATATTTTATCTAATAAACTTATAAGTTTATAACAATTTTTTTTATAAAATTATCTAATTGTTAATTTTATAAAACATATTAACATTTTTTTTAGAAAAAAGTAAACCTTTTATTTAATTGGTTTTAAAAAATACTAACATTTTTATTTAGAAAAAAATGATTTTATTTAATTGATTTTATTATTTGGATAAAATGCTTTTCATCTAAATTTAAGATTTTCAAATAATATTTTATAATCAAAATTTTCATTAAAACCATGTAACAAAATTCCGATCTTTCAAAATAGAATTATAACTTTCCAAGACCTAATTAATCAATTAATAATTGACTAATTCTTATCTCTTCCTATGGAATATGCCAATATCACTTTAATTGACTAATTCTTATCTCTTCTTATCGAATATGCCAATATCACTTTTCATAATTCAAAATGTGTCCAAACAAGCAAATAAATATAAGACTAGTATGTGTAAGTGTAATTCTACATAATATTTCATGATCAAAATTTTCATTAATCAAAATCTAATTATAACATTCTAACAAAATTGAAATCTTTTAAAATCAAATTAAACTTTTCAACAAAATTCTTACCAAATTTATCTAATTATTGATTTACTCTTAATATCTCTTCCTATGAAATATGACAATGTCATCCCTCTTCATGATTCAAAATAGATTCAAACAAGCAAATGAATGTAAGCCTTACATCCATAAGTGCAACCAACCACTTAATTTTGTGGAGATGGTTTCCTCTTAAACAAAGAGTAAACATTAAACTAATTAATATAAACATAAAACAAATACTATTTAATAAATATAGTATTTTTTTTAAGCATAATTTAACTAAAACTTATTTAAATCTAAATCAAGATGCATTTAAGCACAACAAATATGAAATGAATACACTTGTTACACTCGGTTAAATATACTAGTTGTATGTTTACATATTGTCATCTTATAAGTTGATTAAAATGTTTTCCAAAAATATAAAGATATGGTAAATGGAAAAAAATATTTTTATTTTTTTATAGATTTATATATTTTAAAAAAATTTTGAATATAATTTGGGAAAAAATGAGATATATTTTAGATGGGGAGGATGTTGTTTTGAAATTCTCAATTATACCTATTATATTTTCAAGTAAAAGCTTATTATAAAAAAATGTGTAAATTTAATATTGTATAATTTCTTATTTAAAATTTAATAAAATTAAAATTCTAAATAAAAGTAAAAAACCAAATAAATTTATCTACTTTTCAAGACATTAAAAAACAAAAAATATATATATAATGTAATTATTTTACTATCCCACTACCATTACATTTCAAAAAAACATTATATTTTTAAAAATAAATCTGAAATCTAAAATGTACATGTAATTAAATGCAATTAAATGAATGAAGTAATAACATGTTTTGAAAACATTCTCCTAAGGAGATCTATGATATGTCTAAGTTTTGGTCTTTATATTCACCTTTAAATGAACAAGTTCATTAAATGTTTATTACATTAAGAATGATTCTTGGAAAAAATTTTGAAACATCTTGAATGATTTGTAAAGTTATATATAAATTATCAATTATTAATTTAATACTTTTATTTTTATATTTTATTTAGATTATTTTTAAAATTATATATAAATTATCAATTATCAATTTAATAGTTTTTTATTAAAACAATATTTATATATTTTAATAAAGAAAAGTTAAAATCTCAAATATACATATATTTAGATAAATAAAAATAAAGGAAGTAATAACATGTTAAGAAAATGATCTCGATCTCTTTATAAAATTTAAGCTTAAATAAACAATAAATATATTAGATATTTATCCCAATATAAATGGGTTTTTAAGATACTTATACTTTATTGTGTTTATTTAAAACATAGTATCCATCTTATACTCATTTGCATACTTTACATATTCAAGTTAATAATTATTAAGACAATGCTTCTATATTACATATAGTAATATTTGAAAATTTAATAAAATAGTACATTTAATAAAATTTATTTATATACAATATTTGTAAATTTAATAAATTTAATGTATGTTACAAAACTAGGTTTGATATCAAGAGCATGTCATCATATAAGTCATTAAAATAATGAAGATTTAGGAAATCGAGTTAACATATAGGTTTAGTGATCTTTTATGGAGTTTTCTAAAAATTTGACAATTTAGAACGGAGTTTTTTCATTGAATAATGGTCATTTTGATGGTAGAAACGGATTCAACACCATCAAAAATCCCTAGTAAACTTAAAATTTCAGAGTTTGAAAATTGTAACCAATATTTTAAAAAACAGTCATCGATTTTTTTCAAAATCATAGTGAAAAATCAAAATTTTCCATTTAAAATCATAAATTTTTTTATAAACTTTCGATAAAGATCTAAATCTAAATTAGATATAATTTACAAAATGATTGATGATTTAAGTACACTTTCTCATACGTGATTTTAATGTTTATACACTTCTCAATTTCTTCCAATGTCCCAAATAGTATTGTTTATATACTTTTCAATTTCTTTCGTTTTGGTTTTTATAGTTCGCCCTTAAATGAACAAATTCATTAAATGTTCATCTTTGAGAGAGGCTTCGAAGCATCTTGGATTGATTGGTAAAGCTATATAAAAATTATCAATTTCATATTTTTTTTAATATTTTATTGAAACAATATTTACGTTTTAAAAAAAAATAAAATTAACATCATATATTTAGAGAAAAATAATAATATGTTAAGAAAATTGTCTCTTTAAAAGATTCAAGCTTAAATGGACAACAAACTTATTAATTCATCCAATTATAAATGACTTTTAAAAATATTTAATTTAAAACATATTATCCATTTTATATTCATCTACATAATTTACTTTATATTTTGTTTTATATATTCAACTTAATATTTAATTAAGATAATGCTTATATACTTTTCCACTGCTTTATATTTTGTTTTATATATTCAACTTAATATTTTTTTTTTATATATTTAACTTAATAAATTGAAAAAGCAATCTCACAAAGATTCCACAGATTTCCTCTCATTCACTATTTACAAAACTGTGGAGTAATGAACAACCAAAAAGCAATCTCAGTTGGTAATCCAAGCCAAAAGATGTCTCAATGGAATTGAACCTAAGTGGATGGAATGAAATCCATCTAACCCCACCAACAGGCCACAGATATTGTATTGGTCATCGTTGCATGACATCAAATTAAAAATAGCGATATGTATTATTATATATGATAATAAGTTAATTAAAATAATGAACATTTAGAAAAGCTAGTTAACATCTAGGGCAAGTGGTTTTTTATAAATTGAGTGAAGACAAATTATTAAATCTAAATTTAGATTAGATATGATTTATAATTGATTTTGTTTTTTATACACTTCTCTTAAATGAAAAAGATCATTAAATGTTCATCGCATTAAAAAGTCATTTATTGTGGAGAGAGACTTTGAAGCATCTTGGATTGATTTGTAAAGCTACATACAAATTATCGATTATCAATTCAATATTTTTCTTTTCATATTTTAGTTAGTATTTTATTAAAACAATGTTTGTTTATTTTAAAAAAGAAAAGAAGAAGTTACATAAGAAATTAAATATTTTTTGACTGCACAAGAAATAAGGTGGGCTAAGGTGGTGTGGTTAACATGTTTTGAATGTAGAACAATGTGGGGTTAACGCACAATTTTGAATTTTTCATAAGATAGTAACAATAAGGAATTCTCTCCCTTTATCGTCCATTTCAATTTTCCTAAAAACTATGATCAATCTACATCGTTCGCCCTGCTTAAACGAACTCACGAACTCTGTAACATAACCTTGGAAAAAGATCGAAACTCTCTGAACCCTAGTTCGGATCCCCTAAAATCATTGATGAAATCATATTGGAGACGATTCAAACCAAATCTGGTTGCATGGAAATTTTCTAAACAAATATGATAGTGGCCCACTAGTAAGATAAGTTTTAATTTTTTGCAAAAGGGTATAAACATATATTGGAAGATGTTTTTCGTTTTACACATTATTGTATTTGTGTTTTTGGGATTCCAAGCAATTTTATCCAAGTTTCTTGAAGTTTAATGAATTTCATTGTTGAAAATCCCCATTGTTCCATTTTTATATTTTTTTAAGGATTGTTACATTTCTTTTCTAATTTCCATTGTGCATTATTTTGTTGCTAACCAAGCTATAAGAGTTATTTACCATATGTTGTAGATGTACAGTAATCAATAATACCCTTGATTTTTTTATGCATATAGGACTTAGAAGCATCAATTTTGTTATGTATGCAATGCCATAACCATAGTTGCAAGGAGAAAAATCAAAGGTTATTAATAAAGGTTAGTGTAGCATTTATATTTTGCATACTGAGATAGATTTATTTTTTCATTGTTGATTTCCAATTCAAAGATATATTTTTCTATCAATAGAATAGGTACCTACATGAGAAAAGCTATGAACACAACCTTGGGTAAGATCCCCTACATAAATAAATCACTAATAAAATCATATTGGATGTGATTCCATATCAGACCAAAATGTATTACATGGAAATTTTCTTAACAGAGATGTTGGTGGTCCATTGGTAAGATGGGTTCCATGTTTTTTTAAGTTTAACGAATGCAATTGCTTAATATCCTTGTTTTTTCATTTTTATATTTTTATAAGGCTTGTTACATTTCTTTTCTAATTTGAGTTTTGTTTTTTTTGTTGCTTACCAAGCTGTGAGAGTTATTTACCAGATGGTATATATGTACAGTAACCAATATTACTCTTAATTTGTTTATGCAGAAAGTTTATAAGACTTTGAAGCATCAATTTTGTTATGTATGCAATGCCATAGGCCCATGACCCTGGTTGCAAGGACAAAATAAATCAAAGGCTCTTGCTAAAGGTTAGTGTAGAATTTATAACATGCCTACTGAGATAGAATGTTATTTTCATAGTTTCTTTGCAATTTAGAGATATAATCTATAATATGTGTATCCCATTTGGGAGCCCTATCATGATCACAGATTATAAAATTTTTATAAACTTAATCATGTCTGATACAGACTGTAATCCATTGCCACATAAAGAACATAAGTCGTTGTCTCCAAAAATTGTGGAAGAAGCATTCTGGATACTTGCTGAAGAGGATGCCATACAAGAAAAAAATGAAAAATGAAGCAACATTTATCTATACAATGACGAAAGTAACGAAAAATATCTATAATTGATAAAAATGATAGTTGAAGTGATGATGAAGTAGTGTTTAATTATAATGGTGTTCATGACCAGCTTAATAAGAGATAAATTTCTTATTAACCCAAATGGCGTTTATCTATGCAGTGTGTTAGGGGAAATGTTCAAAATTTTGATACAGTTGATCTCCTTAAAAGAGAAAATGGTTTAGAAGAGATCATTATGTGCAAAGTTATTGATGAGTCTCACACAAGAAATGTAGAGCTAACATGATTGAGTCCTTGTGGTAATGATCCAATTATTTACACTGTTGGTACTAGTGGCACATAGACACACATTATGGATGATGTTTTTCCTATTCAAATGGTGTCTCCATATGAAAGTGGCAAGCTTATGCTTCACCATCCTTCATTTTTAAAATAAAATATTAGCTATGTTCAAGTGGGTTAGATGAATATCACAAAATAAAATTCCACTACAATCATCAAGCAAGGGTTTTACGTGGGGTCCAGTTCATATGTGACTCCCCTACTTGGAGATGGTTGCTTTGTGAAGATTGGAAGAAACAAATTCATTCAAATGGATGATATTGGTAGAGGACATGATATTCCCAAAGGTGTGAATTTGCATCCACGTTAGGTGTTGTATACAAAAAAAGGCTTATTGATACCAAATAATTGATGGTGAGTATACATGTTTATTTTTTTTATATTTTTCAGCTCATATCACCAAAAATATTTATGGTATCTAATGTTATAATTTATTTATTATTGTAGGATTTTTTTATGTTTTCTTGACTATGAGCCCTATTAAAAGGTGGGGGACAAGCACTCAGAAGGGAGAATCCTTTTTTTTCCATTTTATTTCCATGAAAGATGATAACCACACTACTTTCCAACTTCTTACAACAAAAGGTGATGATGAAATTGTGACTACTATATTAGCTACCTCTATAGAATATGGAACACGCAATGCATTACCATCATATCTTCGAGTATTATAGCCACATCGAATCCATCGCTACAATATTCATCAAGTCTTTCCTACAAAATTTGCAAGCACATAAGGTCTCAGAAAATGATACGTAATGAACCTTATGTGGAAATTCCTTGTTCATATGAAAGTTTCATGGTTACTTTTGAACTTATTGCAATGAATTATGTACCTCCTGGGATTGTGAAGAAGAACAATTCACTGGAGTTCACCATACATGGCTATGTAGATCTTAAGAAGGTTGTTTTATATACATGGCCAACCTTTCCCAATAGATATCATCCATCTTCAGGCTCAAGCAATGATAGTCAACCTCTTGGTAAATGGGGAGTGGGACTGATAGTTAGATTTTGTTATTTGTATAATGGCCTCCAACTTCATGTGTTGGTGCACTTTTCATGGGATTCACGCCAATGGGATCATGTCCATGGTTTTTATGGATCAGCGATGAGGAATGGTGTACCCTATTTGGATTTTTAAAGTTTATACATATAATAAATATATGTATGTTAAATTTTGTATGATAGATCTGTGGTGTAATATCTATGGTGAAATTTAGGGAAAATTTTTAAGGATCCATAATTTTGTCAAAGTGTAGAAAGCTTGGTGAATCTTACTAATTCTTAAATTTGCAACCATAAAATGTTTGGAATTTTTTTTGGAAAAATATTCAAATTTCTAAGGAATTTATATAGTTTTTGGACAATCTTGGTGATTTTTAGAGTAAAAAAAATTATCCCATTGAATTTGGGTGAACCATCTTTAAAAAAAACGAAAATTGGCGAATTTTTTTTTTTTTTTAAAAGGTCCAAAAATAGCCCATGGGATAAATTTCGCCCTTAAAATTTTCCATGGTGAAATTCGTTATTTAATATTTATGAATGTTTTATTTGTTCTATCCAGTCATTTCTTCCATGACATATTAATGTTGTGTTTTTCTTTTCCAAGGAAGAGATTTTTATATTTGATATCTCAAGGATTGAAATTAAAATATATACATATTTTTTTTTCATGAGGAAAAAGTCTATCTTTTGTTATTCATGAGATAGAATCAAAGAGAGTATTACTCAATATGTTTATCACTTGTATAATCTAAACTAGATTTCACCAAATTAATTTCGATGATCTAAAGCTCACAAATGAATGGCAATTAATTAATAAGTACTAGAAAACCTTGTGGAAACTAGTAAACAAGAACCTCCAACACTGCCATATCCATAAAATGTTGTCCACATAACACAAAAATAAGTGTTGATTCTAACATAATCTATCATGTTGAAGAAGTGTTGTTTACACCAATACTCGAAACCCCTGTAGTACTGGTAAACATGATCCTATGACATAGCTAGATCCATAAAATAATCTCCATGAAAAACATAAATAAGTGTTAAATATAATAGAAGATGTCATGTAAAAAAGTCTTGATTGCACAAGTACTCTAAAACCTTGTAGATGTATTAAAAAATAACCTTTGACACAACCATATCCATACAATGTTATCCATGGAAAAACAATAAGTGTTGTTGCTAATAGAATTTTTTATGCTGTCAATTCCCGTTATCTCATTTGGTTAAGTGTGGTTCTCATCAGCAAGGTGAACCGAGTTTAATTCCTTTAAGGGGTGAGCTAGTTGGGAGGAGACACCCAAAATCCAATCAGTTGAGGGTTGGTGTGGCCTAGGACAGGTGTGATACTCAGATTATTTTGATGGCTTAGATGCCCCTAGGTCATGGTTTCATAGACCAAAGGCCACTCCTGAAAGTCAGGGAGATTCTAGCAAACAAAAAAAAGTTGTCATGCTAAAACCAAAAAACAAAATATCAAGGATACTGATCTAGTGATTCGGTCTAATAAGCCTGTAAATTTCCCTTTTAAATCACAAGATTATCACTAATATCTTTGAAATTCAAGAGTCCCTTATTCAATCCAATTGCATTTTTGGAGAGTAAATCAACTTCTGAGTTATACTGCTTGTAGATGTGCTTGAAAGTAAAAAAATGAAATTGTACTAAAGTTCCCTAATCCTCTGCACCCACTAGGACCATATAGCTACCTGTACATTTGTCTTTCTAGTTTCCCAATCAAGAAATACTCTCAAATATCCTTCCACCCATAGAGACAGTAATCCTTTATGAAGAGCAAAAAAGAGTAATCCCCCAAAATCCATAAGTTATGCTCTAGTACTAGTATTGTCACTGCAACCCATCCAAATTAGAAACATGTGGTTGCTACTAACTCTAATAATCACCCACGACCCACAAGCTCCCAGCTAGGAGGCTCCATCAATGAACCCAATGGGATCTTGAAAATATAATTCTATTCTCTTTAAACTGTCCTAAAAAATATTTATTGTAGTTTCCAAAATCGAGAAAACATATCATCTGAGGGTCTGCATCGTAATGTACCTGATATGATCAAAGGAACATCAACTCAAAATATTTGTAAAATGAAACAAACAATAGATTACGTGGAATAAAGATTATCTAGTTTGACAAGGATTTAAGAAGAAAATTGCAAACAACATTAGAATCTTCCTAATCTCTCCCCAGATGAAGTTTAGGAGGTGCTAAGGATACAAATAATATGACATACATGCCAATTCTTTGACATCAACACATTTATGGGTACTTTACGCCCAGGTAGAATCCTTGGGCTAAACCCCAGGCTTGAAGGCAATTGTCCACGGGACTTCTGTGGAAACCCAAGGATTTTGGTGCTTACTAGAAGTAATGATACTTGGGGTATACAATATGGAATCTATACACCCTTCTACAACAATATTACCAAGGTTTATAAGCAATTTGACAGGGTTTGGAGGCCAAACAAGCAAATGCACTACCTAGGACTGCTCAACTATATAACTTCCAGACTTTTCCAAACGCCCTTAGAGGGTCATGAATTTCAAAACCAGTGGTTGGGAGAGTTATATCAGAAGATTATAAACCTCCAAAAACTCACAGACTAACAAATGGACTTACAAAACCTAACTTATCACAAATTCTATAAAACTAGTCAATTTTCTATGCATAGAGAATAAGACTTGAAACACTGAATTACAAACCACACCAGGGGTTCACGAATTCATCCAAAAGACTGATATATTAAATATAATGCATGTGTATGACTAGAAGCAAGTTGATATCATATTTTTATAGCAGCAAAAGATAGTAAACTTGAACCAAACTTACAAAGAGTCCTCAATCCGTAGGATTTTTACAACATAGAAGCAGAATATTGAGTATGACTCATTAGAGGAAATTTGGGTTCTAAAATGGGCCTCCTAAGGAAAATAATAAAAAAACCCACGTCTGCACATTACAAATCTGCCATGTCACTCTAAGTTAAAGGTGTTATCTAGTGAAGGACAACCGATAATATCGCATTAATGGTAGTTGACAAGTATGTTGGGTTAGTGTAGAGTTAAGAGATGATGGTTGAAAATAATAATGAAAGGCTTAGATTATTGTGCATACACAATAAATGATAGAGTGGTAAATTTTTTAAATTTATATTATAATTTTTTAAATTTTTTTATAAATATACCACTACTTACTTTTATATATTTAATAAAATCTAAACTTAAAAAAAAATAATGAAAAAATATAATTACAATAATACTAAAAATAAACAATCGCTATTTTTATTTTATTTTATATTATCACTACTTCTAAGTCCTTTAAAAAAAATCTCACATTAATTAAAATGAAAGTGGAGTAGTTTTGAAATAATACAAATAGTTATATAATTCATCTCTCATAAATAAAAATAAATAATATTAAAAAAATATCATAAATAAAAATTAGGAGAGAGAGAGAGAGAGAGAGAGAGAGAGAATAATTGTTTGTTATTTTTTGCGATATCTTTTTTACCTTGAACTTGGAATTTTATGCTTTTGGTACCATTAGAAAGACCTTGACAAGAGATACAACTTTCATGTTTTGAGTTTTCTGATATTCTAAACCGATTGTCCAAGGAGGACATTTTAGTACCAGGTTTCTAAAATTTATGCCACGGAGAATCAATGCAGAATATCGGAAAACTCAAAACACATAAGTTGTAGATATATTCGATGTCTTTCCAACTGTACCAAAAGCGTCAAATTCCGAGTTCATGGAAGAAAGTTATCGCAAAAATAACAAACAATTATTTTCTCTCTCTCTCTCCTAATTTTCTTATGATACTTTTTTAAATATTATTTCTTTTTATTTATGAGATTAATTATATAAATATTTTTATTATTTAAAAATTAATCCACTATCATCTTAATTAATGTGAGATTTATATTTTAAAGAACTTATAAGTAGTGATAATATAAAATACTCAATATTTATTATTTCAGGTATGTTTATCATATTTCGAGATGAACTTTTCAAAATATTAACCAAGATGAGGTTTACAAATTATGACACATAAGCATATTTCAAATCTATAGGTCCAACTAGACCATAATGGTTGACCAATTTACTTAAATTCTCTTGGTTTGATAAATCTTACTCATTGCACACTTGTCCATGGCACATTTTTTTATAAGGCCCATTTTAGACCTCAAATTTCCTCTAATAGGAAATAATAAAAGGGATATCACTAGTAGATCAAAGCTGTGGACAAGAAATGATCATGTTGCAACTCATTGAGGTCGTGGGATGCAAATTATACAACTTACTAGGGTGAAATTCCTCAGATTGCTTTCATAAACACTAGCACTCATGCTTCAATATTTGCACCCATCTAGAGACTCGAATCCTTCAGTATATGGAATGGATCAAATCTACAAATTCATAATCTAATGGATCACTACAACAAAATACCCCTTTAGGGGCAATTTTGGCTTGCAGGGATCTTGGTAAAACCCCCCCTAAAAGTTTTTTCAGACCTTTAGAGGCGGTCTTTTAAAATCGCCCCTAAAAGTCATGGAAATTGGACTTTTGGGGGCAGTTTTTTAAAATCTGCCTCCAAAAGTCCTGAAATTTGACTTTTAGGGGCGTTTTTTGGAAAATCCCCCCTAAAAGCCCAATTCCCATAACTTTTGGGGGCGGTTTGTCAAAATCCCCCTAAAAGTCACGAGAATTGAACTTTTGGAGGCGGTGTTTTTGGAACCCCCCTTAAAAGTCATGATAATTGAACTTTTGGAGGCGGTTCTTTGAAACCCCCCCCTAAAAGCCCAATTCTCATAACTTTTGGGGGCGGTTTGTCAAAACCCCCCCTAAAAGTCATGAGAATTGAACTTTGGGAGGCAGTTTGTTTGGAACCCCCCTTAAAAGTCACGAGAATTGAACTTTTGGAGGCAGTTGTTTGAAACCCCCCCTAAAAGCCCAATTCTCAAAACTTGTGGGGGCGGTTTATCAAAACCCCCACTAAAAGTCATGAGAATTGAACTTTTGGAGACGGTTTTTTTGAACCCCCCTTAAAACTCATGAGAATTGAACTTTTGGAGGCGGTTTTTTTTGCACCCCCCTTAAAAGTCATGAGAATTGAGCCTTTGGAGGCGGTTTGTTGGAGCTCCCCCACCCCCATAAAAGTCACGAGAATTGAAATTTTGGAGGCAGTTATTTGGATCCCCCCCTTAAAAGTCATGAAATTGAACTTTTGGAGGCAGGTTTTTGAAACCCCCCTTAAAAGTCATGAGAATTGAACTTTTGGAGGTAGTTTGTTGAACTCCCCCCTAAAAGTCATGCAAATTAAAAATTTGGAGGCAGTTGTTTAAAAACCCCCCTTAAAAGTCGTGATAATTGAACGTTTGGAGGCGGTTTTTTGAAACCGCCCTTAAAATAAATGAGAATTGAACTTTTGGAAGCGGTTTATTGAAACCCCCCCTAAAAGTCATGCAAATTGAAATTTTTGAGGAAGTTTTTTTAAAACCCCCTAAAAGTCATTTATGTACATGAGTTAGGTGTGTCACATGGGTTCAACAATGCATCTCATCAAAACATTGGAGCTAAGCGCACACAAGCTATTGTATTGTTAGGAAGGGTGTGCATCATCATTCAACACCATATCCCATTAGAGCTCTACAATTGAGGTAGTCATGCTAGGTTTTTCACATCAAAGATGGTTCTCACACTCCAACTTTCCATGATCCATGGTCAAAATACAAACTCGTGTGCCATAACATTATCCTTTGTGGCTAATGGGCCATGTGTAGGGCCCTAATCACCGCATGATTCCTACACAAGGAATATTTAGCTTGCAAGTGGGTATGGTGGCCATTTCAATATTTACAACATTATGGATGGTTCTTGAAGCCTAATCCATGGCGTCCATGGTGTTAGATCAAAATCTAGTTTATAATGACTGGTAGTTACCTCAAGGTCTTGTGACCTATGGGCATTTCTCTGTACCACCACATAGGCCATAGGCAAGGAATATTTAGCTTTTGAGTAACACATTGTCATTTTTTTTAGTATTTTCATGTCGTGGATGGTTCTAGGAGCCTATGTTATGGTCTAGGGCCAAAATGTAGGTTCTTGGGCAATAAAACTTTATTTTGAGACTCATGGGCCATGCATAGGGACTTGAGTCATCATACATACCCTAGATAGGGAATATTTTGTTTATAGTCTAAGTTCTTGTGTTTATTTTTGCACTAATTTTGGTTTGATAAAATCCCATACAATGATCATTCAAACCTTGATGTCAAAGTCTTTGATCTAAAACCTTGGTTATAAATAACCCAAGGTCAAAGTTTATTGTGTTAGTGTGTTGATTTGGTGCAGTAGGCATGTTAGTGATTGGGTTAGGGGGTAGTGGGTTAGGGTTAGAGGGACACTGTCTTAAAGGGATATTTTCTACAATTTCATAATGTTGTAGGCTTTGGGGAGTTTTTGGATTAGAAGCGAGGCACCTAAGCGATCAGTGGGTTAGTGGGCAAAGGGTTCTGGTTTTGTTGGTACTAGTGGTTAAGTGGTTTATAAGTTATCATGTTATTCGGTTTGGGGCTAGATGTTAAGGTTAGGTACGAGGTGAGGGGGTTAGAGGTTGAAGCTTCCTAGGTGCATGAATTCATTGCATGGATCAAGTGTGCCAAGTGCATGAGTCATTTACATGGGTTGGTTGTGTTAGGTCAATGTCTAATTAGTGGCATTATTTATGGTGGCCATTTCAATATTTGTAACACAAAGGATGGTTCTCGTGGCCTGGACTATGGAATGTGAACTAAATTTAGGGTCTAATGCCATATTAATTTTCCATGGGGTTGATGATCCATGCATGTTAAATTAGATTACCACATAAGAATCTCTAGCCTACATGTGAGATCAGCATGATCATCATTGTCACCATCATCGATGTCATTGTTGTTGTTGGTTTGTCCATGGTTATGTAAACCAATAAACCAACCATGGTTTAATATTTATAGGTTATGTAAACCAATTGTGGTTCTCATAACCTAAATAATGGTCCATGGTTAATAAATTTACTATATGACTCATGGTCCATGTGTAGGGCCCTAGACATAATTAATTTACTTTACAAGCGAGAATCTAACATTTGGAGCCATGAATACACATGAGGGAAGGTCATAAAGCCTAAAGTTTCAATATATACCATTGCTGGAATTCTGGTCTACGTTTTTTACAGTGAAAGGTCATTAGGATATTTGAAGAGGATGTCTGCTATCGGTGAATATTTTCAAGAGGAAAGAGGACAGAGGGTTTCTATTTGGAGGATGAGCTGCTATGAGGACGAATATGCACTCATAAAGGGGGCTGAAATCACATTCTTCTTGTTGTTGGGTTCACGTTTTCTCAAGAGGGGACGAGTATTTCATTCTTGGGCAGAGATCACAAGTTTAAACCTTGGATCGAATAGCAACATCAATGGTTAAGCAGGCTGAGGGCTTCTTCACTGATTGGAAGAGAGTGTTTCTTCCACAAAGGGAGACCGAGCACTTATAAGGAGAGTCGAGCCATTTGATAAATCAAGTTGACTGGTATGGGGGTTGATGATGACATAGAGGACAACCAAAATTAGACTTGCACCTAGATACTAAGTATCCTACCGTCTCCCCTTCTAAGCAGAGATTGCGGGGGGGTCAAATCATGCATATGCACTATCGCTAGACGTTTTTGGTAGTTATGGGAAGAGTAATGATCTAAATATCATCGTACATATCAGTCTGGTGGGGCAACAAAGATGGTTCTGGGTGTGTTTACTAGGTTGGGCGGTGTAAACTACACCTACAAGAAGCAAATATACTACTTGGGTGTCAACTGGAGAATCTAGGACTGAATCTAAAACCCGAAATTGGCATAGTTTGGTACAAAACCCTAGGTTCTAAGTCCATAGAATCTATCTCTAATCCTTACATGCCATGTGTGGGGACTCAAGCCACAACATAGGCCATGCATACTCAATATTTGGCATGTGAGTAAGATGTGGTGTCACATTTGAAGTTTTAGTACACCAAGGATGGTTCTCGCAACTAACAAAATGGTTAGATAGAATTAGGTTACTTCAAGAACAACACCTTGAACCATCGCACTCGATCTCCTTAGAGTATCATTTGGATTATTTTTGGTATAGGATTTGGATTATTTTTGGTATCCAGTAGGATAAGCTTGTAAAATGAACAATTGATCTTATCATCACCTTCATATGAGTTACACATGACTAGGTGTCATGCTTCTAGTAAAGTGTAGCATTTGGAGATCTAAGTGTTTTTTTAGCTAAAACATAAACTATTATTGTGTGACATGATACCATTTACCAAGGTTTTATTGATAAAATGCTGATTATTTTGGAGAAACAAGCCAACACAAGTAGATGGATATTTTCCCATAAATTGAAAACAACCTTGGTTGATGTTGTATCTGTGTGAGATGTCACCAAAGGATTTTTTAGAGGATATCATTATGACACTGGGGGTGTCTTACCACTATGCCTAGGGTAAGTGGACCCAATGGCCCTTAAGTCTTCAACTTGAACTCTTGCAATACATCCAAGAATCTCTCCATCGCACTGATGTGCCCATGTTTGACACCTTGCATGGGGGATTCCTCTTGGCACCCTATGCAAGCATCTTGGTCACTGTCTGTTTTGATGTTGAAGCCTATTCCTTGAGACCCTTCACTGAATATCACATTGTCAAAGCCTTGTCGATTTCTGAAGTATTCCTTATCAAAGACCACTTGGTTGAAGCTATCCTATTGTGCACATGTTCCCAACCAACTTTATACACATTAAATTCTCATTCTATTATTCACTAAAAATGGGACTTTTCATAATCTCTTCTATAGAAAGGTCATCCATCTCATAAAAAATAGTACTAGCTCCATCCTTGCCAGAATAATTATCATAACCAATTTTACTTTCAAACGAATCCCTTACATGCATTGACGAGAATGGACCAGAAAATGTTGGTAACTGAGATCCCCCATGAAGCTCAAGGCCACAATCATCATCATCGACATTGCTTTCATTGCTTCCAAGCTGATCCAAGTTGACTATGTCTTTCTTTTTTTGTGGGATTCAAACTATGTTTTGGGTTATATATAGGTGATCCTATGTATGGCTCTATCAATCAATTATCATATAATATTTTCTACATCTTGATCTATGCTCACTTGTGTGTTAGTGCTATAATGAAATCTTTTAACACCACCTTTTGTTGGACTTCACTATTATTCACTCCTGCAATGCCCTAGTAATTCTCCAAATGTAAGGGGGTGGAACCAAGGTATTACATCCCCCCCCCTTAGAATAGGACTAGTCTCCTACATTCCTTCCTCCTACTGTACTCAACCCCCATGCTCTCACAACTATGAAAGGTGGAATTCCCCACCAACCTCCACTTGTATCCAATGATTGGGGGTTGAGGTTTCAATAAAGCACATGATAATAAGGAAAAAGTTAATAGCTAGGAAACATAGGAAACTTGTATTATTTACTTCCCCTTTGGGCCTCCTTTCCTCTCCCCCTCTATTGGATTGATAGTCCCTCTCATGCTCTTTATAGACAACCTTGGACTTTAATATTAAGCTTTTAAAACAATATTTACATATCTTGAGAATACCATGGAAAGTTTACCACGTGGTATATTGAAAACATAATTACCTTAGTTATATGCCTAGCCATCCACAAGTTATGCCCTGGCCTTGAGCTATGCATTAGGAATCCTATTTACATAATTTATACACATGGCCATTTGATTCAAGCTCATATAACTTGAATCCATTCATTATAAACACCTACTTACAAATTATCCATAATTCTATCTAATACATCCATGAGTAAAAAAAGGGAGTAACTAGAGAACTTTTCCATTATAGCTAAGATGAATTATATCTTAATTGTTCTTGCTCTTGCTGCTAGTCTTAGTTGGGAGGTATGTTAGAGGGAAGTGAAGAGTGTCTTCTAACACGAGGATCTTACCGAGGTGTAGGATGATAATATTCTGTGCAGATTGAAGAAATATTTGCGTGGCTTGAAATAGGCACCTAAAGCATTGCATGAGAATATCGATAATGCCTTTATTTGGCTTGGTTAAAGCAATGTGAATCATAACACATTATTTATGTGTTGCATGTGAATGATGTCATTCTATAATTGTACTATATGTTGCATGAAGTCAATCAAGAGCATGACCAAATTACTCAACATGGCATCTTATATCTATACCTCATCCTTCATCCATCTGATAGTTAATAAAGAGTCTCCAAAAACTTGGAGCTGACTCATTTGTAGGTCCAATGCTAGTTGGAGGAGGTATAATAAAGTTGAGAATTCCACAAAATTATTCAAACCATAACCTAAGGTCGCTTTTCTAGTGAAATGATGGTCGTCGGACAAATACAAAAGGAAATTGATGCCACATAGACAATCCTCATTTGGCATGCTCCATCAAAAAAACAACAAGCACGAGACCTTCCAATACTCAACTAGCTAATCACTAGCGCAGGCTTGTTAATAAGGGCATGCAAATAAAAAATCTGAAGGGCCAGAAGACAAGTTGCTACTATAAAGGATGGGATCACTTTATCCTCCAATATGGTTGAGTTATGTGAAAGCCATATCCCCCAAGAAGCCAAGGTTGGGAGTGATCACAAGGGACTTTGAACATCTAATAAGCTTAACAAATGGGTCAGTGGATATTAATAAGATACTTTATGTTTTGTATTTTTTCTTTTCTACAACACAAAAACCCTCATTTTTATTACTTTAGTTTAATAATGTTACGTTACATTACATTTCTTCCAAAATTTTCCTTGTTTTATTGGTTGGTTTTAGACAAGCATGTTCTTACTTGGGATCGACTTCAGTATCGTAGTACAAGCGGACTCGATATATGTATGATGTGCAGGAGATATGTCCATCACTTTCTTATATGCTCATATACGAAGCAGTTATAGGCTGAATTAAAACAGGCACTGAAAGTTCAAGGGATTTAGGAAAAGGACTCGGTGGAAGCTTGTTTTGAAAGTTTTTTCTCTCAAAGAGATTTAAGGCCTTACAACATTAAACACATTAAGACTTCACATCCACCAACAATACAACACCTTCTATCACAAATACATCATAAAAAGTAAAAATAAAAACTTCACACCAACTAACAACGTAACACTTTCTCTCAAAAACGCACAAACACTCATACCCACTACAATTTCCCCTAGGAACCTCCCTTCTTAACCACTAAGCCACCCTAACCTTCCATTCTTAACCACTAAGCCACCCTAACCACTAATGGAGGAGTTTATGTGATACCATAATAAGAGGGTGTCATGTATCATGATATACTCTCATGCCCTACCAATTTGACTTGCTATATGTGGCATGTGGATCATGTGACCAAAATATTACATTTTGGAAGCTTGTTTTGGCTGCTATCAATAGCAACATTGAAGGACGGAAAATTTCCTAGGGAAAACAGGGCACCGAATCTGAAGGGCGAAACAAAATAGAAGAAGCAGACGATCTCACCAGATAGATAGATTAGATGGGTTTCGCGGGCAAGTTGAGGGTCTTCATCATGAAGGAGCCTGTGGTGTTTGCCTCATGCTTCATTGGTGGCATAGGTAACAACATCATTCCCTCTCCTTTTACAATTCGATTCTATCATTTCTTCTTGTCTGTGAAATGCAGTTTTTCTCCATTGCATATTATCTCAAACCCTTCATAGTCAAAACCCATTTTCTTTGAGCTTCTACAATACACAGAAAACCGCCTCAAATTGTGCAGTATTCTGCAAAACAAGAATGCTCCCTGGTTCCTATATGATCCCCTTTGTTAGTCTTGAATGTGTCATAATAGGTTTCTGAGAATGATTTTTGGTTCCTATGTACAATTTCCCTCAGTGTTTGTGGTCCAGTAGAATTTTTATCACGGAAAGGGATCAATGTTGTTGGGTTATTTCTTTCTTCTATAGGATTGGTAACAGAGATCAAAATTCCATTGTGGTTTTGTTTTATTTTCTAAATTGAATGAACAGCCTGAAAACCAGACGAATATGTTCTAAAATAACAACCTTCAGCAAGTCACAGAGCATTCATAAAAAATATAAGCTTTGATGTACTGCTAAGAATATATAGAAAACTTGCAGTATCATGAAAGAAATTACCACATAAAATCATCTAGAAATAGATAGGATCAATGTAGGATTTGTAGAACGGATGTAAATTCTTGCACCACAGGACCACCCTCTTCCAAAAGTTAGTGCATTTTTGTTATAGGAGCATTGCAATTGTATCCAAGACAAATGAAAGCTAAACATGTATGGATCTTAGCCAACATCATATAACATGATGTAATTGGAGTTCATTTTGACCTAATTCTATGGATACATGATAGTAAATACACATCCCTAGGAAAATGCTTGAAACGCGCTGTAAATTGTTGCAATTATGATTTTGCACACCAATAGGAGCTCCATCAAATAATTGTGTAACCTTCTAAACTACCCTACCAAATTGCATCCTACCCACCTAGAATGGTATTGTATGTGCCAATCGATTTTGACCACTGCCTTGTAGAGACTTTGTCTGCCTCTTATGTGTCTTGAATCTGGTTGGAAGGATGTTTGTAGTCTCTCTTTTTCAGAGTTGCGGTCCAAATCAATTACTTTTTTTTTCTTTCTCTGCAACAATTTTTGTCCATTATTTCAACTTTAGCATTCAAGGTGTTGGGTACTTCTTGAGTAGATTCTTGCTGTATGTTTCTCCTCTATTGCTCCACATCCTTTCATGAGTACTATTCATTCTCCACATTTTCCATCTTTTTCCACCAATTTGTTTGCTTCTCTTTGATGTCATTCCCTTTTAGCAGGTAATGTTTGAGAATGGGATGTAGTAGCTCTGAATCACTTTAACTGGATTGCTACCATTTCTTGTCTCCAAGTCCTTGGCTTCCATGATCCATCAAATTCAAGAGGCCCCTCTATCTCCATGTGAGGTACTTTGGTCTGTGTACCTAGGGGTGAAAGTATGAACTTAGGCAAGGTAATTAATTTATGTAAGCAGAGTCAATCAATACAATTAAGCACATTCACACAGATATGGAAGAAAGAAATTCCATCAGCTTTATTTCATCTATAGTCCTAGATTCGAATATGGTACATAGAGTTAAATCATTGAAATATGTAAGAGGATTGTAGAACAAAGATACCTTGTGAGCCAAAGTCTCGAGAAAGGTTTTTCTAGTCAAGTCTTTTAGATACAAGAATGATCTGTTGCATAGAAGTGTTCTCTCCACAACACTTCCTCGTATCATGCAGGAGAGAAAACACATATCTAAGAAGAGAGTGGAGGTAAAGAGTCTCTCCAAATGGTAGATGCTTTAGTTTCCATTACAAGACAATATAACCGGCATTACCAATTTTCCTTCCCTAGTGGGTCTGTGTAGAGTCAAGTTTCAACAGAGAGTAGAAGTGGGAACTTGGATTGAGGAACTACAAGGTAAGGTCTATCCTTTGTGAAGTTCTACAGAAGAATGCTGAATATTGTGGGCTGCAAAGATATTGTGGATTTATAGGAAAAGCTTTGCAAGTGATTGTTCCTCCACAAAATAGAGTCCTCTAGATGCAAAAACAAGCCACCAAAGGTACAGGGCTATAGAATTAGGTCCTGCTGCTAATGTGGATGCAAGACAACTGAGGCTTGCAGAAACCTGTAAATTGCCCAAAGCTTGGACTTGAATCATTGAGTTCCTCTTGAGTAGCTACATTAACAACATGTACCCTCAACAAGATCACAATCATGAATAAGTACCTAATCCCTTGCATTGATGGCGTGATGGAAGCATTGAAGGGAGTGACATTACTGGCCTACCTTCCAAAAATTTTGTTTTAGGTAGAATATTTTTGTTTTTTATTTCTTCTGACCCACCTTTCTAGCCTGTTGTTTGCATTTTCAGATTGTTTTCCCTCGTGTTTTCCCTTTTTATTTTTATTATTAGACTTAGGTTTTTTTGTAAGTAAGTTTTATACAATATTTTGTGTATGCCTGCTTGTAATAGGTCCTTTTTTATTTTAATTGTTTCACATGGTTACCCAATGGTTGTTGTGTCAAGTCAGCATGGTTAAAGCTGAGGTCATATAAAACTTGTCCTATTATTCATAAACTTCCTTAGGTAAAGCCTGGATGGGGTTGTCATTCCTTTTGCAGCATTTTAACGCTTAAGTCGTGAGCCCACTAGGTATGGGTAGTGTAGAAGAGAGAATAGGCCGAGTTTTTAGCCTTGCTACTATCTTATGTCTTCATGTTCTTCTATAAAATCAATCCTTGTCAGTCGTTGCCTCATCCAACCATAGGGATATGACACCATTTTATTATATTGCTTGTTCTTTGCTTCATGCTGAGGGAAAGGTTTGAATAATTTCTTTTATCCTAGTAGTCATCGAATCTAGCACTTTATCTAAGGATTGGTCTAGAAGCCAGAATGCCTTGATGGCCATTAGCCTTATTGGCAACCAGCTTGCATTTGTCAGAGCTAAGCACCATTGGGTTGTGATCAGGTTAACTTTATAAGTGTTTGACTTCATATCATCTTTCACATTAATGGGTTGTGCTCATACCTTAGAGCCCATTAACCTCATTGGTGGGTTTCTTCATGCCTGGTAGGTGTTTACATCATTGGAATCTAACCAAATGGCTTTATCCCAGTTGTAAACTTTAGATCATTTTAAGTGGGAGGGGCGTACTTGTTGGATGGGTTGTAGGTTGCAGTTGTAGATGAGAAGCTTAGTGATACCTCATTTCAGTCGATCAACTGAGGTATTATGAAATTGACTCCATGCCCAATGGTTAGGCACTTTCTGAGGCAGACATAGTTCACGTAGGTCACTTTCATATTTTCAAAGTATAGAGATTCAATAGTTCTTAACATCCCACTAGGGGATCCCCTTGAGTTTCCATTGTTAACCCCCAGAGGCATTTTTGCAACTGGAGGGTAAAACTCCAACAAGTTCCTATTTATTTTTTAAGGTAGTTTTGGTATTTTGTAATAACCAAAGACTATTTTGGAATCAATTTCATCAGATTATGGGAAACTGCTATTTTTTGCAGTTAGGCTTCCGGGGCTTGTTCTATGATTCTGAGCACATATTTGAGTTCCTTGTGTAAAGACAGGTATGATGATACTATTTTCATGTACATGTGAGACCTTGCTATTTTTAGTAGTGTTTCTTTTTTTAACATGCTATATATATAGATATGGTAGGGGTCCCCTAGCATGTCCCATCAGTTTTTATTTTTTCCTCTTTTTAAGAATGGGAATGTTATATTTGGTAGGTACAGCGGCGGAATGGTCTAAGTTCCAAGACATTGAAGAGGGAAAATTAGTTACAAAAGTAAGCAAGTGGATTAAGATTCAGAGTGACACATGGCAACTATTGAGAGGCTATTAGGGTTTTTCCATTTAGCATAAGTATATTGCTATTTTTACCAAGTCCAAATATTTTTATTTTGAGCAGGCATACTTATTTTTCTCTAGACCTAGCTTTACCTCTTCCCTGGCAGAACAACTAATTATATTATTCAGTGCCTTGACTGTTACAACCCATAAGATAGCCTTGTTGTCAAAGCTAGCATTTATGCTAATTTTAAAACCCTAACCCAAATTTATATTATTGTATTTGTATTTATGTTTTAATAAGTATAATTTGGGTATGCCTAAGTAGTTTACTACTTAATAAACCAGTGCGTGGATGGTAAAGGTATATTAGTTGGGTTTATGTAACCAACAATTGACAACACATTTTTATTATGTGATAATGCCCATATTAGTTTTGACACATACATATTTAAATATCTTGTCAGTAAATAGCAAAGTATGTAGTAAAAAAAAGTGGGGGGGGGGTTGGGTTATTTTTTAGCAAGTTCTTGTAGGACAGAATCAGAGATAGTAAATAAAATCAAAATGATTTATATGCAACTTAGTTTTATCTTAAGTTTGTGATGTCACTATATAGTATAAACAATGAACATCATTAATTGTACCCTAGTTGAGCCATATGGTATACATCTTTCTTAAATTCTATATATGACTGTGATTGTATGGTTAATCAAATGCATCATGTATATGTCAAAGGGTATTTCTTGAATCTTAACCTATATTTCCACAAGCACAAGAAACTGATGCAAAGCTATTAGATATATCATATATATGTGTGTGTGATTAGCAAGATTTTTTGACCTATGTTGTTTCTACAGTACTCTTAAAACAGAGTTTAGTTTTACAAGAGTCCGGACATGATCTATATTTGAAAGACCCTTACCTAGATTGTTATATAATAGGAGTAGTAAAGCCTAAAGGAACAGTTTCAGTGCAATTAGAGAATAGAGTGTGGGGAGTTTCGTTGTGGTAGCCTTTGATGCTTTAGTAGATATGTAATTGGCAGAACATGAACATATTGTCATCATATAAGTTCAAATGGTTTTGGAACTTACGATTGCAGACATGCTTAGAAGATGAGGATGTGGCTTTAAGTGTTTATTGATATTTTTCAATACATCTTAACAAAACTATCAGCTTTCTACCACTGCCTTTCTAATGTTGTTGTTTTACTTCATGGATGCTACTCCTTTCTTACTTTTGATTCATAATTATTTTCATTTATTGAAGTTTAGTTCATTATTTCAACATTTGAACATTTATTTCATATTTCAGGCAGGTACTAGAAAATGGTGGTGCGCAAACAAGTGCCCTTGTGTGATACATCAACAATCACTGGAGTACCTTCTGCAATTATGCCTTCTCTTGTTCGGAGGAGTAATGAAGAGGTTCATCTTGATGGAGCAGTGAAAAAGGTGGACATTCCGACAGAGGAGGATGTAGATATTGATCTCAGGGAAGTGTATTTCCTGATCATGCATTTTTTATTAGGTGGGCCATGCCATAGAACTTGTGGTCAACTCTGGAATGAGCTTCTAGAACATAAACTTCTCCCTAGGCGATATCATGCCTGGTATTCAAGATCTGGGTTACATAGTGGCGATGAAGATGATGATGGGTTGTCTTTTCCATTGAGCTATGCTCAATTACTTGAAAGGTAAAGCACTTAAAATCTGTGGTTCTAGTGATGCAATGCTTTTCCAAATGTTTTTTTTTATGTTGAAAGAAAGTTTGGTAGCGTAATCTGACTCAATTAACAGAAATTACTTGTGAATATTTTAGTGGCATTTCAGTCTAGGTTTATGGATACTGAAGTTTCTATGAATATTGCAACATTATGTCTAGTTTGCATTGCCATGTGCTGAAAATATTATTGGAACTAGGTACAATACTATACAGATGATGCCATTTTGTTTGGGCATTCATTTTTTGGAGCATAACTGCTCTTGAAAATATGTTTCTTTATCAACATCTCTACATGATTGCGGTGAGTGGTGCTATAATAATTGTCCTGCATTTTGATTAGAGATATGGGGAGGCACTCCAAAATATAGTGTGATATACATATTACATAGAGACAATATGTTCAAATTTCAAGATAATTATAGAATTGAAGGAAAAACAAAATTAGAGGTTAGGAATTTATATGATAATAAATCATTGAAAATATTAACTTCGAGGCAATAAATTTTTCTCTTCTTTGTTAGCATTTCAACTTTAGGTACTAATATGTGGTATCAATAAAGAGGCAAAAAAGTCTGGCAGCATTCACAGTAATAATCCAGAAGGCTAAGAGGCCACCCGACCCGACTTAATGACCATGAATGGTTGTCGCTTATCACCCACCCTTGCAGGGGTGTGATGGCAACTTTTGTAACATTTAAATGCTGTCGGAGGCTAAGACAATACGCTTCTTTCACCAACCCTATTAACTTCTTGTGGCTAAAATTTTGGGATCTGATCATCCAAAGAAACATGTTATTTTTAAGGATGCTTATTTCTGACTTCATCATGTTGGAAATTGTAATGTCCATTGTTGAGTTACCATTTTCCACCCATTAGACAAAGAGTTAGTATTGATATTGCTATTTTCTTACCATCAGATAATAGGGCTTCTAAATATTGGCCATCTATGTGAAAACACTTAGTCCTTGTAACATTGAGTGTCATCTTTTGTTGTACTACTTTGATACTTAGACAAAACTGATCTAATCAGAAGTAGAGAGGTGACTCCTCTTTGTTTATCTCACTCATTGCACTTGATGTTGAGAAAATTTAGTATCATTACTTGACAGAGTAACCTGATCAATTTTAGTTTAGTAGCAATTATGAAATTTCCAAAAATGTTAGATTGTATTTTTTTTATCCTAGGAGTTGTCAAATTGAGTAATGTCTGCCTCAAGGTGGGGAAGTCTCTATAAACTGCTTTTGGCTGGCCAATTTATTTTGCTTTTATACCACTGTTATCAGAACCAGATTGGAACCGGTAAAACCAGCCGGTCTGATTGGTTCACTTGCCCAACCGGTCCGGTTAGGTGCCTGAACCGGAAAACCTGCAAAAATGATTCAGACCAGTTGTGAACCGGCCGGTTCCGTATGGAACTGGCCTGTCCATACTGTGCTTATTTTTACGGAACCGACCTGTCCATACTGTGCTTATTTTTTTATCTCTAGGGGCCATTTAGAGCCTCTTTATTGATGTATTTTGTTGCAAAACTTCATAGATGTATTGCACTCAGTGCTATTTTGGTTATTTGCACACATACTTGATATATATATGATAAACTTTTCATATTTGTATATTAATGGTTTGGATTCATATCTATGCACATGAATATATATGTTTAATTTGTCATTGACCTATTTGTTGTCATTTGTTCGACATTAATAAAATAATCTTTTATATATCTTATCTCCAGTGCACCTTTTGTAAACTATATTTTGGTGTGTTTTGGTGGTCGCTGTGTGACTAAAATCTAAATGTTTTATTTGGTAATGGATAAGAGTAAGCCGACTGAATTAGGCAAATCATGGAGTAACTATTGACATGGGTTGATGTACTTTTCTATACTCTATGTAGATATCCCCACATTGAGAAGAATCATCTAGTAAAGCTTTTGCAACAATTGTTGTTGAAAAGCTTCGCAGTTTCTTTAGGCATGTCTAATGCAAAGAATGTGACCGGAGCCGAGGTTCCTACACTTCTGGGATCAGGTGCTTTCTCCCTTTTGGAATGTAAGAGTCCTTTATTGGGTTGTTCTGTTTTTAGTAAATTTTCAGTTATATGTTCTTTTTATGGTTGTACATGTATGTTATTCATCCTGATCTTTTGGATACATTGATTACTAGGACTTAATTAAAATAATTTCATTAAACTCTGTAGCCTTTGTTTCAATAAATATTTCCCTTGAATGATTTGCACGTTATCTTCAATTAGTCATGTTGAATCCATGGCTCTACCTTAATTTGTTCTCTTGAGCTTGATATATGTTTTATCCATACAGTTGTTTTACTTGAATTTATTCTCTTGAGCTTGATATATGTTGTACCTAATGCAGCTTCTTTACTCAAATTTGTTCTCTTGAGCTTGCTAAATGTTGTATTTAATGACAGCTGAGAGGGGAAGGGATGCTAAACAGGCGTACCTAGGAGAAAATTACCTTCGTTGGCCACATCTGCAAGCAAATCAAGTTCATGGCCTGAGTTTGAGAGAAATTGGAGGGGGTTTTGCGAAGCATCATCGTGCTCCATCTCTTCGTGTAGCATGTTATGCCATAGCAAAGCCATCTACTCTGTTACAAAAAATACAGATTATCAAGAAGCTGAGAAGACATAAAAATGCGGTTTACTGTGGTAAATTACTTTTATCAAAATTCTTTTCTACGTCTTTAAATTTCATTTGAGCCTTTGGCGATGTGATATCTCATTGACAAGTGACAATTATCTTGAGCTTTAGAGCACTATTGGAAATTGTAATTTTCATTGATAAAGTGAGCCCAAGAATTATGCATTTCGAACTTTAGAGTTAAATGGATTCTGTAGTAATGTTTTAAGTTCTATTTTTTCTTCTATAGTTGAGGTTGGTTTAGTTCTGAGTGCAAGCTAGGTTGTATCTAGGTATGATATAAAGTTGACAATGAGGAACTTGTTTAACATGTCTACTGTATTTATATATTCTCATTGAAATAATTATGTTTAATAACTTCTTACAGAGCTTCAAATAATTGACCCTTGAGCCTTAATAGTTGTCTAAGATAAATCAGAACATTAATTGATATTGAATAGTAAGTAGTGTTAGAAAACTGAACTATAGAACTCCGCATGTTAAATATTGGTCAATTTGTAAGAATACTGCAAGGGTCCTTTCCCAGTGGTCATATGGATGCCATGTCATTTAGGCTGTCATCAGTTTTGGGCATCGTGGGCATCATGTCCAAAAGCTCTTCTATTTTTCCATGTCAGTCTGCTTACCATTTATTAAACTGGAATTTGGTTGATGGTTATAACTCAGGCCTTTAGGAGGAGATTTCCTGTAACTACTTTACTTGACGACTTTCAAAAGCTTCAATATATTTGGTACAAACATCACTAATGATTTGAAACAAAACTAGTTGAACCAGCTGGTATGTCCAGTTCCTTACCAAACCAATCACTTAGTTCCAATTTGACCAATTTTTAAAACACTCAAGAGAACACAAATTATAGAATGCTTGCATCAACAACTCCAAAACAAATACAAAGAGGCATGGAATAGCCAAAGGGAACTTGCTGAGGGGCCATCACTGACAAGTGGAAGAAAGAGAAAGTGAGGTGGCATGTGCCAACCATAGAGTTGTTCATTTTTGCTTGATATGTGGCATGAAAGAATAAGCCTTGAGAAACCAAGATGACACCTAGCATTCTCATGCAAGTATGCATAAAAATTAATTTTCTTCATTTTGGGAGGTTGTTTGCTCATTATTTAATTCCTCTTCATGCTGTTGGAAAATCCCACTCTTCTACATGAGAATCCCTTTGAAGTTGAGGTGGGGGGAAGGACTATTATGGAGAGATGGTGACATAAAGTTGCTAATGAGTGCTCGCCGGCTGGATGGGTCAGTCATCTTAGTCTAGTTTGTAGCCAACAAAGTAGACTGTTATGCATCCTTGCACTGGTTAGAAGTTTAAACTAGTGTTCCTGTGCTTAATATGCATCACTTGAAATTTTGAAACCATAAAATGAGCTCTATCATTGCTTCCCAAGTCTGAGACAGTCATACGCTAGTGTTGGATGATTTGGTTTGCTGAATGCTGGCACATGATCTTCCTCTCTGCCACAAGGTGAACTGGTTTCTTTCCTTACCTCAAGTTTTCCTTTTTTTCAAAGTCACAGATTACACCAAAGTAGTTGAGTAATCACATGGACCAATCTATTGGATTCCCATATTGTCTTGTTTTAGATAATTTTCATCCCCTAATCCCACTGAACAGGGGGGTTTGAAGGCCAATTACGCCCATTAGAAACATCTTCAAATTTAGAGGCTAGTGCCATTACTCTGTCCCTAGGAGACAACTTTGGGAATTTCTCAATTGGATGATTACTATAGGCCTCTACTTCACATTCCCTAGCTAGGTTGGGAGGTTGATTGACATAATGGGAATAGGATGAGAGGATAAAGAATCCCATTCTTGATTCTCAAAATCCAAGTTACTGGTTGAGGACCCACATCCAACAATAAATTCCTATTTCTCCATGTTACAACAATCCTTATTTATGAAAGGATGGTTCAATAGCTCTACATTGGTCCACCTCTTCTTAGTATCCCTTTGAAAGCATTTCTATATGAAATCCTATATCTAAGGTGAAAGTGAAGTAGGAAACTTAGTCATCTCCTTTGTGTACCCAATCAAATACATGCAGCGAGTGGATTACAAAATTGTCTCCATGGATGCTTTCCAGTGGCCATCTCCATCACAGTGCAAGTGAGGGACCAAATGTTAGAAGCATGCCCTTGCTTCATGCTCCTCCACTTTGTTCACCACCTCTGTATTCATCCACAGAAGTCCCCCCTCAATTGAAGGATATCCCCTGTCCTCCCCCTCATCACAAATCCTCTTGGAAAAGCCAAAGTCAACAACCTTCATAACATTGATACCCACAATAACACTTTTCCCCTTGATATCATAGTGTACAATTCCTTAGCTATGGAGGTAATGGATCCCATGTAGGATGCCACATGTGTATGTCATTATGACTGATTCATCTAGCATCTCTAGAAACTTACTTAGAAGATCCCCAATACTACCACCTGGAATGTACTCCATGAACAATTTACATTCTTACCTTGTCCTTGATGTTGTAATTGTGCCCCAAGCAATGAAAAATGTATGGATAATTCAAACACTGCATTATACCAAACTCATTATCCAATGGCCAACTAAAACCAACTACATATTTGATTGCAAAGAGTCGTCCATTAAAGTTGTTCATCATAAGGCTAACTATCATATAGGAATATAGGCAAATCCTCCATCAAAATATAGATATGTACCTTTTAATCTATTGTCTTCAAGTGAAACACTCCATAAATTATGCACTTCTATAAGCTAATCTTGAGAGTGACTCATGGTTGCTATGGAGTTTCTTGTATCTATTCCATTTAGCTGCTAAAAATGGCTTCTTTTCCAAATATGAACCATAGCTTTAATAACTTCCTTTGAGCCTTGAGGCACTGTAATAGGTATTTTTGGATGAATTTTTATCTAGAACAAACCAGGAACAATCGAAGCAAATAAGAGACAAAAGGAAAGTCACTCCAATGAAAATTCCAATTAAAATGAACACGGCAAAGCATATGCTTATAAAACAACCCTCCCAATATAGATTCTATTCAACAATATCCTCTATGAAGTGACCACTCCAATACATAAGAATGTCATGCCATTCAATCTAATGGAAGAAGATAGAATGATTTATGGAGGATTACATGCCATCCAATTCTAGTCTTCAAAATTTAATGCTTTCTGGTTATGCTTTAAGACTGGTCACCGTAGCATTGACAAAGTAAGCCCAGGAGAGTGACTATGGTGTGGAAGAGATTAAATAAACTAGTTGTTGACGCCATATGAAAATTGTGTAGTCACTAAGGTACATTTAGAGTTTCTGGTTGTGCTTTCAGATTGGTCACCGTAGCATTTGTTTCCATCTTGATTTCATCATGTTGGCCCATCTATAGGTACATTTAGACTTCAATGTGGATCAAATCCTATGACATGATGATTTTCATCAAATTATGAGGAATTGTTATTTTCAATAGCTCTACTTTCTAGGATGTAGATTTCCAAGGGCCGCATGTCAAAGTTAGCTACATATTCATGCATGCAACAAGTTCATCTAGTAGACAGGGCTAGTTCGATGAGTAGAATCCTTCACATGTAGAGGATTTGACTTCTATATTGGTATCCATCTTCTCTCAATTCTTAGGTGCATACCTTCTATCTCGTCCTTCTCTTGTTTCTATAAAACAGAGCTGGAAATCATTCTTCGGGAGGTTAGATTCTTTATTATAGGTGTAGCTAGGGTTTTACCCCTAGCTTGTGCCAATGAGCACCTACTAAGGAGAATGGACTCCTTAGTAGCAGTTCAATAATGATTAAATGATTAAGCTAAAACAACAATTAACACACTACTTTAAACATTGCATGAGACATAAATGAAAGATGTAAAAAATGATTTTATATTAATGTTACCTTGAGTGTCAAGGTTGATGAAGCCCTTTGCAGTGTCCAAGAGGATGCTCCAAGCTTCAGAATGCTCCTTTCTCCTTCTCCAATGTTGGGGATGGGCCAAAGGTGGCTCTCAAGGTGAAAATAGTTCAAAGGTGAACTAGGGTTTCGAGAGAGATTTTGGCAGAGTAAGGGTGCTTGTGATTGTGGATATGGAATAAGGGTTCTCCATCACCTATTTATAGTTTTTTGGTGGTGGAGTGCTGACCCATGGTTTTAGGAAACACATAGTTTTGGGCAGCTGTATAGGGGTTTTTTCCTCCTTTTCCTCATTATTTTATATTTTTTATTCCCTTTTTAGGGGATTTTTGCTATTTTTGGAGGAAAAGGGGGTTTTTTAGCCTTTTTTAGGCTATTTTGAGGGTTTTATGGCCTTTTGGAGGCATTTTAGGCCTTTTGGAGGATTTTTAATGGGATTTTTTGGGATTTTAATGGAAATATGGTAGGAAAATGGACAAATGAGCCATATAATGTGGTAAATGAGCTAGTGAGCACTTTTTGGGTGTTAACAGATTGCCCCCTGATGTGCGAGGTCAGGAGCTCATCGTATGGCCGATGGACATCATAAGTCATGAATGGTTTTCCTGGGATGTGGAGAGAAGAGAAGAAACAAACTGAAGCCCGGAACAACGATCCCAAACAACTGCAAGAACTAAAAGTACATAACCTCAATAATGGATGAGGAATCATCTGATCATATGGACGAGGCGGGCATTCCCATGCTCGTATCAGGATATAACATAATAATAACAATGGGGTCCAAAAAATGGGGACCTGAAA
This sequence comes from Larix kaempferi, assembly GCA_027924585.1. Classification (NCBI taxonomy): domain Eukaryota; kingdom Viridiplantae; phylum Streptophyta; class Pinopsida; order Pinales; family Pinaceae; genus Larix; species Larix kaempferi. The sequence goes on along the minus strand of BSBM01000549.1, from coordinate 9,457,654 downwards.
TATACATGACCTCAAATACTGACTGAGGAATAATCTCAATATATGGACGAGGCGGGCATACCCATGCTCGTATCAAGATACATAAACAGAACTGTGAGGCCCGAAAAGGGGGACCTGTAAGATACATGACCACTGTGTACATCATAAGAGTCCAGAGGGGACACAAATCTGGGATATACTGCGGAGTGGATCATGTGTGAACTGCAGAACTCGTGCACTGGAACAATCAACAGTGCTACTGAGTGTGGTACCAAAGGAACTGATGAGCTGCTGGAGCATAGTGACTGGGGTCATACTGTCCATGGTATGCTGAACTAGAACTGATCTGGGTACTCAAGGAAGCATATAGCTGGATGGCTTCCGAATACAATCGCCAACGCAGCCCGGACATCCACAGGAACATAGAACTGGGCGTTCCGAAGTGACTCACCAATGTGCTAGAGTCGGGGGAAATCCGGGGTCTTCGACTAAAAACTGATGGGATATAATCCTACGCGATCCTCAACGATGCGATCAAGGTGCTGAAGTCGAGCATGTGAGGAACAACCACTCGGAGAGGCAATGGTGACTCCTCGCAGAATGATCCGTAGGCACTTACCACAGATGGTGATAAGTCCAAGGCGTAGGGACCTCTGGGCCTATCCTCTGGAATAGAGGAGCTGTCGTCGACAGAGGGAGACCTGCCCCTATCAAGGCAATGATGTTTCCTTGACAGGAGCGCGAGGTAGAGAACCGAAATGTGGTAGTACTGATGGCAGGACTGATCAAACTGTGGGTGGATAACTGGGCAAGTAGAGTGGGTGGACTCAAACTTCCTTTGTTCAGAGTATGATAATGGGAATGATCTGGCAGCATATGAAACTGACTGAGGGGAAAGGGATCATAGCTGTAATGGCTTAGGGAGGGTGACGGGTCTGAAGGAGACTCAAGCTGGTATAAAATGGCAGGAGACTGCAGAATACTCTGAACAAAGGCGACCTGATTGGGGGTGCTGCCGAGATGATCGATCATAGTGCCATGAGGCACGGGAGGATACTTCTTCATGGGTTAAGGAACTAGAAGAAGTGTGTGGATAAAATGATACTGTCGTGTGGATTTTATGAGCCCAGGATAGTTCATGCTCGTGGTTGCTTTCAATTTTAAGGAGTCTGAAAGCGATAAGAAGAAAAGGAATGGTACTGTCGTGTGGATTTAACGAGCCCAGGACAGCGCGTGCTCGTGGTTGCTTTCAATTTTAGAGAGTCTGAAAGCAAGTAAGAAGACTCCAGGGGGTTGCTTTTTCGTAGATTTAGTCTCCAAGGCCCAAAGAAGCATAAAAGGATGCAATGAAGAACTCTTCTAGCCAGTGTGACTAGAGTATTCCTTTTTCGTAATTAGTCTACCAGGTCCGGAAAAGGGTTAAACTTATACCAGATAGACGCCCTTTCAGGTACTTTAACGAGCATGAAAGGAAGCAAGATTGCTCGGCGATCTTTTCATTCTTTTAGGAGTCAGAAAAGAGCTTAATGGAAACTCCCTAAGTGCCTTTTTCGTAAAGGAGTTGTCCGGCTCGAAAAAGGGATAAAATTATACCGAACAAAAGGAATGGCCAGGCAAGGAGGAAGTGTTCAATCAAGGATCAATAATGGTGACCAAGAACGAGGGTAGGTAGGAACACTGATAGGCCTCCTTGCGGGGTAGATGAAATGGTGGCAAAATAACGAAACATTTGCAGTATGACAGGAGTGAATGGCTCATGAAAACATGTGGAACAATCCGATAGCGACCGATGTGGCATGCGAACCGAGGCAGCAAGGTGTTGGGACACAATGTTGAAATTGTACCAAGTGAGAGCGAGAAATGATCTCAAGCATCATCACGAGCTCGGAAAAATGAATCCGGCGATATAAAGGATGTCAAAAACGGGTAACAGCCGATGTGGCACGCAAACCGAGGTGACGGGGGCACTTTGAAAAAATGCCCAGAAAATCTGGAGGTGAGAGCGAGAAATGATCTCAAGCATCATCACCAGCTCGGAAAAATGAATCCGATGATATAAAACATGTGAAAATCGGAGAACGGCCGATGTGGCACGCAAACCGAGGCGACCAGTGGCGTCTGAAAAAGGGGTAAAAAATGACAGGGTAAAAATAACACAACGAGGTGACCGTTATGACGGTCGCGTCGTGCTGATTCCAGTGGTGGAACGGCTCGAAAAACGGACGCCGTATGGGGCCAGAATGACCAAAACAAGAAAAAGTCAACTGACTATAAATAGTGGTGGGTCCAACATGACATGTGTCATTTGTACTTGTTGACTTTGACTTGTGAGTTGAGTGGACCAGAGCTTAGGTGGCATTTCTGGACGATCCGTCTGGCTGTTTGCTGATCCGTGAGATACAGGTATTTCATTAAACTCATACCTGCATATTTTTTCGGGAGGGGGGTTGGGTAGTGGGTCCCAGGGTTGACTTGTACGGTCCACGTGGGGTGGACCGCGGGTTAAGGGGTCGAAACCGCGGTTGACGACCGCGAGTTTCGGGCCGAACCACGCGGCTGGAGACCGCGTGTTTCGGGCCAAACCACGCGGTTGTAGACCGCATGATTCCTGGATGGAACCGCGGTCGAGTACCGCGAGTTCCAAGGAGGAACACGCGGTTCCCAACCGCGGGTTTTGGGCTGACAGGCACGGTTAGGAACCGCGGCCATATGCCTGACAGCCGCGGTTGGAAACCGCGGCAGGAAGCCCGAAAGCCGCGGTTTTGGGCCGAGCTAGTAGGGCTTCTGGGAGAGGGAAAAGTACTTTACTTTGGTTGACATGAGTCTGATGAGTTCACTTTGTGTGATTGGCAGGATGCCTCAGGTTCTCTGGAGAGAGCGGGAGATCCCTGATGAGACCATGGGTTCATTCGAGGGGACCGCCATGTGCGGACAGTGCTGGGATTGTGCGGACTATTGAAGTTCGCACAGATACCTATGATACGGACAGCAACATTGTTGCTGAACCGTCTGATCAGGTTCTGGGAGCCGGACATACAGGCTTTTCGGGTACAGGGTGAGAGGGTGGACCTCACCCTGACCGATGTTTAATTTCTGACGGGGTTGCCCTGCTTGGGCAGGGTGGCAGATACACAGCCGCGGGTTGCCGCAGATGTTGACATGGAGGACATGTTAGAGAGGTACTGTGGTCCTGACACGGTTGTGCATAGGAATGCACTCCTGGTGAAGGACCTACAGGAGCCTGCAGTGCGGGCCATGGCGGCGTGTGTGGTGCGGGTATTGGGTTCCCAGTCACCGGAGAAGGTGTCTGGGGGGCAGATGCAGATGGTGGAGCGCGTCCTGGATGGGGTGTACTACGCGTGGGGCCAGATGTTCCTGACCTGCGTTCAGCGACAGCTGACGGCAGTGAAGGAAGATGTCAAGGGCTTTTGCTTTGGGTCCTTCTTATGCGCCTTCTTTATGGAGAGGGTGCCCACACTACGGCCACGGGTGCCGATCAGGCCAGGAGGGATGAGGGAGCCGAGGATGGTCCGTTGGGGTGAGATGATGCGCCGCCGTGGTGGCGGCGACGTGGGCAGGTACTTTACGCAGGAGTTGTACCTGCAGTGGCTCCAGATACCGTTGACACTGGACGACTTCCCGTATCGGGACATGGACTTCACGGGAGATCCGGAGGCGCCACGAGCACCAGGACAGGCATGGGGTCCCGACGGTATGTATGTGTTTTTATTGCATGTTATGTATGTCAAATTTTATGTATATGATAGTAGATGGATATACTGTGACTGACATATGGTTGATCTTGCAGATGTGGGCCCGAGGCCACCTCCAGGACATGTGGCGCGGCGGGGTATTGTGGCCGTTCCAGATCTGCCTGGACGAGGAGAGGTGCGGCGTCGGGATCCAGAGGTGACCCTAGAGTCTGTACGGGAGCTACTAGACCAGTTATTGATAGGAGTGACCGACGAGGGATGGCGGGATGTCGATCCTGATGTGGTGCGGGACTGCATGGGGGCACCCCGTGAGTTCAGGTCCATCGTGATCCGGGTGGCGATTTTGGTGGACCGGGCCCGGGCATAGGAGGCCGGAGGAGAGGAGGATTTGCCGGAGGAGGAGCGAGGGGAGGACTCAGAGGCAGCCGATGCCGACAGTGATGCAGGATACGACTCCCATTAGGGGGGGGGCAGGGGACTCCCCCTCGAGTTTTGTAGCTACGGCATGTATGTAGATGAGGCTTTAGGCATGTATAGCCATTTTTTGTATAGCTGGGTACAGGGGTACTCAGGACATGTACAGCACTGAACATGTATATTTTTTGATATATATATATATATGCACGTGGATGCACCTTTCTGTATAATGTTGTTTTATTTGTACGCACGTGGATGCGCTTTATGAGTTATGATATGTTTACATTGCACGTGGATGCAAGGAGGTTAGGATGTTAGGCACATGGATGCCCCTTGTGTATTTGGTGTGATGTGACATGATATATAGATGTTTAGGCGCGTGGATGCCCCTATGGTTATGCATGTGGTTTATGTACATGGATGCAAATGTGGATGTGATGCAATCTTTTTGGGTTTTTATATATATATTTTTTATGAGATGGTATGGGATGATGATGCATGATGTTACATGGTGTGATTGATATGCCAGTCTAGGATGTTGTTGGCCATTTGGTCTGCGACACGATTTTGAGCTCTGGGGACATGTGTGAATGTGATGGATTCAAATTGTCGACTGAGTTGTTTTGTGCGCAGGAATTTTCTAAAAAGGCAGGGATCACGCACCTGGTAGCAGTTGTTGAGCTGGGAGACAAGTAGCTGGGAGTCAAGGAACACATGAAGGTGACTTATGCCCATTTGGAGGGCGGCAGTCAGGAGACCGGTCACAGCATCATACTCCGCCTGGTTATTGGTAGCAGCGCCTATACATATCCCGTCAAGGTGAATCATCTCGTTGGAAGGGGAGTACAAGACCCATGCTGCAGAAGCCAGGTTGGGAGACCAGTGGCTTGCGCCGTCAGCGAAGCCAGTGTAACGAGGTGGAAGATGGTCCATCTGTAATCATGCAGAAAGGATGGATGTAAGATGATGGTAAAAAAGTGAAAAACAAAAAGAGAGCAAACTGTACAATGCGGACCAAAATGGGGGCCGCGAGTTATTTTATGGATAGAGATTCCGTAGGATGCAACCCATCATGGGGGTTGCGTAAAGGGAGGCCTTCAGAGTTGGTTTCGGTATGAACATGGAGTTCCTCTGGCCGTGTGTCTATGTGATGTTTGAGAATGGTGGGGTGGAACCCAGGCATTCTGTTAGAGGGCCAAGCAAAGACATCACGGAACTCTTGGAAGAGTTGTGTATAATCCTCAATCTCCCGCTCGCTGCAGGAGGCTCCTAAAGTGATGAGTTCAGGGGCATATCCTGGGAACTTTGAGGGAGGAAGAGGATGTTGTTTCTGACGAACGGGGGTTACATCAGGCCATGTGTCAATGGGGTGCTCTATAATGGCAGGGTCAAGACCAGGCATTTCGGTATAGGACCAGGCAAAGACATCACGGAATTCTTTGAAAAGGTTTATGTAGTCCTCAATCTCTTGTTTACTGCAGAATGCTCCTAAAGTAATGAGTTCAGGGGCACGACCTGGAGCAGCAATATCAACTTGGACGACAGGTGAGATGTTGGCCATGTTGCCCTCCTCGAAGGCATCAGGAGCAGGAATAGGGTCCTTGAACCAGTCAACCTTGGTGGGGAGGAAGTCTTTGGATTCGACCGCGTATTGGGTAGCGGTGCTAGAGGAAGACGCTTCTGGGATGAAATAGGAACGGTGGTGCATGTCATCCCAGGGATAATCCGGGGCAGTAAGGGCCTCAAGAATCTCCTCATCAGTACGGAACGTTTGCGTCGTCAAATCGGTTGACGAGGGAGTAGTGGTGGAAGAGATCATATAGATGGTATTAACCTCTCCGGAAGGTGAAGAGTCTGGGGGGTAGATCTCCTCAATGGTAGGTGGTGCCGTCTCAAGATCCAGATTGTTCATCTCATAGAGAGCCGCTCTGTAATCTGGGAGATCGGGACAATGATGTGAATAGTGCCCATAAATACCGCATATGGCGCAGGAGTGGTTGGTACGTAGGGACTTATCTTTAGGCTTGGGAGTGGGGTTTAGTTCGACAGTTGGGATGTTGGGGTCATCGTCGAGCATCTGCATGTGCTTCTGTAATGCTGGTAACTGTGGGCATTGGTGGGTCGCATGGCCCAACTCGTCACACAGCGAGCATTTGGGAGGAGCACGAAACACTGGAGGGTTCTTGACTGTCTTTGGAGGTGGTACAGCAGTGTAAGGTTGTGGACCTCTGCCCCCAGTGGGTTGGGTAGGAGGAGGGGGCGTCGTGGAAGACGAAGGGGTAGAGACACCGGGAGGTGGCTGAGTGGTAGTAGCCATGGGTTGCACCGGCTGGAGGACGACATCTGGTGTCGGTGGGCGAACGGGAGGCGAAAGATACCATACAGGTAATCCCAAGGTTAACCCAGGGAGGCTAAGGGTAGCCATGACCGGGGCGCTTACTACTCCGGCGGGAGGAACTAGGAAGGGGATCGTATGGATCGGTGTAACACCAATGTGACTAGGTACCAATGGTGGTTTAGGCAACAAGGATGGTTGATTGTTAGGTCGTAGGATGTCATGGGACAAGGTACATAAGTCAGAAATTTCGGGCGTAGATGACGGCGGAGGAATGGAGTGAAAGGTGGAAGTCATCGGCGCATCTGAGTAGACTCCAGGCCCCGTAGAGGAAACAAACGAGGTGGAGGCAGGAGAAACAGGTTGTTCAACCATGGGGAGAACATTTTCTGGTGCCGCCGGAGCACTTGGATCATAGTAGGTGAGCTGGTCAATCTTAACCACGCGTCCTTCATGGGGGAACATCATGGTGCGAAAGACAGAAGAGGCAACCGCCCGCATGGCATACATGTAGCTGCGGCCAAGTAGAAGGTTGTAATCCAATTGGGCATTGATTACCTCTATGTCAATAAGGACTGTTTTACCACCTAACTGGACTGGAACGTTGGGTACAAGGCCTTGGGGCTGGGCCGAACGACCGTCGTAGGCACGTAACGCAGTGGTGGACTGATGGAGAGGAGGGGATCCTAACTTCTGCCATACAAATGTAGACATAACGCATGTGGAGGCACCCTCATCGATGATGCACCGATGGATAACAAGGTTCCGAACGGAGACAGTAACTTGGAAGGCTAAGCTGGAAGGTAGGCGTGGTTCAGACTGGTCTAAATCAAAGGCCATCAAATGCGAATCGGTTGGGTCAATCCCCCCAATGGCAGAGAGTAAAGTCTTGCGCTAGGAAGGGCAGTTCTTCAAGACTTCTAACGCAGACATGGCTGCGGGAGATTGGGCTAGGTCGTCTACGATGTTGTAGTTTGACGCAGCGCGCGCATTAGGGTTATTGTTGATTCGGCGAAGTGGGAAACGAGGTGCTTTTGCAGCGCCGTCTATGGGAGGCGGAGGTATACGTAACGCCTGATCGGTGGGATGAGAATTAGTAGTTTTATCCGTGGGAGTGGCTTCAGAAGTGGAGCCATATTGGTTCCGACGGGTCTGGAGGTTGATGTCAGCGGATGACATCATCAGTAAGTGGTGGGTACCTGAGTCAAACATGGGTTGGTCAGGAGCAGCGTAAGTGATCTGTTGTTGTTGGGGTGCATTGGCTTGCTGGGGAGCCAACGGCTGAGTGTTCACTACGCCTTGGGTCGGTAATGGGTTTTGCAGCACCAAAGGGGGTTGTTGAGGTTGGGGGGGGTTGGGTGGCGCTTGGGGGGCCGCATGGCCTTGGCGATGGGCCTCGTCAACCCAAAGTTGCCGAGCTCGCTCCAAGTGTCGGCAAGCATGTGTGTAATGTCCATAGACTCCGCAAATAGAACAAGGGTGATTTGTTCGCAGATTGGGGTTTTTAGCCTGCTTGGGCGGGCGATCAGGGTTTTGATTAGCGGGGGCCGCATTATTGTTGTCAGGGGGATTAGCCGGTTGACCAGCTTGGTCTGCAGGTTGGTTGTTTCCCCGATTACGGCCCTTGCCGCGGTTCTGTTGGCCCTGGTTACGTTGGTTGTTCTGGTTTTGCTGCGGATTCTGTTGGGCGTAAACTTGCCCTTGGGCAGCAGGTGGATTCTGAGGTTGCGCAGGTGCAGGAGCAGGCTGCGGGGGATGATATGCAGGTTGAGGCTGAGCAGGTGCAGCAACTTGAGGGGGTTGCTGATAGGACTGCGGAGCAGGTTGTGGATGTGCCGCAGGGGCTGCCTGGGGCGGATAATAAGCTGGTGGGGCTTGTGAAGGCGCAGGAGCTGGGGCAGTCTGCTGATGGTAGTAAGGCTGAGGGGCGACTGGAGGAGCATAAACAGGAGTCGCATACCCGAAGCACTGAGGTGGACATGAAGGTCCATGGGAATGGTGATGTGTCATGGGAGCATATGAGTTGGTTGCTCCAGACTGGGAGGTAGCCCTCGACAGGTCGGGGCCAGGGGTAGGACGTGCTATAGAAAATGGTTGGGGATGCGAAGAAACACGGCCAATGATACCATCTGTAGCGTGGGATGCCCCCGGCGCATCATGATGGGACGACTCGCCGCGAGGGGCGTCAGGGATAATGGTATAAAGGTAACCCGATTGGGCGTAAATGAGGTCGAACTGTTGTGCCTTAAGGATGGCTTCTTCTTCAGACTGGGGTCTTTCTGAGGCCACATCCTTAGCGATAATCGGGAGGAGGGATTTGAGGAACCAATCTAGGAAGATACGGTCGTCAAGTTTGATCTTGCATAAGCTGCGGCGTCGACGCCACTCATGGATGTGGTCCGTGATATGGGTAGCCGTGTTTTGTCTACAAGATAGAAGGATCTCAACGCCCGCGTCATAACGGACAGGCAACTGGAAGAACTGCAGGAAGGTCGAGGCCAGGGAAGAAAAGGTGGCGTGGGTCCCATGAGGCTGCTCAATATACCACTTGGCTGCAGAGCCAGTGAAGGTGCGCTGTAAGAGACGGAGGCGAACAGAGTCGTCTACTATGGAGTTAGAGGAACACCATAGGTGGAAAGACATGATGTGGTTCTGTGGGTCCTCACCGGCCTTGCCCTCGAACTTAGGGATGTCCGAGGGGAGCTTGGTAGGCATATGAGGCCATGTAGGGTCGTGTTGAATAGGATCGTTGGTCAATCTGGCCAGGTCAGGTAGGTTGAGGCTAGCCATGAATGGCAAACTGGAAGAGGGCTGTGACACAGTAGTGCTATGGACCAAGTTGGGGCCAGTGCCCCCAAGTGGAGGGACAAAATTAAGGGTGGTGCCCCCAAGTGGGGGAACTGAGGTAGTGAAGGATGGTCCAGCACCACCATTGGTAGTGTGAGCCACTGATGTAGTGGGGATAGGTATTCCTGCTGTGGGAATAGGTACCGTGAGGGAAACGGTAGATGGTTGCCCCATGGAGGGCATACCCAAAATAGGTGTAGTAACTGGTGTAGTGGTGGATGTGCCACCAACGGTCCCTATGACAAACGGAGTGGAAGTCGTGCCAGCCATGGGGCTAGTAGGGGCAGTATAAATAGGGTTCTCAGACTCTTCGTCAGAATCAGAGGTAAAGTAAGGTGCGTCACTATCTGGTGACGGAGGCCTACGTCGCTGATGAGTGGAGTCAAGTGACAAGGCTCTAGATCTGTGATGAGTGGTATCAACGGACAATGATCGGAATCTATGACGAGTGGTGTCGAGAGAACCGTGCTGTGGGGGCTCGCCCCTGAGGCGCCGAGAATGTCTCGGGGACTCAATGGTGACAGATGGTGTCTAGTCTCTGTGGGTTGAGGTGAGTATAAAAACAGCTCAAAAATCCTAATGCAACCGAGTGTGCAGAAGGAGAGCTAAAAAGCAAGGCACTCAGGCCAACAACCAACTCAAAACACCCACTGCAACAGCTGTGCTACAATAGGTGGAGTAACAACAAAGATGGTCAGAATACCAACAAGCAGCGGGTTTCCTAAAAAAGAAAAATGGTGGACTCACTAGACCAAAGGGAGGTAAAGGAGCATGTAAACACCTAGCTAAAAGTATTCTGACTCAACTAAACATATCCTCTGCAAGGTGATGAAATCCAAGTCAGACAATATGAGTAGAAAAGCCAAGTGGCTATGATATCCCCCTACCGGGAGGGACACCGGGTAGTCAATCCTAGAAGAATGGCAACTAAGATACCCCGTTCATGACACGTCCAGAAAGGTGAATCTGTCGTTTAGTTCGTTGACCGCAATACCCCTATACAGGGATATCCCGCGAACCGCGAAAGGTAGCCCTTCGGTTACTGAATGGAGTGCGGTATTCCACTCAGGCCTCCGGAACCAGTCTCCCGACTTCAACCCTCCTAAGGGAGAGGCCCTCTGATAAACTGGTCGTGACCGTGCCAAAAAGTACTAGGGGATTTTGGTTCCCTATTTGGACAACAACTATGTCTCAAGTGAAATAACCAAGGGGTGTTATTGGAAGCCTATCCCCCTGATCCTACCTAACTACAATGATTCTTTTGTGTTCCCCAAGTGGGGTTAGAATGTTGGTTTAGTTAGGTACTTTTTAAGGCTCACTTGATTTTATGTGACAGAGTGTGTGCTCGTGAGGTAATGATCCCAAAAATAGAAGTGCCACAAGGGGGGGCAACTTCCAATCTATCAATAATACTGAAATTGAAAGTTTAACTTGCAAAATTTTCTGAATTAAAAATACTGAAATTTTAAAAAGCTTCTGTAAAGGGAACGGAAATTATGTTGCAGAAAGGCTGTAAGGTAGTGAGGCTGCAGGTGGGACAGAAGGCTGTTCAGATGCAGAAAATATTGCAGCAAAAGGGGCTGGGCTCAAAACAGGAAAAGAGCAGAAATCAGACCGCGGGTTTGTGGCGATTTGGAACAGGCCGACCGCGGGTTTAAGGGAAACAGCGGCGGTCAGGTCGCGGCGATCGGGCCAACAGAGGCAGTCGGGACGCAGGAAATAGGGAACAAGACGCAGTCGGGTCGCGGCAAAAAGTGCTAACAGGCGCAGTCGGGACGCACGAAAGAGGCCGAAAGCCGCAGTCGGGACGCAGGAAAAAGGCCGACAGGCGCAGTCAGATCGCGGCAAACAGGCTGATTAGCCACGGTCGGATCGCAGGTAACAGACTTGAATCCGCCGGCAGGGCGTCGGAAGCAGTCTGAGAGCCGCAGTCGGATCGTAGGTAAAGGCCTGAAAGGCGCGGTCGGGACGCGACTGCAGAGGGAAAAGACGCGGTATGCGGCGGCCGAAAAGGGACAGCCGAAAGTAAAAAATGCAAAACGGAAACCAGAAATTCGAAAACTAGGGGGTCGCCAAAACTGTAGCTAGGGTTTTACCCCTAGCTTGTGCCAATGAGCACCTACTAAGGAGAATGGACTCCTTAGTAGCAGTTCAATAATGATTAAATGATTAAGCTAAAACAACAATTAACACACTACTTTAAACATTGCATGAGACATAAATGAAAGATGTAAAAAATGATTTTATATTAATGTTACCTTGAGTGTCAAGGTTGATGAAGCCCTTTGCAGTGTCCAAGAGGATGCTCCAAGCTTCAGAATGCTCCTTTCTCCTTCTCCAATGTTGGGGATGGGCCAAAGGTGGCTCTCAAGGTGAAAATAGTTCAAAGGTGAACTAGGGTTTCGAGAGAGATTTTGGCAGAGTAAGGGTGCTTGTGATTGTGGATGTGGAATAAGGGTTCTCCATCACCTATTTATAGTTTTTTGGTGGTGGAGTGCTGACCCATGGTTTTAGGAAACACATAGTTTTGGGCAGCTGTATAGGGTTTTTTCCTCCTTTTCCTCATTATTTTATATTTTTTATTCCCTTTTTAGGGGATTTTTGCTATTTTTGGAGGAAAAGGGGGTTTTTTAGCCTTTTTTAGGCTATTTTGAGGGTTTTATGGCCTTTTGGAGGCATTTTAGGCCTTTTGGAGGCTTTTTAATGGGATTTTTTGGGATTTTAATGGAAATATGGTAGGAAAATGGACAAATGAGCCATATAATGTGGTAAATGAGCTAGTGAGCACTTTTTGGGTGTTAACAATAGGTTATAGGAGATCTACATATAAAATAATTAGTTAAGAGTAAGGAATAATAGTTTACATTCTTAGGAATTAAGGAATTAAGAATTAGATCTCACAAGTAAACTAACCACAAAGCCAAAGGCACTTAACATACCAAACCTTGAGCAAGGTTAGTCCTAGAGAGCAGAAGCCTGCTAAATTCTCAAGTTAAAGGATTTGTACCCCAAGAAATGTTGAATCCACAGAGACTTAAGTGCAAGTTGCAACTTATAAGCCATCTTTGGAATACAGAGTTTGAATGTGCAATAAACAAACCTATGCCCACACTCAGAATTTTGGCACTAGTCACAAGTGTGAGATTAGAAAATATTTATCATCATACTGTGTTTGGGGGATTTATGAGTTCTTTGTCTGATCGATCGAGCTCTCAGACTATATCTTACACCTCAATACTGCCACTTGGCTTTCTAAATATTGCAACCTTAGACTACATCTTACACCTTAACACTGTCACTTGGCATCCTGTAGAAACAAAATGACACACAAGTTGCAGATGACATGCAAAGAAATATAACCATCCTTCCTGATGTGATTTTAACCCATGATCAGCCTCCTATCATTAACGTATAGACCAACTGACCAAGATGCACTGACATTATAGCCTAAAACACATTTGTTGGCATTTTAGGGCATTGATTCAAAGATGAAGATGGAAAGCTTTTAGCACCTACTACATTTACCGTGTTTGTGTCCAGCTTATATTTCAACGTCTGAAGCAATGGAAATATGGGTGTTTGTATGGACATGATTAGTTTCAGCTGCACCTCACTTAGGGTCCCTTGTTCTTGCAGAATTAGTGGATGCCTAGTTGTGGGCAGTAGACACAAAACATGGTCTTTTTTCCTCTAGAATTGAAAATTTAGGGCCTGCTGCAAAATTGCAACATCATATTACACCAGTAAAGCCCAAACCAACTCAAGAAAAATATCCAATGGAGGGAATAATTGCTCATAGACTTTGTCTTGGGTTTTTCCTTGATCGCTTTGAGGTGAGAAGATGAATAATTAAACAAGGATTGCACAAGGAAATTGGCTAGGGTTTGGGATTTTGCTTGTTTTCCACAAAAAGAAAGAAAATCTCTGATTGTATCTTTCTATATATATCCTTAGATCATTGTAAATAAACGAAATTGTTTAACTAGATTTTGAAATAGATACCTAACATTTATAGAGTACTCAACAGTGCTGTGTCCTTCCCTTACAAAAACTGATTTCTATTGATGGGGGAATAGGGGGTGATTCTTTGTCTTTTGAAGCCAAGATTCCAAACCATGAGGGAAATACAACATAATCTCACTTGGTGAAATCCAAGAAGCATCTCTCACAGAGATAAAGGAAGCATCTCTTACAGAGGTAAAGAAAGAGTATATGGTAGGTGCCCCTTGAGAGATAGCAAGCTGCAACAAGGCCTAAGACATAAAGTTGCACATATATGGATACCGTATTTGGAATGGATATGATTAATTTTTAGAAAATCAGGATACAATATAGCTAGGATACCATGAGACATGAAAATTTGAGAATATTATTATGAATTTTAAATTTGGAAATAAAGCCAGAAAGAGAGTTATCATTAAGGGAGGTTTATGCCCTCTTTTTAATTTGATATGTTAGAAATTAGGATTAACATTTTTTTTTTGTTTTCTTTCAAGGATTGACTGATACACAGAAAGAAACTACTGAAATGATAGCTAAAACAGCTGGTACAGTGTTTCAAAAATATGAAACACACTGAAACATTTTAGCTGTATTTCAAAGGCTTTTTGTACAGGAAATGGTTTCCAAAATGCTGAAACACATTACCAGCACCAGGGGTTAGTGTTTCCAATAACATTAATAACATGTGAAGGGGAGTTGATTCACTATTTTTCACAACATTAATTGCTTTAAAATTTCTGCGAAGCCCATGTATAAGTTGGCATTCAGGCCGTTAATATTTTTCTTTGACAAAATGCTCAAATGGTTCAAGTCCAAACTAGTGTACTTCAATTGACAAACCTTAGATCTATAGTGGTCTAAAATATCATTTGCAAAGATTCTGGCAGTCAGTTGCAGTCGGAAATAAATTTTATGTTAGCCTTCTGAGAAATTTAACAGTCATGCAACATCTTAGGGATACAAATCTAAAAAGAGAAATATGTTGCAAATGACACTTCTTAGGATATTGGGATTACACATTTAACGGAGGATAATAACACAAAGCTACACAAATTCATCAAGCAGATTATCCACAACTTATGACTAAAATCATTGAGAATAGAAGACAGGACTTCTGCATCTCTGCACTTAAAACAAATTATTCACAAACACTATATAAATATAAAATGAGAATACAAAGATGTGCCAATATGTTACTTTCAGTTTATGATGATATTGAACAACCTCCATATGAAATATATATTTCTTTTGTAGGGATAGACCACCTCCATATGTCATGTGAAGTATTCCCAGTTTTAGGCACAATTTCAGTTGATCAACAGTCAACTTAATGTAAATATGTCTTCTTTACTCTTAACTAATCTTTTATATGGGAAATTCACCTGGGAGGTTAGATTCTTTATTAGATTCTTTAAAAGTTTGGAATTATAGTTCTTATGCCTTGTGAGGATTGCAAAGAGTAGGTTGCTCTTGCATGATAATCTATAGATATTTGGGTACATGTGGATATCCTGTTACAATCATCCCCTGAACATTCTTATTGTCTTTTCTTAGACTTAAAAATAATGCAATATGGTTGTTAATATTGCTCATCTCCCTAATTCTTAAAGGGTGCTAGCTCAATGGTAGAGCACTTGCCTTACAAGAAGGAGGTTGGTGGTTCAATTCCTCCATACCCTATTGATATTGCAATATTGGTAGTTTTAATAAAATATATTTTATTATGATTTATTATGGCTATAGAGGGGATTTCAAACCGTCTTTGTATGTTTCTACGAGGGGGGTTCTAAGCCACCTTCATATGTAACTATGAGGGGGGTTCTAAGCCACCTTCATATGTCACTACAAGGGGGGTTCAAAATCGCCCTTGTATGTTACAACGAGGGGGGTTTAGAACCACCCTTGTAGGTACCTACGAGGGGGTTTTGTAACCTCCCCCAAAGGTTTGTAATAAAAACTTTTAGGGGGGGTTCGAAACCACCCCTATAGGCCTCTACAATGGGGATTTCAAACTGCCTCTATAGGCATCTACGAGGGGGGTTCAAAACTGCCCCTATAGGCTTCTATGAGGGGGGATCTAAACTGCCCCTATAGGTCTCTACAAGGGGGTTCTAAACCGCCCCTATAGGACTATACGAGAGGGGTTCACAACCGCCCCTATAGGCCTCTATGAGGGGGGTTTGAAACCACCCCTGTAGGTTTGTATGAGGGGGCTTATGAGGGGGGTTCACAACCGCCCTCGTAGGTCTCTATGAAGGGGGTTCAAAACCGCCCCTGTAGGTCTCTATGAAGGGGTCTACGAGGGGGGTTTATAACCGCCTCCGTAGACCTCTACGAGGGGGGTCACAAACCACCCCCAAAAGTCACTTTTGGGGGCGGTTCCAATCTCGTAAAAAACCACCCTTAAAGGGAAAAAATTTTAACATTGGTGCCTTTAGGGGCGCCCCCAAAGCCAAAACGCCCCCCGTAGGTCACTTTTGGGGGCGGAAGACAACCCCCCCTAAAGTCCAAAAATGTAGTAGTGGATGTACTGATACTGTGTATTTGACTAGAACATATTTTCAATGGGGCACATCACCCAAAGTTGGCTAGGGGTGCATCTCCCAAAACAACTTATACTATGAAACGAGAACTCGACACAGTTCTCATTTTTCTCTCTCTTAATTTTAGTATCTAATTCTACCTCTGTTTCAAAAAGGGTTGATACCAGTATCACACATTTTCATTTTGAGGCATTTTTTCAAGCATTTGAATTATCTTTGTTGTGAAATATTTTTTATTTCTATTTTCAAATGTGTTTCTAGAAATTTAACAAAATAACATACATTGATAAGCAATTTATAATGAAAAACATATACATTCTCCAATTTTTGTATAAAATGATACTATTTCATATTATTTTCCTAAAAGTGACGATTCACATAAATTCAAGAAAAACTATACCATATATTTGTAAAAAACATATTAAAAACATTAGATATAGAAATTTTATTTCTAAAATAAATTCTGATAGTCAAAACATTACTAATATATCTTATAAAAAAATTGTCAAATTTAACATTTTCTTCAAGACATGAAACTAATCAACAATATCATGCAAGCCAAATTCTTCATCGAAATTGGAATTTTCTGGAGCTTGGCTTTCTTCAGGCACATCAATGTCCTCTTCCATTGGGTCTTCTATGTCTACAAGATGCCCAAAGTGCTCCTTTCCAAACACACCTCCTAATGGGGGTTGAGTCTCTTTTGACATCTTTGCCACAAGTGTTTCACTAAACTCTCCTTTCTTCAAACCAACTTCTTGTAGTTCATCTGGAATGTAGGGACCCTCCTTCTAGGTCCTACTTATAAATTATAATAAATTAAAAATACAATATAACCATTATGATGCATAATCATTAGTATAACTTATAATATTTGAGAACTAACAAAAACAAAAAACCTGTTACTACAGGTCGAATCCGTTGCTGGAGGAGTAGTCATCATCGTCGATCCGATCCTTCTTTCCCTTTCCATTCGCTTCCACAGTGTATCCCTCAAGGAGAAAATCGTTTAACCATTGGCAAAGCAACCGTTAGCTTCGGCACCCAATCGTAGGCTTATGCTTTCAGTCGCATAGCCACCCCTGAGCTTTGGGTCATAGAGCTCACACACACCAATACTAGAGAATCAGAAATGGGTTTCCCCCCCACCAAAATCTCTTTCCAAACTCCAATAGCAGCAAGTCACTCTCTTGCAAAAATTACAATAACCATCCAAAAAATGGATCCTTAACCATTCCCAAAGCCTTCCTTAAATAGGGAAATCCCTTGCGACACATGTTGCTTCATGCAAAATACCCAATGAGTCTTAATATTCAAAAAGTAATTTAGCTCACCTATCCATGTGTCAAGTTTTCTAGGAGAATGCACCAAATTTCCTAAATTTACTCAAGTTTGTCTCTAAGATGCTCACTCTAAATTCTATTTTTGTGCGTGCATGTGGTGTTAGCTAACAGCTTAAGTCTACGATTCCATTTTGCTCCTAATATAATGATTTCTATTATTGTAAATACTAAAATATATTTTCATGTGAAAATGTCTAAAATAATCATTTCTTATTATTTTTAATACTAAAATGTATTTTCATGAGAAAATGTTCTAAATGAAATTTTATATGTTTTTATGCATAATGTTTAACAATTAATCCCTTCTAGGACCTAGGTACCGCACCATTGGCCCATTCGTCCTTTATGCTCATCTTTCGATGTGGTACCACTCCATCGGGTCCAATTGTCTGTCGTTTCCATTTCTCGGCAAGGTACCACATCGCCGGGTCCTTGCGTCCTTCATTTATGTTTCTCGGCAAGGTACCACATCGTTGAGTCCTTGCATCCATCATTTTTCATTTCTCGGCAAGGTACCACATCGTCGGGTCCTTCTGCCAATATCCTTTCGTTTGAATTGTGGGACCTTCATGCAGGGATTTAGGATCCGTTACCTTCAATCCTCCTTCTACGCACTATTGGAGACTAATGTTGCTGATGAGTAAGTCCGTTCTTATTGCACACCCCCCAACTCACATGTGACCAACTCCGTCATGGTCCACTTGCACAAACTCATGCTTCCCCTGAGTAAGTAAATCAATGCTTCTTTACTCATGTGTGGAATTCTGTTGGAAGTCGACACCATCGTCATCCTCCCGTGTTTGATTTATCCATACTCTATGACCCTTTAATTCCTTTGTGTGTCCGTCGGTGAACCATTTCACCTGTTGCTACACACATTCTCAAAAGCACATATTAATTGTCCTATCCTCATTCATCATAATTCATTTCCTAAACCCGCTAATCGTTAAGCAATTACAGTTTACTCAAAACATCATACATTCCATTAATCAATAAGGCATTACATCAATATAAACTTCTTTCGTTCTCATCACATAATTCATCATACAACTAATTTTTTAAGCATCATATTCATGTACACATAACACATTTTTCACAATCAAAGCCAATCATTAAACAACATGCAATTATTCATTTAAATCAACTATCCAACTCCACACATGTAATTTAGTTCATTAATTCATTTATCGATTGTCGTCATTCACATCATCAGGTGATTCTCAATTATTAATACACATCCTGACTCTAAGGGCCACTTTATTGAATTATGTTTAGCCGGGTCACTCGACAGGTTCCCTTAAGGTCCACAGTCATTCTAGGGGCATTACATACACCCTTTCTTATATAGAACTTCCTCCCAAAGTTAATTTTTGTTCTCAAACTTTTGACGCTAGGATTTAATTTAATTTCCTATTTTCATCTTCTTATCATTCTCTTCTATTCTTCTCAACAATCATGGCCATAAGCACTAGTGGTTCGAATCATTATTTTTCTATATCATCTAGTATGGTTCCAATACCTCCTCAGGAACTCAATTGTAATTTTGCATAATGAAAATCCAATAATACTTGCACAAATTTGTCGAGGTACTAACGAAACACACCATTCATAAGGTTCATAAATACATTGGGTGCATTTGTCAAACCGAAAGGTACCACGTCAAACTCAAAGTGTCCAAATCTAGTCTTGAAAGCAGTTTTTGGGATATCTTCATTCTTAATTCTCAACTAGTGATATCCTGATCTTAGATCTATCTTAGAAAATACTGTCGCACCCTTCATCTGGTCGAAAAGTTCATCAATCCTGGGTAGAGGATATTGATTTCTTACGGTCACCTTGTTTAGTTGACGGTAGTCAATGCACAAGCTCCAAGATCCATCTTTATTGTTTACAAAAATCACAGGTGCTCCCATGGAGACACACTAGATCTAAGAAACCCTAAGTCCAACAACTCTTGAAGTTGAATTTGTAACTCCTTCAACTCTGGTACCGACATTCGGTAAGGAGTTCTAGCTATAGGCTCTATTCCAATTCCAGGTTTCAGTTATATTGTAAAGTCCAGTTCTCGCTGTGGTGGTAGGCCAGGTAGAGCATCAGGAAACACATCCATGTACTCCGAGAACAGAGGATGGTTTATCACTTCTACCTTATCTCCTTCCTTTTTCATTGCTATCACCACATATAGTTGACACCCTTTCCTCATGCTCTTTTTCAGCTGCATGGCCGATATCATCCTTAAAGAAACCTTCTTTTTCTTCCTCGTTAAAATCCACTTGTAACCTTCATCATCGATGAAGGTTAGTTCCTTACTTCGGCAATCAATCACTGCCGAATGTGCTTCAAACCAATCAATTCCCAAGATTAGATCATTGGCACCTGATTCAGTAGCATAAAAAGACATTCTAGTAGAGCATACCCCTATGTCAACTTCACAATCTTCTACCTTGAGACCCACACTTTGGAAACTATCGGAAGCCATAGAGACAATATCGAAATCATCTTGACTAACTGCCATCATCTTACTATTTTCTAAATATTTTAAAGAAATGAAACTTTCTATAGCACCAAGGTCTATAAGCAAAGAAAATACATTATCACCTATCTTACCAGTGGTCTCGAGGACCGTAGATTGATGTTCGGCTTGACCGTTTTTGACAGCTGCATGAATGTGACGCGCTCGTCCCAGATCCGTCACAGTAGTTTGTCGTGGTCCTTGAACTCTTTGTTTTCCTTGGTCTTACCGAGGGCATTCGCTTTGGAAGTGTAGTCCTCCACATTTCCAACATGCAGCTTTTGGGCCCTTAGCGTTATTTTCAGTTGGTGCATTACTTCTCCTTGGTCCAAACTGTGCCGGTTTTGCATGATCATTCCGCATTGGCAGTCGGTAAGGTGTTCTATCGTCTCTGTTAGGCCTTCCGTTGAAAGGTCCATTTCCAAAATTCTTCTTCCCATAGTGATGTTTGGGCGCATGAGAATAGTGGTTTCCTCAGTCAATACTTGTAAAGATCTTACTGGGTAGTCCTTTGCCTAGAAGCTCTTCCCCAACAATGAGAGCTTTCTGGACCGCATCATTCAAAGTTGTATGCATCAAAATGAGAACCTTGTCTTGAATAATTGGGTTTAATCCGTAGACAAACTTGTTAACCTTCAGTTTATCTATAGACACATGAGGTGCATACCTCAGCAATTCCATATAATGGATCTCATACTCCTATACTGTCCGTAGTCCTTGCTTCAATGCATGGAAATCATTCAACTTCCATTCAATGAACTCATCAGATAAATACTGTTGACGAAAATTTTCATCGAACAGTTCCCAAGAGATCTCCTCAAGCTCCAGACCTAACTTAGGCCGTAAGGTCTACCACCAAAGGAGGGATTCCCCCTTAAGCTGCAATATCGCCATGCGCACCTTCATATTGGATGTGTAGTCCCTTAGCAAAAAACACATGGCCATATTCTCAAGCCATGATTTCGCTACGATTCCTTCAGTGGAACCCCAAAACTCTGGAAATTTCACTTTTTCCAATTCTCGGTATATGTTAACCAGGGGTGGTGTCTACGGCACTGTAGTAACTTGAGTGCTGATGTTCTCACAGTCTAGTCGTGTCATCAATGCCTCCGTCATCCTATGATAATTTCTCATCATTGTCATCACCTCGCTAGCGGGCAGGTTAATGGTTTCTTCTCCTCTCGAAGGCATATTCACAGGGGTCGTTGGGGTTGATGGACGTGTATTTCGTCCACGTCCCCTTCCGGCTCTACCTATGTGGGTTCTTCGGTTCATGACGAAGTCTGTTCAAGAGGTAAAGTAAAATTCATTAGTTTGAATACAAGTTTCAAAATCTTTTTCAGAAATGCCTAGGTCATATCTAAGTTCGACCAAGCTATGATACCAAATGTAGGGACCCTCCTTCTGGGTCCTACTTAGAAAATTATAATAAACTTAAAAATACAATATAACCATTATGATGCATAATCATTAGTAAAACTTATAATATTCGAGAACTAACAAAAACACAAAACTTGTTACTGCAGGTCGAATTTGTTGCTCGAGGAGTAGTCGTCATCGTCGATCTGATCCTGCTTTCCCTTTCCATTCACTTCCGCATTGTGTCCCTCCAGGAGAAAATCGTTTAACCATTGGCGAAGAAACCGTTAGCTTCACCACCCAACTGTAGGCTTATGCTTTCAGTCGCATAGCCACCCCCGAGCTTTAGGTCGTAGAGATCACACACACCAATACTAGAGACTCAGAAATGGGTTTCCCCCCACCAAAACATCTTCCCAAACTCCAATAGTAGCAAGTCACTCTCTTGCAAAAATTATGATAACCATCCAAAAACTGGGTCCTTACCCATTCCGAAAGCCTTCCTTAAATAGGTAAATCCCTTGCTACACATGTCGCTTCATGCAAAATACCCAATTTCCTAATATTCAAAAAGTAATTTAGCTCATCTATCCATGTGCCAAGTTTTATAAGAGAATGCACCAACTTTCCTAAATTTACTCAAGTTTGTCTCTAAGATGCTCACTCTAAATTCTATTTTTGTGGGTGCATGTGGTGTTAGCTAACAACTTAATCCTAGGATTCCATTTTGCTCCTAATATAATGATTTCTATTTTTTAAATACTAAAATGTATTTTGATGTGCAAATGTATAAAATAATAATTTCTTATTATTTTTAATACCAAAATGTATTTTCATGTGCAAATGTTCTAAATGAAATTTTATATGTTTTTATGCATAATGTTTAATAATTAATCCCTTCTAGGACCTAGGTACCGCACCGTTGGGCCCATGTATACTTTATGCTCATCTTTCAACGTGGTACCACTCTGTCGGGTCCAAATGTCTATCATTTCCATTTCTCGGTAAGGTACCACATCGTCGGGTCCTTGCGTCCTTCATTTCCATTTCTCGACAAGGTACCACATCGTTGGGTCCTTTCATCCATCATTTTTGTTTCTTGGAAAGGTACCACATCGTCAGGTCCTTCTGTCGATATCCTTTTGTTTGACTTGCGGGAACTTCATGTAGGGATTTAGGATCCATTACCTTCAATCCTCCGTCTACACGCTATTGGAGACTAATGGCGCTGAGGAGTAAGTCCGTTCTTACTGCGCGCCCCCCAACTGACACATGACCAACTCCATCATGGTCCACTCGCACGACCTCATGCTTCCCCTGAGTAAGTAGATCAATGCTCCTTACTCATGCGTGGAATTCCATTGAAAGTCGACACCGTCGTCGTCCTTCCGTGTGTGATTTATCCTCACTCTACGACCCTTTAATTCCTTTGTGTGTTTGTCGGTGAAATTTTCACCCGTCGCTACACACATTCTCAAGAGCAGATATTAATAGTCCTATCCTCCTTCATCATAATTCATTTCCTAATCTCGCTAATTTTTAAGCAATTATAGTTTACTCAAAACATCATACATTCCATTAATCAGTAAGGCATTACGTCAATATGTACTTCTTTTGTTCTCATCACATAATTCATCATACAACCAATCGTTTAAGCTCCATATTCATGTACACATAACACATTTTTCACAATCAAATCTAATCATTAACCAACATGAAATTATTCATTTAAATCAACTATCCAACTCCACACATGTAATTTAGTTCATTAATTCATTTATCGGTTGTCGTCATGCACATCATCAGGTGATTCTCAATTATTAAGACACATACTAACTCGAAGGGCCACTTTATTGAAGTCTGTTCATCTGGGTCACTCAATAGGTGCCCTTAAGGTCCACAGTCATTATAGGGGCATTACATGGAAGAACTTGAATAGCAATAACTCTTTGCTTGATGTAATTGCATTGTAGTGGATCATTATCAATGGATATGCAATTTATTCCTTTTTGTAAGGAGCATTATATTGTTGTACCAAATCACCAAAAACAAAAAGAAAGTTAAGTCAAATAGCATAAAGAAGATACTTTAAAAAAATAAAATAATGAAGAATAAAACAAAACAATAAAACTTGAAATATACTTTCATATGTAATATAAGAAAGTTTACCTGAACCCTAGAACAAATCTAAGAACCAATCTCCTTCTCTTGAAAATGTATCTATGAGATAATTAATAAACGCTTGTGGCTTTTGATATATGTTTACAGTCACTCCTTTCAAATCCCTTTTTTCATATGTTAATATTTTAACCACAACATTATAACTTAACACCTGATATATTTTCCTTCACTCTTTTAGTTGATTAAAAGAGAGTCATAAATCTCATCTTTTGTCGAAGTTGCAAGATGTATGTTTTCAATATCACTCAGAAATGGATCACTGTTGGAGCTACGAATATTTGGCTTTTTTGTGTAACAAAAATAAAATTAAAATTAAAATTATCAATAAATATAATTGATTTATAAATTCAAAAACTTGAAATATAGTGCAAATAGCTTACCAATAAAGTTTCTTCCTTGTTTTTCCTTTACCCTTGAAGGATGTCAAGAACCCCCCTAATTGTGTGTCTGAATGGAAAACAACAAATATCCATAGTGGTGATGTTGTGACATCTACAAATCCCGAAACCACTTTATTGAATGATTGGTAAGTATAAGGCTCACAATCATAAGTAGTGTTTCAGATATTGTATCCACGAGGGATATCTACAATAACTAGTGCGTACTCCTTTTTAGGAATAAGATTTGAAATGTCTGCACAGTCACCTAAAATGACTTTATACTGCACAGTTTCGAGCCCATTCCAAATATAATGATCAAGTGTATCATCAAGTTCAACGTTTGCAAGACATTGTCTCTTTTGTCGTTCTATTTTGGCTCTTTGGATATGAATTTTGAAGGACTTTGGTACTCCATCTGTACCCCTCTTTGGCATATTCAAACGAAAATTATCTCTATAAGTAATAAAATAGAAATGAATTGAATTAGAAAATAAATAAAATAGGATGTATCATAGATCAACATACCTTCTTGAATGCAACAAAAAATTGTTTTAAGGTTTCTATTGAGCTTGAGTCTAGATAGTTTCATTTGACATGATCCCAACTCTTCTCATTCAACATTAAAACCATCTCCTCTTGTATTTTGCATGTAAATCTTGTGACTAGACAATGAAACAATAAAGAATGTTTACAATCATATATAATAATATAACATAATAATTAGAACATAAAAAAATGTTAAACTCAAGAAAAAAACACTATACCAGAAATAAAACATCTACTTGTCAATTTCATTGCACATTTCCTCCATGGATAACTCACCCGAATTTACCCATGATAGTATTGTAGCTATTAATGTTTCATCCTTCACACCTTTCATTTTTCTCCAAGGTGTAATAGTCATGTCTTCTGGCAGGTTCTTGACGTCAGGACCTATCTTACCACGCTCCATGGAACAACTTTACTTTTTTCACTTTTTGATTTTTTATGTCAATATTCTCCCACAAGATAAATATGTCATCAATCAAATCCCATGTTTTCCCAACTTTGATGCCAACTGGAAATAGGAATCTACAATTTTGAAAGCATCACATCCTTTGGCATTTTTTTGTTTCACATTATCCTCTTTAATAGGGATACCTATTTCTAGACAACATTGTTGGTCACTCTATATGCTAATTAATTCTAATCAACAGACATAATGCTCAATATGAATTGTCAACCCAGGGAAGTATTTTTATTTCAAAGGAAATTAGCAAAATCTATGCATAAACACTCAAGTAGCTGATTGAATAAAATGAAGATCAATTATCCTACCTAACTGTTCAATCAAACTCAACTCGTTACTAAAGCTAATCTAATTATCCATCTAATAACTTCAAAGGACTTGTACTTTCCTACAACATCAATCCAGCAGTTACTGATCTACGAATAAATATACTATATTGCTTTTGCAAGAAATTAAATACTAAAAATATCAAACTGCATCTAACTCAAACCATAATCTGGCTAATCCAATAAATTCTAAGAATGTCAAATAACTGGAATTGAATATTGAACTAAGCTTGAACTCTTATCTTAATAAATTGACAAACTCTATGAAATATAAATAACATAAATGAATTAGAGTTGAGCTTTGACTATAACAACAAATTAACACAATGAATCAAAGGAAAACTATTCTACACAGTCGACTGTCACACCACACGGTTGCAGATCACTGCAGCAACACACCAAAAGAAATCACAATCATAAACTCTCATGTTGCAGCACACTAGAAATATACCTACTATAATTCCACACTGAAATAATAAAAGCAACACTAAAGCATCTATCTAACTCGATAATCTCTGTGAGAAGGCGGGCCCTGGCATTCTAACATAGATGCCGTGAAACTAACACAAATTAGGATACACGAATATGAAGAATTGCTGCTCCTTGTATTAAAAAGATAAATCCACAGTTACAATACTCTGTTCCGGCCCTTACAATCAAATGACAAATGACTAACCCCAAGATCAGAACGCCTTCTTACATTTATACCCAGATGACATAATTTTGTTCCAAAAATATCGGGCAGCCATGAATATCTACGATCTTTAGGCTGTCGTATTGAAACAAAAATAGTTATAGCCATAAATGAAATTGAATGAAGCCATTGCATTCAAGCCTGAGCTATTACTCCATGCTATTAGCATACCAAATAGATTCTAACTGATTGGAAGATAAGATGCTTGGACGTTTTATCATGACCCAGTCACAATTGGCCTTGTGGAAAGATGCTTGAGTTGTCTCAGCGATATATGGAATTGAATTCAGGTAGGGATAGCTGGCGCCACATATTCTTTTCCTCCATAGGTTCAACGAGCTGCTACACATGTGGTTCTTCAAGGTTATGAACTATCTTTATCGGATCAATACATGTTAGCACAAATTAAAAGATAGAGTTCATAACCATAAACAATATTAGGCATTAATAGGATAAAACAATAATAGATTATACCTGTCAAGATCCCTGCTTTACTTGGGAAAACACCAGCTTGGATTATGGAAAAGTGAGGCAAAACAGGGAAAAAGGTGTTGATGAGTATAGGAAAAAAGGGGCTATTTTGGGGCCCAACATATCCCTCTAGCTATCCATTTGCATGTCCTCATGCAATACACTAACTAGTATGAATCTGAGTCATACTTGTGTAGATTGGTGAAATTGAAAGCAAGCTCAGGCTTCTCACCCGAGTCCAAAAATCCGTTACAGGAAACCCATTGTTCGCAGCACCGCTTCTCCTTTTTCTCAGTCAATGTGTAATTGCCTCTGTATTTCTTTTCCAGCAACCATATGAGAGGAAACTTAAATTTTAGCCCCAACCAGCGGGGTCCACATATATCCATGCACTTAACATATCCATCCACCCTAGGAAGATCCTACTTGAAGTTCTTGAAACGATAGGGGTCCCTTTCCTTCAAGGATGGAGAAGAGACTTTCCATCTCTGCTTGCTACCTTCCACGGCATGAATCTTTTGGTTGGAAATCAAATGAACACAAGTGGATATGACCTGCCTCTGTAATCTATTTGCTACTGAGTCTTCATAGGAGATGCAAGACTCCTCTCATGTTTTGCAATCAGAACTCAAGGGGATTGAGGCTCACATATTATCCAAAGACTAGAGTTACCCTCATTCTTAGTAACAGTCTAGAAGGAATTCCACCACTACATATGATTAGGAACAAAAGAGGTAAAGGCCCTCAACTGAATATCACCCAAATAAGGAACAGGGTTAGAACGAGAATCCATGGGGCATGCCATCTCATGTAAATATAATTCACACAATAAATTCTACTCTATGAAACTGCTCTGCAAAAAGGTCACCAGAAACTGAGGGGAGCTTATCAACTGATGAGGTCTTCCATCCTTCAAGGCTTTCATTTGAAATAGGGTCATTTGTTCATAAAGGAACACCGGATAGGAAGGATATGGGGATCTAAAACTCAACAATTCTTGGGAGAGAGTGTACATTTGATCTTTTTCCTTCTGCATGGATTTGAATTTTCTCATCTCCTCCAATTCTTTTTGCACCTTCTCCCATCGGAATTTTTGAAAAATCAATTATTCTTCCCATTGTTCCATCAATCTTCTGATAGTATTTTTGTACTCATAAAGGGGAACCATACCTTCCTTACACTAGTCAACATAATCCTTCCATGTTTTAACTTCGAGCTTCAATAATGAAAGTGCCTTCATCAAGCCTTGAATTCTTCTATTCTCTGCATCCTTCTCATCATCAGAATCTAAATCAATAACCTCTTGAAAAATTTTCATTTTTACCCTATCACCAGATGTCTCAACCTCCCCAATCTGTAATGCTAATGTAGCATCTTCTTCTTCCATCAATGTTGCAACATCCTTTGTTTGGGTATTGGCATCAACAACCAACTTTGGGAATGCTAGTTCTTGTGTAGCAGCATCCCTCTTCTATATTTCAACCATAGCCGCTTCAGTTTGTGTTGCTGACTCAACAAATAATTTTGGGAATGTTGGTTCTTGTGTAGTAGCATCCATTTTCTGTGTTTCAATCTCAGCAATTTTAATTTGAATTGAAGCTTCAGGAAACACTTTTAAGAATGTTGGTTCTTGTGTAACACCATTCTTCTCTTGTCTCCCAGTCTCAGTGTCTTCTCTTTGAGTTGAAGCTTCAAAAAACAATTTTGAGGACACTGGTTCTTGTGTAACAACATCCAATTTCTGTGATTCACTCAAAGTGCATACCATTTGAACTGTTGCTTCACTAATAGATTCCTGGGGTGCTGGTTCTTGTGTAACAGCCTCCTGTTCTAAAATTTCAATGTCTTCAGACCGCTGAAATTGTTCTTGAATTATTTCAATGTCCACCGAACGCTAAGGCTGATCCGGGAGTATTTCAGTATCCCCTAATGACTGGTATTGTATTTCTACATCATCTTGTTGCTTGAAATCAGGAATTATGTCCACTTTTGGCTCATTTTCTTCCATTAGCTCCAATGTAGGTATTTCCTTCTTTCCTTGCCTTGTTTTTGTCCATGCTGATGCTTCCACCAATGTTACTTTACACCCTGCAAGTTCAAGTACATATCCACATGCTAAACACATTGGTTTCATATGTTCTCCATCCTCCAAAACAAGAGGTGAATTCTCCAACTGATATGCAACCTCAACCAAAGTATTCAAACTCTTCTCTGCCTGCTTTTTGCATGCTTCTTTCCACCTTTACAATTCATCCCGAAGCATTTGTACTTCCTACTTTAACAAATCATTCTCATAAAGTAGATTTTCAATTTGGGGTTCACTTGCAGCAGGTTCTTGTGTAACAACGGGTGATCGGGGTTTCAAAATAGGAATTTCAATTTCTTCCCCTTTTTCATGTATCGCATATGCCGCAGTAGCTTCTCTGGTTATCCTCTTTTTCACAGGCCCAGATGACTGGCCTTTATTACTTGATATTTTCATCCTTTTGTGTGACACATAAGTCCCTACATTTCCAAAAGAAGGAATGGAAAGTTCGGGTCTCAGTTCACCAGCTTTTCCTACCTCAAAGAAAAATTCCTCCTCTTGTATTATAGTTCCCCTAATTTCAGGGGAAGACTCAATGTGCAGGACTTCCATATCTCCTTCTACCATTGTCTATGCATCATGTCCTTCTTCTGCCATTGTAGCTTCCGCAGCTATAGCTTCCACTGTCACAACATCTAATGTTTCTCCCATTTCAGCTGCTGCTGCTGCATCTTCTAAATTTACAGTTTCATCTGCCACAACCACCATTGTAACTTCTTCTTCAACAGGGTTTGAGGCTGTCTCAATTTCTCCGACATTCTCCTGAGCATCCTCTAATTGATCTGCTAACACTCTATCCCTCCCCCCAGCTGAATCTAATGATCTCTGGTCATCACCCTCTTTTTCAATGCCTCCTATTTCCAAGGCAGGTTCTCGGGGTACCCTTGTCCGAGCAACAAATTGTTCCCATGTTAAATTCTGATGTGCAAGGGCCCTTAAAACTAGCAATTTGATTAACCCATGAATTTTTAGGGAGGATAAGGGATGTCGAGAAGCTCTGACATAATGAGCCATGCTTTGTAGGGTTGATGAGCATGTTTAGTAATCTACCATGATGCAAATGACAGAGTAAGAGGAATTCATAAATGTAAACTACTCGGTACCTTCCCTCACAAGTGATGTACTTCTTTACGAAGACTGAAACCTGATCCCAAGGACTTGGTAGGGTATCCAATATTGTTTCTCTTCCCCTCGGCCAAACACTTTCTCCTGCTACTAGGAAATCTTCAGCTACGATCAAATTTTGCCGCTTCCGACCAAACCATTTCCTCCCAATCCTGGGAAATCCTGTTACTTCTACCACGATTTCCTCTGTAACATCTATCCTTAATCCTCTAACCTATGAGTGAGTGCTGGTCAGGTTTTGAGCAAATTCAAGTGTCGTTTCCACATGGAAACCGTTCAATCATTGGAAATAATCCATCCACCCAGCTTCTGCAACGATGGAAAAGACCTCCCTATTCTCACACAAAGACTCTATAGTTACAGGTTCGTATCTCACATAGATACCCATATTGCTTATCTTCTGTGAGTTCTGCTAACGAATGCAAGAGTTACAGTTTCAGACGTTGGAGTTACTACATGCAAACATAGTCAATGGATAGTCGAAGTTGATGTGGGTATTTTTGGAAAGTTGGCACGGTTATTTTTGGAATGAAATCGGTGGCAGAATATCACACAAATCAGGTAAAATGACGGTCAAATAAGTACCGGTGACACTTCGGGCGTGTTTTATGTTCCAGCCGATTGGTTAAGGATTACTGACAAGGACTAACAACAAAGTATAATCATTATTGCTTACTGTGTCAATTCACACCTAATTATGCTTATGATTAAAAACTCGTACCTTTTAATAATTCTTGAGCCATCACTTTTCCAAGGTGGCGCCATCTCATGATCGCATTGCTGATGGAGGAATAAATGTGCACATGTTGTCATGAGTTGGTCATTGTCGACTGGGCAGATAAAGTACATCCATGTTGGCGTGAATCATAAGAGTACATGGTGAACAAGAGATCTTTCATGTTACTCATGGAGACTGGAGCAAGCTAATAGAGACTGGCGGAAATATAACGACCTTTTAGCTGAAGAATTAGCATAGTCGCAACTGCTAGACAAGAGGATTTGGTGAGATTTGGCAAAGTTCAGGCTGCGGGAATAGAGGATTTCAACAAAATTTAGCAGAGTCGTAGTTGCGCAAATAGAGAAAATAGGCCAGATTTAGCAGTGTTGCAGTTGCAAAAATAGGGAAAATAGGAAAAATTTAGCAGAGTCGCAGCTGCGAAAATAGGGAAAATAGGCAAGATTTAGCAGTGTTGCAGCTGCAAAAATAGGGAAAATAGGCAAGATTTAGCAGTGTTGCAGCTACGAAAATAGGGAAAATAGGAAAGATTTAGCAGTGTTGTAGCTGCGAAAATAGGGAAATTGGCAGGATTTAGTGGCATAATTAGCACTGCACGTCGTTCACTTTTTTTCAAGGAGTTATCTGAAGATAGGAAGATCACCTAGAATTCCCACAATCGCTTGGCCCGAATCGCAACTGCTTCTGTTCAAGTGAACCTTCACACATATATCTGTACACAATTATTTAAGAAAAACAAACCTATTAAAGCTTAGAAATAAAATAAAATAAAACATCGATTTATTTATGTACAGAAATTTTTTTGTGCGGAATTGCAACAGTTCTTCTTTTAAGATTTCTTAGGAACAGGAAGAAAATCCTGCTCCTGCATCAGTTGATAATATGGATATTGCAACATGAAAAATGAATGCATCCTTTGAAATTGGTTTATGATACAGTCCTAGCCGATGACCATTGGCAAATAATGGCGTCTGGTTTTCATCAATAGTGGTCAAGCAGACAGTTCCATTGTCAAACACTTTGTCTATATGGTAGTGTCCTAGCCATCTTGTATGCAACTTGCCTTTAAAATCCCTCTTTAACCTTGAATCGTACAGTAAATACCAGTCTCCTTCGCAGAATACTTTCTTATTTATGAATCTGTCATGCCATTTGGAGTGCTGCTGTTGAATTAATGATGTTTGATGTACAACAGTTGTGCGCTTCTCATCAAGTTCGTTTAACTAATTCAATCGGTTCCTCTGAGCCTCTGTTAAATTTAGGTTTGCTTCTATGGTTGTCTTTAGAGTCTTGATCTCAAATTCAATGGGAAAGACAACATTCTTACCATACACCAATTCATATGGAGAAAAACCTGTAGTATTGCACCATTTGGTATGGTATGCCCATAATGCCTCTGGAAGTCTTTCAACCCAATATCTGCGATGGCTCTTCACCATTTTTGTCAGAGTGGCCTCAATTACCTTGTTCGTCCTTTCCACTTGACCATTGGCCCATGGATGATATGGTGAGGTTATCTTATGTTGAATGTGATATTTCTACAACATTGCTTCCAACTTATGAGACCCAAACTGTGGCCCTCCATCTGTAACTATTTCTTTGGGTACTCCAAAGTGGGTGAATATTTCTTCATATAAGAAGTCTATTACAGCTTGATGATTGGCCTCGACCAAATCTACAACCTCCACCCATTTGGTCATGTAATATGTGCAAACCAGGATATAAAATGTCTACTTCGAAGGAGGGTTGATTGGCCCTACAAAATCTAGAGCCCATCTATCAAAAGGTTCAACCACCAGCTGTGGCTGAAGAGGCATTTCATCTAGTCTATTTGGCTAGCCCATTCTTTGGGAGCTGTCACAGGCCTGCACATTGTTGGTTCCAATCTACTGTTTTAAATTAGAGCTTAAATTTAAATTGTCAATCTGGAATCGTAAGACTTAGAAGCATGTCCAAAATATATGGATTAGATCTGGACTAGTTTGAAATACATTCTACTTTTGGAAAAGAACCTAGAACTACTTAAATACTATAAACTAAGGAATACAAAAACTCCCTTACAGAAGTATACTCATTCGAATTCCTCAATTTATCAGCACTTAAATACTTGAAACAACAAAATCATAAAATTAAACTATAGCATTAAAACTTTGTTGTTGAGTGCAGGAACACGTTGAGTTCTTTTACAATAAGTCAGTTCACAAGGTATTTGAATTCTTCAACAATTAAGTGTATAACAATAAAGTTTTAAAACAACCTACAACAACCAATAACTCAAACATGAATGCATAATCATGTTCTATGATAAAACCCTACTTGCATCATATAGAATCGAATTTGATTTTAAAGCACATATTGATAATTCAATTGAACTCCATAGAAAACATAAAAATCATACCAATGTGTTTTAATAAGGAAATGGGTGTGTAGGTTCGGCAAAGGGGGGCCTCCACTACTTCACGTACACACAGAGGAAGATTCACAAAGCTATCAACACTTAAATCGCTTTCACAGCATAAAAATGATCATACACAAAGATATTCGAAGTTTGAAGTCTTTATTTCCTTAGCATACATTCACCATCACTAGATGGCAATTACATCTCAAATTCAAATACTTATACAAACTGTTTTGAAACTAAAAATGCTACAATCTTGGGTGATTAATAATGACATTCCCCTAATATCTCTACTATCGTCGAGGTTGTTCTTCAGATCCATAAAAATAGACTAGATTGATACAAAATCAAAACTGTCCTGTTTTTGTGCTAAGTGGCAGCGCTGGAAGCTCACTTTGACTAGCGTTGACTCGACACTTGTAGAACCTGTTTCATGAAGCTGTTAGAAATTTATCCATCCTTGGATATTGAGGATCCTTCTCTATCTTTTAGTTTGTGCCCAGCTGGCCTGCAAGTATCCAATCTAGGAGAAATTACGGGAAGTCAATCATTCCTGTAATTTAATTAAAATCTCAATTTAAATGCTTTAAAAACTACATAATTCAATTTATTTAAGAGCAACAACAATTTATACCTTTGATCATCGAATTTCAAGGTTTTATGGATGAACATGAGGATTTATGGCAAAATATGAAGGATAATGGAGATAGCTGAAGGATTTATAGGGAAAAATAGGCATCAAAATAGTGTTCAACATCTCCCCCAAGAGGAAGCTATTGCATGTCCTCATGCACAAAATTGTTTCCAAAACTGAACCTGCATATTCCCATGCACAAAATTGTTGTTTTACTGCTGCTACTAATCCTCTGACATTTCTCCTGTCTGTGATGATGCATCTGTACTAGCTCGAGCTGCATAAAGGACCCTCAATCTCTGATATTTTGCTTTGGAAGTTTTCTTTTGCTGATACCATTTATATGAATGCTTAGATATTTTCACCTTTTGAACTTGAAGCTCTCTATTTTTCTTCCTTAATTTCTCATTCTCTAGTTCTAATTCCTTCACTTTCAACTCTAATTTCTCAATCTTTTTGCTATTCTTGGAATATTTCTTCTTTTTCATCTCTATTATAGGCTGCTCAGAGATAGTGTCCATTCCAACTTCTTCTTCTTCATTCTCCTGCCCTGAATACCTTTTCCCTTCTTTTTCTATGACTTGTTGCTCAAAGACAGGAGAAAGGATGGTTGTATCCTCATTACCTTGCTCCTTTCTGTTAGTTGAAGTCTTTTCAATTGCTTGAACATCTATCTCCATAATTTATTCTATAGTTTGTTGTTCAAAGATGATATTCACTTCTTCATCATGTTTCCCAATCTCACCTGCTAGACTTTCCTCTTGACTTTCCAAGGATTGAATGTATGCATAATTCTTTTGCTGTGCCTCATCATCATTTTCTAGTGCTTGCTTCTTTTGAGCTTGCTGACGTTTCCTTGATTTTTTTTCATAAGTGGTAAAGATCTTATCTTTTTCTTGGAATTCCTTCTTTTCTTTCACCATGCTCCTTGTTCTTATTCTTCTCTTAGTCTATTTTGAGCTTGTTGCCTTAGAGTCATCTTCATTGTTTGTTATCATCAACACTTGATCTTCTTTCATTCCTCCCTTAGGCGGTTTTGAGCTTGTTTCCTTAGGGTTTTGTTCTTCAACTTCAATGCCTACTATCATTAGCATTTCATCTTCTTTCATTCCTCCCTTAGGCGGTTTTGAGCTTGTTTCCTTAGGGTTTTGTTCTTCAACTTCAATGCCTGCTATCATTAGCACTTCATCTTCTTTCAATCTTTCTTCAAGTATCTCTTTTGGTTCTTCAAACTTATTATGAATTACAAATTGCTGCCATGTCAAGTCTGTGAAAATGCCCACATAAGATCCAAAGAGATGATGTAAACCTCACAATGAAAGAATTTAGGAATTATAGAAGAAGAGAGAAGCAATAGAACAGAGATCCAAAGGAGCTCTGATAGAGGCAGAATAGTTACACATGTTACATTAATCTGAATAGTAAACTAGTAAATATACAATGTTGAGTATGAGGATTCGAATTCACTAGGTGTAATTTGAATTAGCCTTCATGCACAGATCCATAATCAGTGGAGAGTCATCAAAACATAACTAGGAGTCCACCTTCTCATCAGTGAAGTCATCAATGCACAAGTAATGGTCAACCGGGAGTCAAACTAAGTCTAACTGAGTGTGGTTGGTGTAACTGGCACATGGAAGCACTAATGTAGTGAAGGAGGCTTAGTGGAGGGCGCATATGGAGCTAACTGGACTCAGAATAGGCTATCTAGTCACACTAGAGGTCCATCGGAGTGATAAGGTTAGTTAGGAGTCAGTTAATCCTTAAATCAAGGAAAGAACTGAAGATAACTAAACTAAATTGGACTGGTAGGTGAAGAAAGGCACCCTTCTCATGTAGTAGGTGAAAGGAGGGTGCACTAAGCTCTAGGAGAGCTAAAACTAATATGAAGGAAGCTCTAGAGGCTAGTTTGCTGAGGGCTAGGTGCTAGTAGTGATGACTAGGATGCATGCAAACCCTAATTTTGCATGCATGACTGAAAATGAAAATGACAGAAATGCTAAAAGGAATAGGATGGAGTATAGGAATATCCTAACACCCCCACTTAATCCATCCTAGGCCCTGGTAACTAGGACCAAAGGTCACCCATACAATCAAAGAAATGATAGAAAAATAAAGAATTGTCCATAAACCGAGGAAATGCGGAAAACCTCATGGGAAAAATACCCCCCCTCAAAAGAACAGTAAATAACTCAAAGAACCATCACACTATGCAGAAAAGAAAGAAGCTTTCATCAGTGAAAACTTTTGCAAAAGACTTGGCAAGCTAATCCCCTATAGGAAGTCAAAGTAGAAGCTAGATCTAGATCTAGTCTCTTGATATGCCTCCCGCTGTGTGGAGAATGTGTTGGACGAAGCAAGTCTTTCAGGAACTCTTTCTGTAACTGGAGAAAATGGAACATGAGGAGTCTTTCCAAGAGATGGAAGAGAGAACCCCATCATCATGCTGCATCTCTCATGGAGAGGTGGATGGAATAATGCAAGGTTGGCATGATGATAAATTCTAGTAGTTCTGTGAACAGATAAGTCATCAACTGTGTTCTCAGTAGTAGCAAGGACTGTGTGAGCCCATATTGACCTCGAATCTAGACTGAGAATAGGTGTTGGTTCTAGATCTGACTCTTCTTGAACCATGATCTCAACATAAAAATGTTGATCTTCTTCTTCATTAGAAGATGAGTCACTGTGATCTTCATCAGAATCTGAAGGAATAGTCAGAGAGAAAGGCATGAAGTGTGAGAACTCATATGCCTTTGAGGCATGATTAGCAATCCCATTCTCTATAACCTTTCCAATGGAGATTTCTATAATCTGTATTGTGTTTGGACCAAAAATCACTTACTTTGGTGATCCTGTATGAGTCATTTGATATACTGACAACAAATTAGCTATTAGAGACGGAACAAATAAAACATTTTTGAACTTACCATGCTCCAAATGAACTGTACCCAATCCTTTGGCAGAGATCTGAGAGTTGTCTCCCATGGGAATGGTAGGCCCATCTTGTATATCCAAAGAGGAAAAGGATTCTTCATAGGAAACCATGTGGTTGGAGGCTCTAGAATCTATGAGGAGGGATTTTGACTTTGAAAAACCAGCCATCAATGCATGGAAATCATCAGATCCACTTCCAGAATCAGGCATCTTTGCTTCTTTTGGAACAAAATTTTTATTTTGTTCAAGAAGCTTGGTTAGAAGATCAATTTTCTTGTGCATGCAAGCTTTCTCAGGATGGTTTCCTCTCTTGCAGTAGGAACAATTTGGTCTCTTTTGTTTGTCATTCTTGGATTTTGATGGATTCTTGTCTTTGTATTTTTTCCTCTCTTTTGCATTCGCTCCACTTGCTTCACCAGCTAGAAGAGATAGATCTTTGGAGGTGTTTATGGCACCCATTTGAAACAATTTGTTCTCTTCTTGAATGAGGGATTGAATGAAGACTTCTAAGGTAGGAAACTTCCATCCAGGGATTGACATTCGCCCAGAATGGAAAGTAGATACAAAGACAGAAAATTGAGATCCAAGTTTGCTCAAAATGGAGAGCACCAATTGCTCATCACTTTTAGTGATGCCAAGATGCTTTCATTGTAAAACCAAATTCTTAAATTTTGAGAAGAATGCTTGAATGCTCTTGAAATTGCTAGGTTGTATAGGGCAACCAATTCATTTTCAAGAATATGGCCTCTTAGCCCATATTGTTTGCCAAAAAGACTCTCCAATTTAGTCCATAACTCACTTGGAGACTTCAATCCTTCAATATGAAACAAAAGATCTTTAGACATGTGAAGACATATGAAACCAAAAGCTTCATCCATTTTATTTAGATGCTTGATTCTTTCTACAACTGTATGTGGTATCGCATCTTTTTCAAATACCATTCTATTTAGCTGTCTATTCCACAAGTGTAATCTCATATCACTCTTCCATTCGAAGTAATTGAAGGGAGTGAGGATCATAGGAGAAAGAGAAGAAGAAGCATTCGAATTGGTCATCTTTGACTGCTAGAAC
Organism: Larix kaempferi; assembly: GCA_027924585.1. Taxonomy (NCBI): domain Eukaryota; kingdom Viridiplantae; phylum Streptophyta; class Pinopsida; order Pinales; family Pinaceae; genus Larix; species Larix kaempferi. The sequence continues at coordinate 9,420,559 of BSBM01000549.1, read as the reverse complement.
AAGTGCAAATAGAAACTGTTGAATCTGCTGCTGCAACTACTGGAACTTTGAAATACCTGCAAAAAACTCTCAAGAATGGAGGTAGAATATACTCTCAAATGGCTCTGATACCATGTGAAAATTCCCACGTGAGATCCAAAGAGATGATGTAAACCTCACAATGAAAGAATTTAGGAATAATAGAAGAAGAGAAAAGCAATAGAACATAGATCCAAAGGAGCTCTGATAGAGGCAGAATAATTACACATGTTACATTAATCTAAATAGTAAACTAGTAAATATACAATGCTGAGGATGAGGATTCGAATTCACTAGGTGTAATTCAAATTATCCTTCATGCACAGATCCATAATCAGTGGAGAGTCATCAAAACATAACTAGGAGTCCAACTTCTCATCAGTGAAGTCATCAATGCACAAGTAATGGTCAACCGGGAGTCTAACTGAGTGTGGTTGGTGTAACTGGCACATGGAATCACTAATGTAGTGAAGGAGGCTCAGTGGAGGGTGCAGATGGAGCTAACTGGAGTCAGAATAGGCTATCTAGTCACACTGGAGGTCCATTGGAGTGATAAGGTCAATTAGGAGTCAGTTAATCCTTAAATCAAGGAAAGAACTGAAGATAAATGAACTAAAATGGACTGGTAGGTGAAGATGTTGATGTATATTTAAATTTGGAATGTATTTCATATATATTTATTGTACCCTTATAAGAGATGTGTTATTCCTCTATAAGGAAGCGTCGTCATGTGTATTGACAAGTGTCTCAAGTGTGTAAACTTGCCGATGGGTTATTAGACCACCATATGTGGGGTCGGCCCTATTTTATGTAATATGTAATTGATGTACCTAACTAGACAAGTCGGCCCCATAAGGATATTGGGCAAACAGGTTAAGTATAAATAGAGATCGGGAGATCTTTATTTGGATCACTCAGAAACTCATACTTCTCTCACTCAGAAAGTGGCGCACTAGTGAGGAGGAGAATCATCTGCTACTAGGAGACTATCTTAGTGTATTTTGGTTGTACTTTGGTTGAGCCATTGCTCTCTCTATCTCTGAGGAAGTTGTGGGGTTTTTCACCTTAGGGTTTCCCCATGGAAACTCTGTGTCTCTTGTCTCTCATGCTTTTGATTCTTGTGATGCTTGACATGCTTGATATGATTGTTATGCATTGAAATACTGTACATGTTATTCTCTCAGTAAAGATCCTAGAGGATATTGAATTAATGCTCAAAATTTAACATGGTATCAGAGCTAACCTGAGAAGAAGACATTGTCCAGTGTCGGAAACTAGGGTTTCTTGTTTATTGGGTTTCTCTCCACAGATTTTGGAAAAGAAATATAGTAGATTGACTCTACTCATCAAGGAGAATCTATCTGTCCAATCAGAATTCAATTTTGAGCATTTTCAGATTTGGCCCTAAATATTAGGGTTTCCACAAAAATAGGAATTTATGAAATCTAAAGACATAGCTGGAAGATCCTTGCAAAACTTGAAGTTTAGAGCTTTGGATCGAGATTTTTGGCTGGGTAGATCTTCATGAAACTTAAACCCTAATTCAGGGCTCTCCCTAGTGAACCCGGGAGGACAAAAAGGCAAATCTGAAGGGTAAAGCTTTGCTGATCTCAAATTATGAATACACCAAGCTGATCATTGCATCAAGGTGCATCTTTCTATCCTTTCAGAAAGTTGAAATTCACATTTTGAATTTTTAGGGTTTTTCCGACAAACCCTAATCCGGGACGAGATACAGTTTTTAGCATTTCAAGTGGTAAGACCTAAATCTTTTCTATTTCCATTTGAAGTACTCTTTAAGATGTCTCACCACACCAAGCTTTAGGATAAGCTTGAAGGGGATGATAACTTCCAAGCTTGGAAGTATAGGATTGGGTTAATCCTGGAAGAGAATGAGTCGGACTCATATATAGAAGAAAACATCCCTGTCCCAGAGGATGAAGAGGCTAAGGTATTGCATAAGAAGAACTTGGTCAAGGAAAAGAGAATCATTGTTGATTCCATCAAAGACCATCTCATACCCCACGTGTCTTCTCTAAAGACACCTAAGGAGATGTTTGACTCCTTGACCAAGCTATTTGAAGGGATAACATAAATCGGAAGATGACCTTGCAGAATCAATTGAAAGGGGTCAAGATGTCGAATGGAGAAACCATTCAATCCTATTTCTCCAAGGTCTCTCAGATCAAGGAATAACTTGAAGCTATAGATGAAGTAGTGGATAATGGTGAAGTTGTTATGACCACTCTGAATGGCCTTCCTAGGTCATGGGACTCCTTTATTCAAGGAATCTGTGCAAGAAAGAAATTGATCTCTTTTAGTAAACTGTGGGAGGAATGCTCTCAAGAAGAAGCTAGGCTTGTAGTTCGTGAAGAAAAGATGGGAGGTGAAGATCAAGCTCTCGCAGCCCACATCAAAAGAAGCAAGCCCAAGAAGGAGCACTCTCACTTCAAGAGATCCTATCACAACCAACAAAAGAATAAGAAGGATATAAGATGTTTCACATGTAATGAGAAGGGTCACTTTGCTTCAGAATGTCTTAAGAACAAAAGGGATAACATCAACTCCAGCAAGAAGAAGAAGGGCAACAAAAGAAGGTACAATGCTCATGCTGCTGAAAATGATGAACCTCCAAAGAAGAAAGCTAGGGCAGAAAGTGATGATAGTGATGATGACTCATCAAGTGAAGAAGAGTATGTTCTAATCTCTGCTCTCACAGGTACTATCTCCCATGGTTTTAATGATTGGTTAATTGACAATGGTGCTTCCAAACACATGACTGGATTTAAGGAATCTTTTGTAAACCTATCTGAACATGAATCACCCCATAAGGTGAAACTTGGGGATGATTATCAATACTCAATCAAAGGAAGTGGTGAAGCCTCCTACAACCTAGATTCTGGAAAATATTTGAAGATGAAAGAAGTCCTTTATGTACCTGGGCTCAAGAAGAACTTACTCTCCATCTCTGCATTGGATGCAAAAGGTATGAGGGTTGCATTTGTAGATGGCCAAGTCCTAATGTGGCCAAACGGTAAAAAAATCGATGATGCAGTAGTGATTGGAGAGCAAGAGGGAGGATTGTATAAACTAAAGGGTCAACCTGAACATACCATGGTACATGAATCCATGGAGCCAAGTGAACTTTGGCATAGAAGACTTGGTCATATGCATTATACGACACTTCCAATTGCAAGCAAGGCTGTAGAGGGTCTTCCTGAAATCAAGACCAAACATGAAGGTGTTTGCAAAGGATGTGCAAAAGGTAAGAACATTAAGAAGGATTTCCCAAACAGTGAAAGCAAGGCAAAGGATATCCTGGAAATCATCAACTCAAATGTATGTGGTCCTATGTCATCTAGTTTTATGAGTGGGTATGTTTACCATGTATCGTTTATTAATGACTTCTCCAAGAAGAATTGGGTATACTTATTGAAGAACAAAGATGAGGTGTTTGATAAGTTCAAAGAATTCAAAACCTTGATGGAGAATCAAACTGACAAGAAGATCAAAACATTCAGATCCGACAATGGTGGAGAATTCACCTCAGGTGACTTTAAGAAGCTTTGCAGTGATTCAGGGATTAAGAGGGAGTTGACTGCTCCTTATAATCCTCAACAGAATGGAGTTGCAAAAATGAAGAACAGAACAATCATGGAAGTAGCAAGGGAAATGCTGCATGACCAGGATCTACCTATGCATCTATGGGCAGAAGCAGCTAGAACAGCTGTATATGTGCAGAACAGAACACCCCACATGATATGAAAGATTTGGGAATTATGCATTATTTCCTAGGTATGGAGGTGTGGCAGAGCACAGGTGGGATCTTCCTTGGTCAAGGGAAGTACACAGTAGATATCCTGAAGAGATTCGGGATGACGGATTGCAAGGCCATGGCCACACCTATGGCATCAAACCTGAAGCTTCTATGTGATGCTTCATCTGAACCAGTTGATGTCTCTATGTATCGTCAGATGATTGGGTCCTTGATGTACTTGAAGAACACAAGACCAGATATTTGGTTTGCGGTGAACACATTAAGCCAGTTCCTGACGGATCCGAGGAGTGTTCACCTAGTTGCTATAAAGCATATTCTGAGGTACCTGAAGGGTACAATTGATTATGGGCTCAAGTATGAAGCGAATCAAAAGTTTAACCTGCAGGGTTATGTTGATTCAGATTGGGCTGGCAATGCTGCAGATAGGAAGAGCACATCTGGGTGCTGCTTCAGTATGGGATCAGGTGTGATCTCTTGGTTCAACAGGAAGCAGTCCTACATAGCACTGACTATAGCTGAGGCAGAGTATGTTGCAGCCTGTTCAGCTAGTTGTGAGGCAGTATGGCTATGGAATCTACTATTTGAGTTATTTGATCTCCCATTGGATGCTACTGGTATCTTTTGTGATAACTAGAGTTGTGTGAAGCTGTCCAAAAACCCAGTGTTTGATGACAGGTCAAAACACATAGAGATCAAATATCACTATATTAGGGATATGGTGCAGAGAGGAGTTGTGAAGCTCATGTACGTTGCGACGGACAAGTAGATTGCAGATGTGCTGACGAAGCCACTAGCCAGGGTGAAGTTTGAGTACTTCAGGGAGAGGCTTGGTGTTCTTCAGATTGATGACACTTCGAGGAAGAGGTGATGGACACATTTACAGAAGCCATTCCAAGCATGTTCGAAGGAGGATCCTTCACATGGCTGTGGATTTAAGTTCTGGATGATGAGCATCAGGACGATGCTCCAGTTACTGCTTTGTGTATGCATCATGTTGGATGTTGGATGTTGGATATGATCAGTTGGATCATTTATATGTATATTTATGTACCCATCATGTTGGATGTTGGATATGATCATTTGGATCATTTATATGTATGAACGCATCATGTTGGATGCTGGATATGATCGGTTGGATCATTTATATGTATATTTATGTACCCATCATGTTGGATGTTGGATATGATCAGTTGGATCATTTATATGTATGAACGCATCATGTTGGATGCTGGATATGATCGGTTGGATCATTTATATGTATGTACGCATCATGTTGGATGTTGGATATGATCGGTTGGATCATTTGTATGTATTTTGTATATGCATCATGTTGGATGCTTGGACCATGTATCTGTATATGTATGAGGTGGATAGATTGTATCATCATGTAGATCATGTATGTTGATATGTATCATGTATGATCAGGTGGATCATGTATTTGTATTTGTATCAGGTGGATACATTGTATGATCAGGAGGATCATGTATGATGATATGTATCAGGTAGATACTTGGTATGCATCAGGTAGATGCATTATAGGATCAGGATGATCATGGATGACGAACTTCAGGATGTTGCTCCAGATGACATGCAACAGGATGTTGCAGTGATGATGATCAGGATGATCATGTGTACATCAGGATGATGTATGGTGAGTATCAGGTTGATACTCTATGGCTATGGATCAGGTTGTGCAGATGAGCATATAATTTGGCCTTGGGATATTTGTAGATAGTCTTGCAAGGTTTTTCCTATGGCATGTAATTTGGCCCTGGGATATCTGGAAAATGCTCTTTCAAGGTTTTGCTCTGGGATGACATATAATTTGGCCCTGGGAGATCTGCAGATAGTCTTGCAAGGTTTTGCCTATGGCATATAATTTGGCCCTGGGATATCTGGCAGATGCTCTTTCAAGGTTTTTCCCTATGGCATATAATCTGTCCCTGGGAGATCCGATAGGTTGGGCTGTGTGCCCGTAATAAGTCCTGGGATGCTCTTGCGAGGTTTTTCCATGACCACAGATAATCTGTCCCTGGGAGATCCTATAGGTAGAGTTGTGTGCTCGTAATAGCTTGGGATGCTCTTGCAAGGTTTTGTGTTCACCACATATAATCTATCCCTGGGAGATCCTATAGGTAGAGCTGTGTGCTCGTAACAGCCTGGGATGCTCTTGCAAGGTTTTGTGGTGAGGTCACATATAATATAGCCCTAGGAGATCCTATAGGTAGAGCTATGTGCTCGTAATAGCTTGGGATTCTCTTGCAAGGTTTTGTGACGCACATAATAAGTCCTGAGGATTCCACAGTTTGGGTAGTGATGATGAAGACCTGCAGGTGGTGGGCCTACATCCAGTATGAAAAAGGACTGGCTCTGTAGAACTTCATATGATGAGTAGAGTCAGAGATTGGTTGAGTTAGCAGCAGCAGTGATGATGATGATGACGATGCATCGATGACGATGATCCCCAGAAGAAGACTTGTCTAGCAGATACGTGTCGAGAAATACCTTCCTAGTTAAGAGGGAGTGTTGATGTATATGTAACTTTGGAATGTATTTCATCTATGTATTTCATAAATATTTATTGTACCCTTATAAGAGATGTGTTATTCCTCTATAAGGAAGTGTCGTCATGTGTATTGATAAGTGTCGCAAGTGTGTAAACTTGCCGATGGGTTATTAGACCACCATGTGTGGGGTCGGCCCTATTTTATGTAATATGTAATTGATGTACCTAACTAGACAAGTCGGCCCCATAAGGATATTGGGAAAATAGGGTAAGTATAAATAGAGATCGAGAGATATCCATTTGGATCACTCGAAAACTCATACTTCTCTCACTCAGAAAGTGTCGCACTAGTGAGGAGGAGAATCATCTACTACTAGGAGACTATCTCAGTGTATTTTGGTTGTAATTTGGTTGAGCCATTACTCTCTCTATCTCTGAGGAAGTTGTGGGGTTTTTCACCTTAGGGTTTTCCCCACAGAAACTCTGTGTCTCTTGTCTCTCATGCTTTTGATTCTTGTGATGCTTGACATGCTTGATATGATTGTTATGCATTGATATATTATACATGTTATTCTCTCAGTAAAGATCCTAGAGTATATTGAATTAATGCTCAAAATTTAATAGAAGAAAGGCGCCCTTCTCATGCAGTAGGTGAAAGGAGGGTGCACTAAGCTCTAGGAGAGCTAAAACTGATTTGAAGGAAGCTTTGGGGGCTATTTTGCTGAGGGCTAGGTGCTGGCACTGATGACTAGGATGCATGTACAATGCATATAAACCCTAATTTTGCATGCATGACTAAAAATGAAAATGACAGAAATGCTAGAAGGACTAGGATGGAGTATAGGAATATCCTAACAAAGTCTTGTTTTTGTAATTCATGTGTGATGATTATCTTGATGAGCCCACATTGGAAAAGGCTTGTTATCTTATCTGCAACACATTTTTTAACAGCTTTAGCCATCTTAGAAAGGCTTTGTAATAGAAAATAGGGTATATTAATCTCACAATCACCCCTCAAATGCTGCATTATCTTGATATGATAGAGATATATAATACTGAATCTTCCTTCACAAGTGATGAATCTCTGGATGATATATGCTATTTCATCCCAAGGATGAATCAACCAACTCCTTGGTATTCCTTTCTTCCATTTTACTGAGCCTTCCCTTGATCTGCATAAGAAGGGTGTCCATGCCTTCTCCTCAAATTGCTTTGTCTTAAAGAACCTCTCTCCCTGTTGAGGTAATCCAATGATTTGTGCCACAATGTCCTCAGACAATCTAAAGGTGAGATTACCTACTATAGCCCTTTCACCATCAAATGAACAAGCAAACTCTAGGCTAATGTTGTCATTATGTCCATCAAACTTTTCAAAGAAAGGAACCCACAGTTTCTTCTCAAAAATTTCCATGCATTTTTCATGAACGACAGAGGAATCCAATTTTTCTGGTTCTAGTCTAGACACCATTTTTCAATTTCAACACGAAAAATCCTTCTATGCAAATGAAAGTACAAGCAAAACTTAACCCTAGCTTGCAATTTTAATTCTCAACTCTGAAAAATTTTCTGTTCTCAATTGTTTCTCTGGAAGTCAAATTGCTATTATCTATCAAATCTTAAAAATTTCAAGCTTACCTTCCCCCAGGTGACTCCTTTCTGAACACGTCTTGAGATAAACACTTCTATGGCTGAGTTTTCCTTATTCAATGCAATTAGTGTTTCTCTTCAGCTTACCACATGAAAAATTCTTGCTGAAAAATGGAGAAAAATCTTTGAGTTTATCAGTTAACAGGCTGCATTTTCTTCCTCTAATTCTTTATGCAATGCCACTGCTGTTAATGCTTCATTTTCCTGGTTTATTCAATATTCATTCACCCTTTCAACCAGCATGGGAGTGAAGCCTGGAAATGAGCAAAACGGATGGAACAATGAAAAACTCATGCCGATATGCAACCAACATTTTGAATTTCGAATTTGTAGAGTGCGCCTCCCTATGCATAGGCAGTGTAATGTCCCCATTTTGACCCCCTTTGCATTAAATCGTAAATGATGTAAATATTGTTATTTAATCATGGTGAGGAGCTCAAGGCCAAGGCCCCACCATTGATTTAGCATTTTATGTATCGGCAATTAAAAATAGATGCCTATGGTTCTTTTGCTGGACATGCACAATGTAAATTAAGACATCATGTAAATATGAATTTTAATGAAATACCCACAACTAGCTATGCAATGCAACAAAGAGATGGGGGCATGATTCTACAAGGAATAGGGAGGGAAATTATTCAAACCCTTGAGTCAATGGTGATAAGCCAAATGTCAATGAATGAACCCCAACTATCCATTTTGACTTATGCACCCAATCATTTAATTCTTCTAAGAATTGGTTTAGGTAGTTAATGCCTTGGGAATGAAGAGGTATGGCAGCCAATTTCGTGCATGGGCAAGCCATCAACCTAGAAAAATGTACTTTTGCTTCTTGGGCAAGAAAACCCCCATGAAATGGTGCCCAAAGGGATTCTTCACCCATTACCTTTGTTCTCTCACACAGTATGAGCTAGCTGGGTCTTTCCCTGCACGTTTTTCATCCTTTTTCTGCATTTTTCCATGCATGGGAACTCATTTTTGGTTAGCACAGTGGCTGGGAGAAGAGAACCACGAATTGGGGGTTTGATGGAGGTCATTTTTTCTCCTAGGTTGTCCATAAACATTTTCAAAAAACAAATTTCGCCTTTCTAGGGTTTATTCCCCATTTTCCATTTCGTTTATGCTTACCCACATTTTTCTGAAGCTCAAGAAAACCCCATCTTTGGACATCTCACTATATAAACGTTTCTTCATGCCCAACACTTATACTTTTGTTGTTATGTGCATCCATCCCTGTTTTGGTTTGAACCCGTGAGCAAGAAATTTGGAGTGGTAGTGGACAGAATTGGCTTGATAAACCTAGTGGGGAAAATAACCTCTCAAGAAGATCAAGAGGGTTGGCTACTCTTCTATGCACACCTTGGACACTCTTGATGGGAAGGTATGGCCTGAGGGACTGTGTATTGGTGAAGGGAATACTTCCTTGAGGGGAGTATGTAGACATTATTGGTGCCAAGCTAGATAGATCTTTTAGGGGTATCCATGGCTCTGTGCTTGAGCTCACTAGCTTAACAATTCTTCCTTTCCATTTCCTAACAGCCTGATAAACCCAATTGTAGATTGGCTTGGCTCAATTTGGTGTATGTTTGGCTATGTGTGAGTCTATTGTTCCCTGGTTCCTTGTAGAAATCATGCCCAGCTCGGGGGTGGCAGTTGCATCAAGAGATTGATAAGCACAACTGGCCTATGGTTGGGTGGAACATTGCAGATGCATAGCTGGTTGCTCAGGGACTACTTTGTTTTAAGATAAGTACTCTCATGTGCTAATTCTGTATTGTTTCAATGGATGAATGACATGAATATTTTGAATATATGATTGAATATATGATGGATGTGTAATAGAACTTAATTCTACTGTGTTTTCAAATATATGCATTTTCATATGTCCATCTTCATTTTATATGAATGTTTGTTCACTAAGTATGGGGTTAGATGTCCAGTATTATCATTAGTGTTCTCTCCATAGCCTTGGTAGGATGGGAGGGACGTTACATGCAGATTTCGTGGGGGTAAGATCCAATGATTCCCTTCTTTATTTTGTAATCATGATTCAAACTCGCCACTAATTTTTCACCCACCTTTATAATCCACTTAAATACTCTTTTATCACTTTTAACTTTATGCATAATATGCAAATAAAATAGAGTATATGAAGAAAAACATAAAAAATTTGAATTTTCTAGGTTAAAGAATCCTTCCTCATCACTTATTTGAAACTTGAATTAAAGCTTTCCTGTACGATGCAGTTTTAGGCATGGATCAAAGAGTCTGAAAATACCTCTGTCATTACTCTGGACCACTAATTTTGATACCTAGGGTAGATGAATGGGTAAGTGAATGGGTAGATGGCCAGGATTGTGAGGGTGTTAGGTATGTTGTTATCACTCAAAAAGAAATAACCATGCAAAATTTTAAAACATAAAAGTAAAAATTCTTACAAACTTGCTTGATATCCCTTTTTGCTTTTCATGCTGCTTGAAGTGGTTGGTTTGTTGTTTTGTTGCTTCTTTGTATTCTTCATGTTGCTTTGATGTAGCTAGTTTGCTTATTTGTTGTAGCTTTTGATGTTCCTTCTGCTTTCATGTGTCTTCTGCTGCAAAATGTCTTGATGTTCCTTCTGGCTGTAGCTTGATGTGCCTTTGTCTCAGGTCCCTTTGCAAGGTTTTCTTTGTCTCAGGTCCCTATACAAATGAAATGTGCTTCTTCTCAGGTCCCTCTATAAGTTTGGAAAATCACTTGAGATCTTCTTGTGCTGGAATGAAATTTATGGCATCTGTAGGAGGCTTGGAGGGTTTCAAAACCTTAAAAAAAAGAAAACTTGATATGCTCATCCCCCTCATCCCTATTTATTGACTTGTCCTCAAGTCGAACAAAATCTTTATTTGTTGCTAAAAGGTGAAATGGAAAACTGCTTTTTGGAGAAAAATCTATGAAAGAATTGAAACTAGGAATTTGAAAAATGTTTTTGAGAATTTTCAATGGCCAAGTAAACTTGGTTTTCCAATAAAAATTTGAGTTTATGTTAAGCCAGTTGCCTGGTTTTCACAACTAAACTCCCATTTTTTTTAATTTTTTTTTTAGATATATAGCAGCACTATTTTTCCAAAATTAAATGTTTAATTTTTTATTTATTTTTAATTATGTAAGTGATCAAACCTGGAGAATGGTCCATCAACTGTGGGTGCATCCTTTGGAGGTCTTAATGCAGTTATTTTGACTTGATTTTTTATAGCATGTAGAGGTCGGTGTCTACTAGTGTAGCATACAATTTTTTTTTAAATAGTTGTGAAATGAACAAGTTACGGAATAAACACTAACAGTATGTTTTTTGACTTAAGGAGTGATGACACAAGAAAATTAGGAAATAAATAGAAAATATCAATATATATATTTTTTTAATTTCATATTTGGAATCTGCATAAAAAATTCTATCTATGCCTAAAATTTCGTTAATAATGGTCATGTATGTCATGTTGTAGAGAGCAGTGAAAAACAAGCATATTGAGAAAAATGGTGAAAATGTCTAATTAACTATGGTTCAGTAAATTCCATAGAACGGGTTTGGTAAGTCCGAACCAACCACATAGGACTGTGGCTGACGCGCAGGCGCGGGAGGAGTGGGTGATTAGGTGCTTAGAAACGTGCGTGCGTTATATTTAAATTCAAATAACGCGCGCGTTCTAGTTAAATTCAAATATTTCGGTTGGCGTGCTTAATGTTATAAGAAATTCGAGTGTGTTTTGTATATACAAAACGCTATGAGCATTTTGTATATACATAATAGGCATGCATTATTAACTTCACAAATTTATGTTTTTAAGTGTTGGATGGAGATAAAGGGGGTGAGAGAAAGAAGAGACGTACAAGAGGGGGGGAAGGGACATAAATTTAAGGAGTTGGGGAGAGTAATGATAATAGATGGAAATTAAATGCCTAAACCCATAAGTACTAAGTCATAAACCCCCTAAATACCTACATCCCTAAGCACCTAAGCCCTTAATACATAATCCCTTACCCCATTAATGTTGATCCTAAATCCTTTAACCTATAAAGGTATTACTCCTTAAATTCCTATTCACTTAATTAACCCTTTATCTCCCATCACTGTTGTCCTTATCCTCTAATTCCCTAAGCTTTTAACACTATAGCACCTTAGACCTCAATTCATAACCTCTCTCTCTCTCTTCCTTACACCTCCACCTACCTCTAACTACAACACCCATCTCTCTTTCCCACTCCATACAACTAACACCATCTCCTCTCTCTCTCTCTCTCTCTCTATAACATCCCATATTTTCGTAAAAATTTAAATTTTTTTGTTAATGGCAATAATAGCTTATTTCTTGATAATTTATAACTGTGGACAATATTGAAATGTTGAATTGTAACAATGTTAACTAAACCTCTATTTGTATTAATCATAATTAAAATTCTGTTACAACTAAAGTGACAATGATGACTTAATTGCTTTCGTAACAACTATGATTATGATAGTTAAATAAATGAGTAAATCAAGCCTTTGATGCGACACTTTCCAATGTATTGATATGTAAGGTTAATATAATAAATGCAATGCCATAATAGAAATAAGACATGATACATTTTCTTTAACACGATACTAACATTTTGCTTCTCTGTTGTCCAAGGGAGTCCTATGAGGGACCCCGAAGCTTACTTAGTTGTTACGATAAAGAATTAGACCTGTTCTATGTGCAGGCAACAGGTAAGGAGTTTTCATGTTTGCAATAATTTCCAGATCATGTTAACGCAATTTTAGTCGTTTTGAAATAAAACATAATAAATAGAGACTATTGCAAATTAAGAAGCACATAGGTACGATTCACCTACTTACACTTCTGCTTTCCAAAGTTTGTCTTGCATATGAGTGATAATAACTCAAGTTAGCTTGTTTGAGTAGTCATTTAATTAGCAGTATCGTCACCGTAGTCGTTATTATACTTATCTGATTCTGTCGTCGTCCTTTCATTAATTAAATACTGTCGTCATCATAGTTGTCTTGTTGTTATCATTAGCTGGTAGTACCATGATGGTACAGTACCATAGTATCGCATGAAATAAAGTAGATTGGGGTTGAATTAAGTTATTACTCCATTACCAAGCTATATATTATAGCACATATATGTTTGTGAGTTTCTACAAACTTATTGATTAACTTAAATAAAACTCATAGTTCACCTTTCAAATTCATCACTATAACTATATCTTAAACAAGCAAGGTAGTTTCTACTTGGAGACTAGGCATCAATAGTATTTAGCTAAATTAAACAAGGACCAATCATAGGTACAAAAATAAGATATGAATAAAATCTCTATCATTCTATAATCATGATATTTTAAAGTCTCTTAACTATAGTGGTGTGATTATCATGAATTTATGGTTTATTATCACCATTGTATGCATACAAACTATTGCAATGATTTATAAACATTACAATTAAAATAAAACGATAATACATGTTATAATGTATTATCAACTTCTAGTAAGTCAAAGTGAAAGTATTATAATGAAATATAGGTTAAGTAAACTTTTCATGGATAATAGTGATACTTATGACGATTTTAATTGTTGCAATAACATGAGAATCCAATAGTTAACGTCACAACGAAATACACTGACAAGCCATTAGTATGGATCTTGACAGGTTGATGTTTTTGAGAGCTAACATCGATCTCTGAGCTATGGTAAAGATCATGTAATGATCCTGCATTTAAGGTTTGATACTGTCTCTCCTGCTGAGTGGTGAAACCAGAGATCCACGTAGACGTGAATGCCTCCATGTTGTTGTTGTGTAAGAATCATAAGCTATGCGTTAATTTTATTGCTCCACCATGTGCCATCATGGCAAGTCGACCTGCGAATTAGGTCAGGCATTAAATGTTTGATGTCATTTATTTCGATGTTGCGATTGTTGGCAAGGTGGAGACCGTCGATGAAAAAGAAGTGGACCATTGGATGAAAACCCTAACATCTATCGTGTGTTGAGTTTATGAACTTGGAAAGTGGTTTCATTTTGTTATTGTCTTCGTTGGAGGTGGCCGACAGGTTGCCGAATTCTCTGTTGAAGCCTTGGGAGGGATTCGACCTTAAGACTTCTAAATAAGTGGAAGTTACAGGTATTCAACTTCTGTAATGGTGTTTGGTTTCAAGGCAACCTAAGTCTTTGGTTCGAAGAGTTATTAAAAATAATAGTTGAGAGTTCATGGTATCGTTCACAGCACCAAGCTCGTCGTTTTTCTAAGAGCTTCAAGACTTGTCCACGGTATACGAAGGTAAGTGGTTCATCTTGATGAACTATTTCTTTGATGCATTTTTGTTTTTCAGTTTTAATGTAACATTTATTTAACTTATCTCCTCGTCTGTCAGCTGCAGGGTTTAAGGAAGCAAATGAGTAATGTTTTGGTGAAGGGGTTAGCGTGCCTCCACATCGGTAAGCCTCGGGTCTTCCATAACCCTCAATTCTCTTGGACAGTGGTTGAAGTGGTTCTTCTTAATGAGACTTGTCGTTTTCTTTGTCACTATTGATAGTTGAAGAAAAACTTGAAACATGCTTGCGACCTTTGTTTTCGTTTGTCTAGCTCTTGGTTTCTATAAAGTGTAAATTTGTGAGACCGACTGGAGCTATGGCTCGTCGAGGTTTTGGTATGATGGGTTCTTTTGGAAATGTTGTAAACTTGGGTTAAACCCTTATTTTAATTCTGTTCGGAATGTATATTGAAAGTCTTCATTCTGAGAAACCATGATTTCAAAGGTCAAGCTTTGAAACGAGTCATAGGCTCAAATAGTGTGCATAAGATACTTCTTTCCTTGGGAAAAATAAATTTACATGCGAAGTTATAAAGGTTAAATATCTGTGTAAAACAACTTCATTCTGAATGTTACTACAATGTCTTTCAAACTAGTTTACGGTTCAATATATCGTTGATGAAAGGGTTATGTGTATAATTTAATTTCCACCTTAAGATAAAATGTATGCTAACTTTTCGTGTGAGTATGTGTGGTTTGTCTTGATACTGTTGGTTGATAATATGTGTTCTTATTTTTCAAAGTTTGAGAATCTAAATAGAATAAAGGTTTGATCTGAGAATTCAATAATGTTTTTGCAAAAGAACCGAATAGGGTCAAACCCTAAATTGGGTTTTGTTGAAAATGATAACCTTAATAATAGTTAAGATAATGGATCGATTTCGATCCCAGGTTTGAAAAGAGTAAAAGGTTTTATTATGAAATAATAAAAGAAAGGTTTGAAAATAACTAGGGTTTTTTATACGAAACTCAGTTTACAATAACGACAACAATAATAACAAATCTAAAAGGGAGAAGTAGATACATGATGATAATAGTTGTGTTCAGTAAATTCTTATCATTTATTAGATTTCTAAATAATACAACCGTACTATAGAAAATGCAGTAATATGAATGTATAGTACAAATATTCGTGAAGACTGTGTAAACTATAATTCTATCTATAATTTAATTTCCTATACATATAATGCTGGTGTAGTAATTGTAATGAAACTGTGTGTGAGTGAAATATATGCATATGAAATCTGTGTGAAAAACTATTGTTTTCCAGCTTATTATAAAGAATATTTTATTCAATGTTAGCAGTCTTAAAACAATGTACAGTATGTAATTCATCTACCTTTCATGGACATAATTTATGTGTTTTGTAGGATGATTGCATAAGAAATATTTAATTGACTGATTATTATATAAATGAGGAAATATTATATATATTAATTGTTATACAGACCTCCTACAATTTATTTAACTTAAGAACATAAAACTGATGCATACCAGATTATTATCTGGCTATCGAATTCAATGGCACATTTTGCCTATCTTCTAATCTGTTTTAATTTGCATATCTCTACTAGAGTACGATGTTGCCAAATAGCATGTGGAAAAATGGAGGTATTGGTTTATCAATTCATCTTTGACATTAAAATTAAACATTTAGACTTAGAATAATTCTAGGATTATATTTTTCTTTCAAAAATAGAAACACAGAAAATACTATTTAAACATAACAGAAATTAAATAAGTAAGAAATTGTAGAACCTGAATAAAACCTGTAAGGCAACAAACAACTCAGGAAGACCGTTCCACCCAACCAAACTCCTGAAAACAGTCAAATACTATCTTAGGACCCCCGAGCCTGTTCGTTGAACCACCAGGAGGAAGAAGCTTCAAAAAATAGGACTTCTTCTTGTTGTAGTAGTAATATTCTAAATCTTCAATAGGTAGCAATCCAAAATACTTACTCCTACAACTCTGTTTCTCTTCAATAATAAGAAAAAACTCAGTTTTCAATCACCACTAACCTCCCTTATTCGAATCTCTCTTGAAATCACCTGATTTGCAAAAGGAAAACATTCTGCAGAAATGTTGATTAAGGGCTGCATGCCCAATTCAAATTTTCCTTTATAGGCTTCCTAGGCCTTTCCAAATGTTACTGGGTAATTAAATGAGCTGCCTGCTCACTCCTTCCACCTAGGGGATAATGCCCTACTTAAGGGGAAGTTGTCCCATAACCAACAGTTAGTGGTGTGATGTAACTGCTGCCATGTGTCCCATACCTTCCAACAGCTTCCATTCCTCCTAGTGGGTCAGTGAACACTCATTCAACAGTCCTCTTGAGTGTTTGTCTCCTAATTAATTTATTTAAATAATAATATTCAGTAATTACATTCATCCATAATCAAAACTGATCATAATTACAAAACTTGTAATTAAATTTAACATAAAGTATTTTTGCAAATAAATAATAATGTTCAGAAATTTGGGTAGGTGACATACACCCCCCCTTAAGTCTCAACATCGTCCTCGATGTTGGCTAGTCACTCCTTCAGTGTTCCTAAAATAGTGTTGGGTATGCTGCTCGCATACTACTCTCCAATTCCCAGGTTGCCTTTTCTAGGCTAAGGTGCTTCCATTGCACCTTCACTTGCCCAATGCTGCAATTCCGGAGAATAGTTTCCCTCCTTCTGAGGATACAATCCAGTTCCACTGGAAAATCTCCGTCTTGTCCCACCTGTACATCATTCCAGTTTACAACATGAGTAGTATCATGCACATATTTCTTTAAAAACAATATGTGAAAAACATTATGTATTTTTAGGTTAGGTGGTAAAGCCAGTTGGTATGTCACTGCCCCAACCTTAGATAATATTTCAAAAGGACCACAATACCTAGGTGCCAAATTGGCACAGCTCCCCAGTTTCAATGAACTCTTTTTCGGTCTTACCTTGAGAAACACATGTTCACCCACCTGGAACTCTTTATGAGTTCTTTTTTAATCTGCTTGACTTTTCTGCCTATCTTGGGCAGCCTTTAAATGTCCTTGCACCTGTTTCACAATTAGTTCTAATTCTTGCAATAATTAAGGTCCTAAAACAACTCTATTGATTGGATCATTCCACGAAACAGGTGTATTACATTTTCTACCATAAAGAATTTCAAAAGGATTAAGTTTGGCTGAAGCATGATAATGATTATTATAAGCAAATTCTGCTAAGTGCAGATAATCTTCCCACTTACTAGGCTGATCCTTAACATACATTCTTAATAAATCTTCTAACACTTGATTTACCCTTTCTGTCTATCCATCCATCTGTGGATGAAATGCTATACTGAAATTTAGAGTTGTATTCAATCCCTTAAACAATGATCTCCAGAAGTTTCCTGTAAACTTCGAGTCACGATCTAAAATTATTACCTTTGGTATTTCGTGCAGTCTAAAAATATGTTTCATAAAAATCTCTGCAATGTTTGGTGCTTTATGTGTGGTCTTCACTGGTATGAAATGTGCTGCCTTGCTAATTTTGTCCACCACCACCATGATAGAATCATGTTGTTTCTGATTTTTAGGTAATCCAGTAATGAAATCTATGTTGATCACTTCCCATTTCTAGCTTGGTATTGGTAATGGTTGCAACAATCGAGTAGGATGTTGATGTTCAACCTTCACTTTTTGATAGTCCAAGAATTTTGCGATGTATTCTGCTACTTCATCTTTCATTCTAGGCCAATAGTATTCTTTTCTCAGCATAGTGATGGTCTTTTGATATCCTAGATGACCAGAATAGTGACTTTTATGAATCTCATTTAATATCAGAAAATTTATTTCTGGTATATTTGGTACATACAATCTGTTTTTATACAGTAATAGACCATTTTCCTTAATTTTGTAATCTGCCATACAATTTTTAGAACTATTATTGGCTGTCCTTTCCTTTATTTTTCTGTATTCTTCATCTGTTTCACCTTTCCAAAATTTGATCTTCCAAATCAGTTGAATAATTACTAATTGCTGAAATGAAATTTAGTTTTGCCTTGCGACTCAAGGCATCTGCAACTTTCTTCTCCTTTCCTTTGATATGCTGAATTTCGAAATCATACTCACTTAAGAATGTCAACCATATAGCTTGTCTAGCGTTCAGGGTTGTCTGATCCAATAAATATTTCAGACCCATGTTATCTTTTAATAGTGTAAACTTCCTGCCAATAAGGTGATGATGCCACATTTTTAAGGCATGAATACCTACTAATAACTCTAAATCATATGTAGAGTAATTCTTTTCATGTACTTTCATCTTTCTAGATTCATATGCTATCGCATTCCCTTCCTGTGTTAAGACTCCACCGAGTCCATTATTGCATGCGTCTCTACAAACTACAAAATCCTTGTTGGGGTCAGCTATCTTCAAGATAGGTGTTGTCGTCAATAGTTCCTTTAATTTCTTAAAACTCTCAGCACATTTCTGATCCCAAACAAATTTCTTCCCTTTCTTTTGCAAGGAAGTTATGGGGTTGGCAACTTTTGAGAAATTCTCTATAAACTTTCTATAATACCCCGTAATGCCCATAAATGATCTCACATCTGACACATCCTTTGGAACTGGCCAGTCATTAATGGCCCTTATTTTGTCGGCGTCAACCGAGATTCCCTTCGCTGAAATTATGTGTCCTAGATACTGAATTTTGTCTTTGTGAAAGTCACATTTACTAAATTTGGCATACAATTGATGATCTCTTAATACTTGTAAGATAATCCGTAAATGTTCATCATGCTCTTCTTTGCTTTTTGAGTACACTAAAATATCGTCTATAAACACAACAGCAAACTTGTCTAAGTACTTATGCAAAATATTATTCATCAAACACATAAATACAACCAGAGCATTAGTTAAGCCAAACGGCATGACTACGAACTCGTAATTCCCATACCGAGTTCGGAAAGCTGTTTTGAAAATATATTCATCTTTAACCCTTACTTGATGATACCCTGATCTTAAATCGATCTTCAAAAATACTGTTGCTCCTCGTAGCTGATCAAATAGATCATCTATGTAGGGAAACGAGTATCCATTCTTGATCGTCATCCTATTAAGCTGGCGATAATCTATGCACAGTCTTAATGTTCCATCTTTCATCTTAACGAAGAAGACAGTTGCTCCCCAAGGAGACACACTTGGTCTAATATACTTCTTGTCAATAAGTTCCTTCAACTGATATTTTAATTCGTTTAACTCCAGTATATTCATTCGATACAGAGCTTTTGAATATGGTACTACTCCTGGTATTAGCTCTACTGTAAAATCTAAATCTCTTTTGGGTGGTAATCCTGGAATCTCCTCAGGAAATACATCTTTAAAATCCTTTAGGACAGGTATGTCTTCTAATTTCAGTTTGTCCTCTTTATCCATAATCTCATCATTTATAACCTTTACTACAAACATTTGACATCCTTTCCTAACTGCCCTCTTAACTTGCATGGCTGAAATTTGTCTAAGGGTTACCTTCCTTGGGATGCCTTTTATTTCTAAAGTTTTCCCTTCATCATTTAAGCATGTAAAACTTTTTCCATAACAGTCTAGGATGACATGATGGACTTCCAACCAGTCCATCCCAATAATAATATCATAAAAACCTAAAGGTAAAATATTCAGCTTGATTTGTATTTGCAAATGGTTCATGGATAAAACATAGTTCTCTATAAAATCTGACACGTTCCTCTTTGTTCCAATTGCTAGTCTAACTAGCCATGATTTATTAAACTTTTCAGTTTTCAGTTTAAGACTTTCTACAACATCTGGTGATATATAACTTAAACTGGCACCTGGGTCAATTAAAATAGTAACAGGATGGTCATGTATCATACCTTCAATCTCCACCATGGAGATTTGATGATCTACTTGCCTGTTGTCAAGTGTTGCGTTAATTCTTGGCATCTCCCTTGATACGTCTCCAACAGTAGGTTCAGTCTGAATAGAGTTGATGTTGTTTGCTTTCCTCTTCCGTAAGGGACATTCTGACGCGTAATGAAGGCCTTGACATTCAAAACATTTAATATGTGTCTTTGGCTCACTAGTCTTGGCAATATTAGATGCATTTTTCAGTGCTGTAGAATTCTGCTGTGAATTATTTCTGGAATAATTTCCTTGGGAATTTCAATTTTGAAAATTCTTCCTTTGGAATCTAGAATTCCCACTGAATCTGAAATTTTTCTTCTTCTGTTCAAAATTATTGGGCTTATGATTTTTCCAATTAGACATACCCTCTCTCTTTCGATTTGTATCATAACAGAAAACTGCCTTCCTCATAGCCTCCTCTAATGTTTTAGGGCTGTCATAATCAATTCTGTCTTTAATGCTGAAAGGTAAACAGCTTAAGTAACTTTGAATTTTTGGTTTTTCTTCTATAAAGTAGGGTACATATCTTAGTAAGTTCAGAAACTTATTGTTTAATTCCTTCATGTTCATACCTCCCAACTTCAAATCGTAGAACTCTTTGGATTTTTCTTCATAGTACTGCTCATATAGATACTTCTTTTTGAAATATTGTTTGAAGGCACTCCAGCTTACATCTTTATCCTTAATGCCCTTTACCCTTTTGACATCCTGCCACCTGATATCCGTTTTTCTGGTTAAATTATATATAGCCATTTTTGCTTTTAAGAACTCTGAATAGTTGTAGGTATGGAAGTATTTCTTCATCCCTGACAGCCAAGCTTCAGCTATCTCTCCTTTCTCAGTTTCTCCATTGAAAGTTGGAGGTCTTATCTTCTTGAATTCTCCAGAAATCTGCTCATATTCTTTTTTATTTTTCTTTCTTGGTTTGGAATCTTCTTCACTGTTGTCCCTGGTGTAATTACATTTCTTTTTGTGTTCTGTAATATCGTCTCCAGATGAGGTTGAACTATCTTTTACTTTACTGTATTTCATATTCTAATTTTTATCAGTGTGAGGCATGTCCTCTACCTTGGAAATATCCTCATCATTTTTCCCTTGTTCTTCTGTTTGGCTGTGCTCAAACAACACTTGATTCAGTTGTTCTTGTGCTTGCAGAATCCTTTCATTATCTAGTTTCACAGATCTGATTTCTGCTTTTAAATCTTGAAAGGCACGTAACAGTTCCGTCGAATTGTTATTTATTTCCCCGTGACTTTCCTCTACATAGTGCTGTCCCGAACTGTGAGTGTTAGGCTGAAATCTGTCACTTAAATGTTCAGCTGAGTTCTCCATACCTGTAACTGAAAATAATTTCTGAAGAGAACATGATAATAAAATTTTCAAGTTAGTACAATTTTTCTGTTGTGTATAAAAATTTCTACTGCGTGTTTGGACCTAAATTAGGCCTAGAGTTTGAATCTGTGCTCTGATACCACATGTAACATCCCATATTTTCGTAAAAATTTAAAATTTTTTGTCAATGGCAATAATAGCTTATTTCATGATAATTTATAACTACAGACAATATTAAAATGTTGAATTGTAACAATGTTAACTAAACCTCTATTTGTATTAATCATAATTAAAATTCCGTTACAACTAAAGTGACAATAATGACTTAATTGCTTTCATAACAACTATGATTATGATAGTTAAATACATGAGTAAATCAAGCCTTTGATGCGACACTTTCCAGTGTATTGATACGTAAGGTTAATATAATAAATGCAATGCCATAATAGAAATAAGACATGATACATTTTCTTTAAGATGATACTAACATTTTGCTTCTCTGCTGTCCAAGGGAGTCCTATGAGGGACCCCAAAGCTTACTTAGCTGGTACGCTAAAGCATTAGACCTATTCTATGTGCAGGAAACAGGTAAGGAGTATTCATGTTTGAAATAATTTCCAGTTCGTGTGAACGCAATTTTCGTCGTTTTGAAATAAAATAGAATAAATAGAGACTATTACAAATTAAGAAGCACACAGGTATGATTCACCTACTTACACTTCTACTTTCCAAAGTTTCTCCTGTATCTGAGTGATAATAACTCAAGTTAGCTTGTTTGAGTAGTCATTTAATTAGCAGTATCGTCACCGTAGTTGTTATTGTACTTATCTAATTCTTTCATCGTATTTTCATTAATTAAATGTTGTCGTCATCATAGCCGTCTTGTTGTTATCATTAGCTGGTAGTACCATGATGGTACAGTACCATAGTATCGCATGAAATAAAGTAGATTGGGGTTGAATTAAGTTATTACTCCATTACCAAGCTATATGTTATAGCACATATATGTTTGTGAGTTTCTACAAACCTATTGATTAACTTAAATAAAACTCATAGTTCACCTTTCAAATTCATCACTATAACTATATCTTAAACAAGCAAGGTAGTTTCTACTTGGAGACTAGGCATCAATAGTATTTAGCTAAATTAAACAAGGACCAATCATAGATACAAAAATAAGATATGAATAAAAACTGTATCATTCTATAATCGTGATATTTCAAAGTCTCTTAACTATAGTGGTGTGATTATCATGAATTTATGGTTTATTATCACCATTGTATGCATACAAACTATTGCAATGATTTATAAACATTATAATTAAGATAAAACGATAATACATGTTATAATGTATTATCAACTTATAGTAAGTCGAAGTGATAATATTATAATGAAATATATGTTAATTAAACTTTTCGTGGATAATAGTGATACTTATGACGATTTTAATTGCTGCAATAACATGAGAATCCAATAGTTAAAGTCACAATGAAATACACTAACAAGCCATTAATATGGATCTTGACAAGTTGATGTTTTCGAGAGCTAACGTCGATCTCCGAGCTACGGTAAAGATCATGTAATGATCCTGCATTTAAGGTTTGATACTGTCTCCCTGCTGAGTGGTGAAACCAGATATCCACGTAGACGTGAATGCCTCCATGTTGTTGTTGTGTAAGAATCATATGCTATGCGTTAATTTTATTACTCCACTGTGTGCCATCGTGGCAAGTCGACCTACGAATCACGTCAGGCATTAAATGTTTGATGTCATTGATTTCAATGCTGCGATTGCTGGCAAGGTGGAGACCATCGATGAAAAAGAAGTGGACTGTTGGATGAAAACCCTAACATCTACCGTGTGTTGAGTTTATGAACTTGGAAAGTGGTTTCATTTTTTTATTGTCTTCATTGGAGGTGGCCGACAAACTGCCGAATTCTCTGTTGAAGCCTTGGGAGGGATTCGACCTTAAGACTTCTAAATAAGGGGAAGTTACAGGTCTTCAACTTCTGTATTGGTGTTTGGTTTCAAGGTGACCTAAGTCTCTGGTTTGGAGAGTTATTAAAAATAATGGTTGAAAGTTCATGGTATCGTTCACAGCACCAAAATCCTCGTTTGTCTAAGAGCTTAAAGGCTTGTCCATGGTATACGAAGGTAAGTGGTTCATCTTGATGAACTATTTCTTTGATGCATTTTCATTTTTCAATTTTAATGTAACATTTATTTAACATAGCTCGTCGTCTGTCAGCTGCAGGGTTTAAGGAAGCAAATGAGTAATGTTTTGGTGAAGGGGTTAGCGTGCCTCCACACCGGTACGCCTTGGGTCTTCCATAACCCTCAGTTCTCTTGGATGGTGGTTGAAGTGGTTCTTCTTAATGAGACTCGTCGTTTTCTCTGTCACTGTTGATAGTTGAAGAAAAACTCAAAACATGCTTGCGACCTTTGTTTTCGTTTGTCTAGCTCTTGGTTTCTATAAAGTGTAAATTTGTGAGACCGACTGGAGCTATGGCTCATCAAGGTTTTGGTATGATGGATTCTTTTGGAGATGTTGTAAACTTGGGTTAAACCCTTATTTTAATTATGTTCGGAATCTATATTGAAAGTCTTCATTTTGAGAAACCACGATTTCAAAGGTTAAGCTTTGAAATGAGCCGTAGGCTCAAACACTGTGCATAAGACACTTCTTTCCTTGGGAAAAATAAATTTACATGCTAAGTTAGAAAGGTTAAATATTTGTGTAAAATGACTTCATTCTGAATGTTACTACAATGTCTTTTGCACTAGTTTAGGGTTTGAATATATCGTTGATGAAAGGGTTCTATGTATAATTTAATTTCCACCTTAAGATAAAATGTATGCTAACTTTTCGTGTGAGTATGTGTGGTTTGTCTTGATACTATTGGTTGATAATATGTGTTCTTATTTTTCAAAGTTCGAGAATCTAAATAGAATAAAGGTTTGATCTGAGAATTCAATAATGTTTTTGCAAAAGAACCGAATAGGGTCAAACCCTAAATCAGGTTTTGTTGAAAATGATAACCTTAATAATAGTTAAGATAATGGATCGGTTTCGATCCCAGGTTTGAAAAGAGTAAAAGGTTTTATTATGAAACAATAAAAGAAAGGTTTGAAAATAACTAGGGTTTTTGATATGAAACTCAGATTACAATAATCACAACAATATTAATAGATCTAAAAGGGAGAAGTAGATACATGATGATAATAGTTGTGTTCAGTAAATTCTTATCATTTATTAGATTTCTAAATAATACAACAGTACTATAGAAAATGAAGTAATATGAATGTATAGTACAGATATTCGTGAAGACTGTGTAAACTATAATTCTATCTATAGTTTAATTTCCTATACATATAATGTTGGTGTAGTAATTGTAATGAAACTGTGTGTGAGTGAAATATATGCATATGAAGTCTGTGTGAAAAACTATTGTTTTCCAGCTTATTATAAATAATATTTTATTCAATGTTAGCAGTCTTAAAACAATATACAGTATGTAATTCATCTACCTTTCATGAACATAATTTATGTGTTTTGTAGGATGATTGCATAAGAAATATTTAATTGACTGATTATTATATAAATAAGGAAATATTATATATACTAATTATTATACAGACCTCCTACAATTTATTTAACTTAAGAATAGAAAAATGATGCATACCAGATTATTATCTAGCTATCGAATTCAATGGCACATTTTGCCTATCTTCTAATCCGTTTTAATTTGCATATCTCTACTAGAGTACGATGCTGCCAAATAGCATGTGGAAAAATGGAGGTATTGGTTTATCAATTCATCTTTGACATTAAACTTAAACATTCAGACTTAGAATAATTCTAGGATTATATTTTTCTTTCAAAAACAGAAACACAAAAAATACTATTTAAACATAACAGAAATTAAATAAGTAAGAAATTGTAGAATTGAATAAAACCTGTAAGGCAACAAACAACTCAGGAAGACCGTTCCACCCAACTAAACTCCTAAAAACAGCCAAATACTTTCTTAAGACCCCCGAGCCTATTCGCTGAACCACCAGGAGGAAGAAGATTAAGGAAATAGGACTTCTTCTTGTTGTAGTAGTAATCTTCTAAATCTTCAATAGGTAGCAGTCCAAAAGACTTGCTCCTACAACTCTGTTTCTCTTCAATAATAAGCAAAAACTCAGTTTTCAATCACCACTAACCTCCCTTATTCGAATCTCTCTTGAAATCACCTAATTTGCAAGAGGAAAACATTCCACAGAAATGTTGATTAAGGGCTACCTGCCCAATTTGAATTTGCCTTTATAGGATGCCTAGTCCTTTTCAGATGTTACTGGGTCATTAAATGAGTAGCCTGCTCACTCCCTCCACCTGGGGGATAATGCCCTATTTAATGGGAATTTGTCCCATAACCAGTAGTTAGTGGTGTGATGTAACTACTGCCATGTGTCCCATACCTTCCAATAGCTTCCATTCCTCCTAGTGGGTCAGTGAACAATCATTCAACAGTCCTCTTGAGTGTTTGTCTCCTAATTAATTTATTTAAATAATAATATTCAGTAATTACATTCATCCATGATCAAAACTGATCATAATTACAAAAATTGTAATTAAATTTAACATAAAGTAATTTTGCAAATAAATAATAATGTTTAGAAATTTTGGTAGGTGACACTCTCCCCCCTAACCATTACTAACCCCCTCTCTCACCATCATCATCATCATCATCATATCATCATCATAATCATCATCATCATCATCGTCTTCATCATCATCGTCATCATCATCACGCTCTTCCTCATCATCGTCGTCATCATCATCATCATCGTCGTCGTCAACATCTTCATTATGATCATCATCATCATCATCCTCATCATCATCTTCATCATTATCATCATCATCATCACCATCACCATCTTCATCATCATTGTCATCATCATTGTCGTCGTCATGAAGATGATGATGATGATGATTATGATGATGATAATGAAGACGATGATGATGATGATGATGATGATGATGATGATGATGACAATGATGATGAAGATGATGATGATGAAGACAATGAAGATGATGATGACGAATATGATGATGAGGAAGAGGGTGATGATGAAGATGATGATGAGGAAGTGGTTAATGACGACGATGATGATGATGATGATGATGATGATGATGAAGACGACATGAAGATGATGGTGATGACAACCACAATGATGATGGTGATGACGACCACAATGATGATGATGAATATGATGATGACGACGATGATGATGATGACAATGATGATGATGATGATGATGAGGAACATGGAGATGACGATGATGATGATGAAGATGGTGATGAGGAGGATGATGATGATGATGAATAGGATGATGAAGATTACAATGATGATGATGAAGATGAAGATGATGGTGATGAAGATGATGATGATGAAGATGATGATGATGATGATGATGATGATGATGATGATAAAGAAGAGGATGATGATGATGATGATGATGATGGTGATGATGACGATGATGATGATGATGATGATGATGATGATAATTATAATCATCATCATCATCATCATCATCATAATCACCATCACCATCACCATCATTTTCATCTTCATCATCATCGTCGTCATCTTCATCATCATATTCATCATCGTCATCATCCTCATCACCATCTCCATCATCATCATCATCATCTCCATCTTCTTCATCATCATCATCTTCATCATCATCGTTGCGGTCGTCATCACCATGATGATGATCATCATCATCATGATGACGGCGACAATGATGATGATGATGATGCTGATGAGGATGATGATGCTAATGAAGACGATGAAGATGATGACGATGATGATGAAGATGATGAAGATGAAGATGATGGTGATGAAGATGATGATGATGATGCTGATGATCATGAAAATGATCATCATCATGATTGTGAAGATGATGATGATGATGAATATCATGATGAAGATGATGATGATGATGAAGATGATTATGACGAAGATGATGTTGACGAAGATGATGATGGGGAGGATGATCATGATCATGATGACGATGAAGATTATGGTGATGACGACCACAACGACGATGATGAAGATGATGATGATGATGATGATGATGATGATGATGGTGATGAGGATTATGATGATGATGAATATGATGATGAAGATGATGATGATGATGATGATGATGATGATGATGCTTGATCATCATCCTCCTCCTCCTCATCATCATCATAATCATCTTCTTCTTTATCATCACCGTCATCATCATCATCATCATCATCATCTTCATCACCATTATCTTCATCTTCATCATCCTCATTGTCATCTTCATCATTGTCTTCATAATCATCATCCTCATCACCATCTTCATCATCATCATCATCATCATCATTGTCATCATCATCACTGTTGTAGTCGTCATCACCATCATCTTCATCATCATCATCATCATCATCATCATCATCATCATCATCATCATCATCATCTTTGTCATCATCATCATCATCATCATCATATTCATCATCATCATCATCATCTCCATCGTGATATTCATCATCATCATAATCATCACCATCGTCATCACTCTCTCTTCCCTGGTTTTACACCTCTCTCTCTCTCTCTCTCTCTCTCTCTCTCTCTCTCTCTCTCTCTCTCTCTCTCTTTGTAAACCCCCTCTCCCTCTCCCTAACCTCTCCCCATACCTAATCATCCTACTCTTTCTATCTCTCTGCTACTCCCCCTATCCCAAAACCCCCTCCTATCTATCTCTCTCCCCTCCTCTCCCTATCCCTTACTAACCCAGCCTCTCTCAGTCTCTCTCTCTTCCCTACGCATCCACCTACCTCTAACCACACCTCCCATATCTCTTTCTCACTCCCTACAACTAACACTCTCTCATCTCTCTTTCTCTATCCCTCCTTTCCCCCCCTAACCATTACTAACCTCCTCTCTCAGTCTCTCTCTCTCTTCCCCTCGCTAACCCCCCTCCTAGCCCCTTACCCCTAACTAACCCCCCCTCTCTCACTCTCTCTTCCTTTTTTTTACACCTCTCTCTCTCTCTCTCTCTCTCTCTCTCTCTCTCTCCTAATCTCCCTTCCCCTACCACTAACCACCCCCCATCTCTAATCCTTGAGAACCTAACACCAAATCCCTATTTAACCTCCTAACCCATAGAAACTATTAAATAATGTTCATGGGTTGGGCTCTCGGCCGTGCTCATGACGTGAAGGTTTAGTGCCACTACTAGATGCTCCTCGACCATTGAAAGGTGTTGTCTCTACCCCACTGGGAGTTGGTGAATCTACCCCACCTATAGGTGGTGGCTCTACTCCACCCATAGATGGTGGCTTTGCTGGTCGTTCCTGGTACGTATCTTGAAGATACATGCTATGGCGAACAAACGCTTGTGCCAACATTAGGAATGACTCATGTGTCTCTGGGACCAACTGAAGTGCAGGAGGCACATCTGGCCTGGGTAGCTTCCTGTGAGGTGGATCTACTGGGAGATTGGGATCTATGTGCCTCGCATTGGGACGTTGTTGAGGAATCCCCATCCCAACGCCCTAGTACTCAAAGATATCAAAATAGTTAGCATGCTTCCCCAAAACAAATTCTGAGTACATCTTTCTCAGAAAATATAGAGGCATTTCCCTATTGTTATGTGGTGGTACATCAAACACCATGTACCATCGTTCCATCGAATTATCCGTGGATCTCTAAAGAGGGAAAATATATGTTGTTTTGTTATTTTCAACTTATTAACTTATTTGTAGCTATTTCCATCTTCATATTGTTTCCTCTTTCTTTCTTTGAATGTAACAATATCTTGCAATGCACCATTATACCTACTAAAGGTCTCTATCATTTCATCCAAATTGGATGCAAGCATACGATGCCTATCATCAACAATAGTTATTGAGGCTCGAATTTCTCTTTGGATGTCTGAATGTTCATGCATGGTTGTCACTGCAATCAAAAAATAAAATAAAAAAACAAATTATTAGAAATGTATACATGTGCTATAATGACATCTCTCAAAAATGAAAAATGTACAAACTTTGTGCAAGAACGAATACATTACAAACATAAATATCATCTCAAAATTCTATAATAACAACTACATGTAATCCAAAGTGGAAGGTGTGGATCATGTGGGCATAAAGACCATGATGATGTGGAAAAGATATGTATTTTTATTGGTGAAGGATAACATGGAAATAAAAATATCATTTGACTTATTTGAATTAATAAAATCAAAAAGACAAGTCGGCCTCCTAAATACATGGAAACTGAGGAGAAGTATAAATGAAGAACACGATGGTTGTGTTTTTTGTGTGGTGAGTGTGGAGAATTTAGGAGATAGAGGAGAGCTCTGATCTCAAGGGTCAGGAAGATGAGGACATTTTTTGGTGAAGGAGCGGCAATAGGTGGAGCAGTAAAACAATCTCTCTTTCTATATTTTATTCTGGGTTAAACTGAGGAAGCCTGTTGATGGATAGAATGAAAACATGCTGGTAGAATGATGAAGAGATGACTGATGATATGGGAAGAATGTTGTGATGTGCATATGGACAGTGTAAAGTGTATGGATGGAGATATGGAAACAAATTTATATGACATGAATAATGATGACAGAATGAAGATGTGATCTGATTGGTGATATTTTCTTATGGACATAATGAATTTATATTGAATAATGAGTGCTTGATGAGAATGATGAAGTGCTTTGTAAACAAACAAGGGCTTTTGGTTGATGATGTATGTAATATGCAAACTTAAGAAGAGTTTGAAATATCATTTTTAAATATATGGTTGTTTGTAATGTCCCTTTTTTTATTTTTATTAAAATGTTTAATTTTTCAACTTTTCCCACTAGTTCGACCTTTGACTAGTCTTGGGTTCTTGACCTCCAAATGGATCCAAATGCTCCCAAATTGTCACATAAGGTATATGAATGGTTTTAGTGCATAAATATGAGGTTCAAAGATGCTTTAGACTCTTCAATAGGCTTATGCAACTCTCCTTTAAGTTCTAGCCAAAGTAGGGATCTTGACTAGCAGTTTGGGGTTCAAATCCCCCTAGGGTAAGTGCTAAAGATGGATCTCCAAATGGTATTGAAACCTATTGAATTTCTAGGCATATGCAGGGGAAATCAAGGGGACATCAATAGGGTATCATATACATCTCCATTCAATTTATTAGTTCTAATACAACACTCTCAATATCAGAAGCAAAATACTAGTTTTGACCTTGGGGGAAATGATGGGCAATCTTCTCCAAATGCTTTAAAAATGAATAATATGACTCCCAAATCTTATGCAATGAACATGAAACTTGTAGAACATATAAATAACATTATATACATCATTAATCCATCAATATTTCACTAGTCCATTCGAATACATCAACACATTATTGGGATACATCAACATATTGGGGAAATTGGCACCATTAGCTCATTAACAATCATATTTACAAATTTCCACTTGGAATCTCGAACTGAATCTGATATGCCTATTAATAATAACATCATATGATAAAATAATGGGGCATTAGAATCTCCCCCAAAGATAACAATATCTCACCCAATGCGCCTCTCCTCAAGGATCATGAATATGTCAAGAAAACTAGAAATGGTTGGAGGAATGAGTTGAAATAAGAGTGACCACGAGCTGCCCTGTAGCTTACACCTGCAACAAAAGACTCCATTGAATCTCTCATGAATGTTCTGAATTTCCTTTCCCACTACCAACTAGGATGGGAATCTTTCACCCTTGAAATTGGCTACGGCAAGTAGAGAAGCACTCCACTAGCTCTCTTCACATATGCAAATTCTGAAAATGATCAAAATCCTATCTCTTGCTTCATCCCTATATTTTATAAACATCCTTATTCTTCTAAGGTTCCAATTCCTTCCAAATATTCCAAGCCAATTCGAATTAGGGAGTGATTCAAGTTTTGCCACATGTCTTCCACTTCCTAGCCTTCCACCTTCCACCAATTCGAGTAGGCATCTCTTGGCCTTCTCTAACTCCCTTGAGTGCTCACTTCGATTATATTTTTAGGTTTGACATGTCATATTGGTCAGATGTCAACCCTCAGGTCTGCAATTTGTCATATGTGTCATAGAATCTTCATCATTGTTGTCATAGATGTTATGGAATCTAGCCCAAGTGTCCAAGAACCTCTCATTTGACTCTTCCTCTTCCATGGAAGTTACACTTCCATCCAAATTCAACCTATGATGCACATTTCCAAGTGTATGAGCCTTCCAACTCCTCCCAAGAACATTAGACTTCCCATGGATTTGAAATTGCAAGAGGAGGATGCCATGTGGCATAGAAATTATAGCTTGTGTGGGTCCCACAACCTCCATGTGTCTTCATGATCAATTGCCACTTTGATTTTCGCTTGTATTTATTTATTCATATCATTTATTAAATATTTATTCTATTCTAATGTCCAAACATCATTTATTAGTCCCCTTATTCCAAATTCCAATATCTCCATCCAACCTAGGGAACTTGTAGGATTGGTGGAATTTCCCTGTCATGAATTTAATTGAATGGGGGCATTACAACCCTCCCCACCTAAGATTGCTTGTCCTCAAGCAATTTCAGATTTGGATGCTGCAAAATTTTCTCCTCTTCCCATGTGGCATCTTCATTTGGTAGATCCTTCAATTGTATTAAGTACTCTTTGATAGTTCTGCTCCTTAATCTCCTTTCCCTTGTCTTCCAAATTTTTTGTGGAACAAGTATGAGCTGACCTTCATCATCCAAGGGAGGAAGCGTTTCTGAAATGACAATTTTCTAACCAACATACTTCTTAAGGAATGAAACATGGAATACATTGTGGATTTTACTTCCTTCTGGAAATTCTAACTCATATGCTACTTCCCCAACCTTTCGAACTACCTTGTATGGGCCATAGTATCTTGGTTTTAGCTTTTCTGCTCCCTTGTTTTTCAAGGATGTTTGTTTATATGGTTGCAACCTAAAATATACAAAATAATTGACTTGAAAGGTCCTTTCTACCCTATGTCTATCAGCATATTGTTTTTGCTAATTTTGGGCAACCTGCAAGTTGTCATTCAAAAGCTTTAAAATTTCTTGGCTCTCTTCCACCCAATATTTAACTCTTGGGGCTCTTCTATCACCAAATATAATCTCAACAAAAGTGATTGCATCACAACCATATAATGATTTGAAAGTAGACATTCCTATTGACATATGAAAGGTGGTGTTGTAGCAAAACTCACCCAAGTGTAGCTATTTTTCTCATGTTTTTTCTGCTCTACCACATAGTTCCTTAGGTACCCTTCCAACCATTGGTTCACCCTATTTGTTTGTCCATTAGTTTTTGAATGATAGCTTTTGCTTGGAGTCAATTGTGTGCCCACCAATCTAAAAATTTCTTTCCAAAAAGCATCCATGAATCTACTATCTCTATCACTTACAATGCTCTTGGGGATCCCATGCAATCTGAAGATTTCTTTAAAGAAAATGTCAGCCACTTGTGCAGCACTAAAAGATGATGTAACAACAAAGAAATGATCAAATTTGGTCAACCTATCCACTACCACATATATGCAATCCTTTCCCAAAGATTTGGGCAAACCTGTGATCAAGTCCGTTGAAATACTCTCCCATTTTTGTTCTAGAATGGGCAATGGTTGCAATAAACCAGCTGGGCATGTAAGTTCAGATTTGTTTTGCTAATATACCTTACATTCATTCACATATTTCATAACATCTTCCTTCATCCCCTTCCAAAAAAACATTTTCCTTAATTTCCTATAAGTTTTGAAGATCCCCGGATGGCCAACTAGTGGGGAATCATGTGCTTCTTGCAAAATCTTGCACTTGAGTTTTTAATTTTTACCAAATAAATTATGCCCTTATAATAAATCAACCCATTCAAAATCTTGTAGTTATCATCCCCTTTGACCCCATCTAATACATCACAAGCAAATATATCTTTGGCATATTCAACCATTAGCATGTTTTTCCAATCCTTTGCAATGTTCGTGAGAGAAAAAGAAGGTCTTCTAGATAATGCATCTACTACAATGTTATTCTTCCCTTTCACATATTCAATATCAAAATCAAAATCTTGGATATTGCTTATCCACTTTTGTTGCCTTTCATTGAGATCCTTTTGAGCGAGGAAGTGCCTTAGACTATTGTGATCATTTTTCACCACAAACTTGTTTCCCACCAAGTATTGTCTAAACTTGGCCAATGCATGCATGATGGCCAACATTTATTTTTCATAGATGGAGTAAATATTTTCATGTGGCTTCAACTTTCTGCTCTCAAAGGCTATAGGGTGTTGGCCTTGATTTAGGTCAGCCCCTATCTCTTCACCTGAAGCATTACATTCCAAAACAAAAGGTTTAGTAAAATCAGGTAATGCAAGTATTGGACAACTACTCATTACCTCTTTCATTTTTTGTAAGGCCTTTTCAGCCTCTTCATCCCACTTGAAAGCATCTTTCTTTGTCAAATCATTGATTGATGAAGTCAATTTGGAGAAGCCTTTCACAAACTTCCTATAATAGGTGCATATTCCGATGAAGCCTCTTAATTATGTGATGTTTTTTGGTGATGGCCATTCAAGGATAGCCCTTATCTTTTCCATGTGCACTTTCACTCCTTCTTGTCGAATAATGTACCCAAGATACAAGAGTTACTTCATCCCAAATTCACATTTAGACAACTTAGCAAACAAGGACTGTTCATGAAAAATTTTCAGAACAACCTCTAAATGATGCAAATGCTCTTCCCAAGTTTTGATATAAATGAGAATGTCATCAAAGAAAACCAAAACAAATTTTATGAGCTGCTTGCAAAAGATCCTACTCATGCATGCTTGGAATGTGGTTGGAGCATTAGTTAACCCAAAAGGCATAACAAGAAACTCAAAGTGGCCATAGTGGCATCTAAAAGCAATCTTTTGCACATCTTCTTCCTTCATTCGAATTTTATGGTAACCTGATCTAAGATCAATTTTGGAGAAATATTTTGCCCCAAATAGCTCATCCATGAGCTCATAAATTCTAGGGATAGGATACATATTCTTGATTGTCTTCTTGTTCAAAGCTCTAAAGTCTTTGCACATCCTCAAGGTTCCATCTTTTTTCTTCACCAACACTATTGAAGAAGCATAAGGGCTAGAGCTTGGTCTAATGAGTCCCAACTCTAGGAGTCCTTGGATGGCCTTTTCAATTTCATCTCTGAATTTTTTTGGATGTCTATAGGGTGGCATTTGGATAGATGAAGTACCCTCCTCCAAAACAATGTTGTGCTCAACCCCCCTATCAAGTGGTCTACCATGTGGAAGATCTTCAAAGAATTTTTCATATTTTTGTAGGAGTTGCTCTATCTCCTTTGCATGTTCAAAAACCTTTATGTTTGGATTGGGAGAAGTGATGAAACATTCAACAGCCCATTCAATGTCTCCATGCCTCAATATGGATCTCATACTATGGGAGGTCACTACTTGATTCGGATAGGTGTGCTGCCCTCTCACAACCCTTAGTATTCCTTTCGAATCTTGGAATTTCATTTCAGGAATTTGATAGTTCACTGTATGCTCCCCTATAGAGTACAACTCTTGCACTCCCAAAACCAAATTAGTATCACCAACATCAACCACATAAAATCTATTAGAAAAAGTATAGTTACCTATGGTGATTTGCAGCTTTGGAACCCATGTTTTGCACTCCATAGTGTTGTGACCTAGAATGACAACTATAAAGCCATCGAATGATTCAGTAGGTATCTTCCTTATCTACACCATGTATGCATCAATGAAGTTATGTGTGGATCCTCCATCTACCAAAACTGAGGCCCTTTGTCCTAGTACCACACCCTTGCATCAAATAGTGTGATAACGAGGCACTGCTGAAAGTACTGTCATTCTTACTTTGTCAGGTGAGGGTTGATTTTCTTCTTGTTTCCCTTCTTCTGTTGTATCATATCCCTCTTCCTTATCTGAAATGTGTCATTCTTCCTCCATACCCCCTTCATACTCATCATTATCATAAAATACTTCAATGTATTGAGATTTTCCCTTAGTACGTTTATGCCCCGATGCCCATGGTTGAAAGCATGTGTAGCACAATTTTTTTCTTCTAAGTTCTTCCCTGTTTAGTCCCTATTTCTTATTCTTTTCAAATGCATCCTTTTTCCAAGGCGTCTTTTCAAATGTATCTATTTTCCAAGGCTTCTTTTCAAATATGAAGTTAGGCTTGGGAGGAAACCTTGTTCTAGGAAGCACATTTTGGAGATCTCTAGTCAAGCTCATAGCATCCTTTAATGTAGTTGGTTTGTGGGCTTTAACTAAACCTTTTAAGGGTTCATCCAAACTTTCAGTACAACAATACTAACCTTCCTATAGATACATCAACCACCTTAACTGATAATTTTTGAAATTCCATCATATAATCAGCAGGGGTTCCCACTTGTTTTAATTGGGCTAGTTCTTTGAAAGGTAATTCTGGGTCCTTTTGCTCAAATCTCTCTAATACCCTGTCAACAAATTCTCCATAGGTATTAACCTGATCATGTCCCAATGTTTTTAGTCCATGGAACCACCATTCATTGGCATCTCCTTCTAGATGCAAAATAGCCATTTTTAATGCATCCTCTTCCACCATTGGATTCAGCTGTAAATGCACATCTAGTTTTTGCACCCAAGTGTTAGAAGAACTTTGAGAGGAACCATCAAAAGTGGGAAGTGGCATTTTACCAATAGCACAATTTAATTCTTTGTTCTAGAATGGAGCCCTATTATCCTCCCTCTTTTTGAGTTTGTTTGAGACAGTACAGTATTGGTCAAATGATAGAGTCATTCTACAATCTTCACTAAACCTTTTCCATTCTTTTACCACTTCATTCATATCAAATTGGGTGTTAGGATCTTCTTTGGGAACAAGAAATTTACGTGTAGTATGCTTTAGTGTGATATGAAATTCATTAGGTCTATTATGGGGTTCGGTGCTTGAGAAAATATGCTCACCCATTGTCTTCTTTTCTTATGAATGTGAACTACTGCTGCCTCCTATTACTCCTTTGCTTCCAAGTTGGCTAGCCATCAATTCGAATCCTTTCATTAGCTACTTGGTCATGTCTTCAAAGAGGGGTTTTATGAGTTTAATATATTCCTCACTATCATCTAAAGTTCCCTTTTCATCCCTAGCCATGGTTTCCTAAAAAAAATTCTCTTCTTCTCCTACTTTTTCCTCTTCAACAAAAACACCTTCAATTTCAGGTTCTAAGGGTGGTGGTGTTAGGAACCCATGTCTTTACTTTGTTAGTATATTGTTGTTGGACGCATATGCTTTGTAAGACATCCCGTAGTATTTGTTGATCCATAGTTTGTGTTATTGTTGTTGGGCACATATGCTTTGTAAGTCGCTCGTGGTATTTGTTGACCCATAGTTTGTATTGGCCCATGGTTTTGACCCATAGTATTGGCGCCTAGACTTGGTATATAAGTGTGCATTGAGGCCAATGAAGGCACCGTGAATTTATTTGTATTGAGCTTTCCCAAAGGAGGTTGCTCCCTCGAAGTGGCCTGCGATCATTAAAGTCATTTTGAGTTATGTTATTACTATTATCTTGTGTATTTTCATTAATTAATTGTTGCAAGCTCTTCACATCTGGTATCAGATCACTTTCTTGGGCTCGTTGGGTGAAATTTTTGTCAATGTTTTTCGTATCTGTTGCAGATTCGGATCTGGGAATAATCCCTATCTGCTTAACTGTGGGAAGTACTTGGGAATAAGCCCTAAAAATCATTTTGAGGAGTACCACAAGAACCCCAAAGTAGCTGACCCATTGAGAGGACCTGCCAGTGAAAAGGGCAACGACCCCTACCTGATTGACTAGTTCGCACTTGTAAGGTAAACCAAGAGCTTTCATTTGTGGCAAAACGGTTATCAATTTTACCTGAGCCATGAAGGGGTACTACTTCAATACACAAGTCGTCAGACATCATTGGTGGCCGGTGAATCCCCTGAACCATTAGGAAGCCGAACATACGGGGTCCATATCTATTTTCAGCTGATAAATCACAGATTTCCTTTGTCCAGAACTGTTGCCAATCACTTCCATGCCATTTCATATCTATCTGTTGTCGATCGCTTCTGCGTCGTTTCAGATCTATCTTTTGTCGATCCCTTCCATGTCGTTTCAGATCCATCTGTTGCCGATCCCTTCCGCGCCATTGCAGATCCATGTATTTTCAATCCCTTCTGTGCTGTAGTAGATCCATTCTGGAAAAAAAAAAAAAAAAAAAAACTTCCCTTGTATAAAATTCCCTTTTTACGCCATATCTCCCTTTTTTTCACTCTGTTTCCCGTGAAACTTCCCTGAAACCCCTGTCATCCCATTCTGCATCTTTCATTCTTAAGGACCCTATCCCGAATTCCACTTCCCAAAGCCAGAAATCTAACATTTGTCTATTTTTAGGGTTTGCCATAACTTATTTAATTTTCCCCCAATCGCCTTCAAATTTTGCCACCGTGTTCATTTCCTATTTCTGTTTCTTTGTCCCTCTCTGACAAATTTTCTCGTTCTTTCGCCCCTCTTCTGAAATCCCCATTTTCTGCTTCCCTGTCCATTTGAAAGTGTCCAAAACCTAGTCAAACCCCAATTACCCATCAAAGTTTTTCCCAAATCCAAATTTCCCTTTACTAACTAAGCTTCTGTTTGTGTTTTTCTACCCATTAAAAAACCATGGAGGAAGCACTTGCAGCCATCCAAACCAAACTCCAGGATCTGGATAAAAATTTTCTTGGCCTCCATCTTGAGCATTCATCCATGAACAACAAACGACAGTCCGAGTCTTCATCAGAGAATGGGTTCTCTTCTTTTAGCAATTTTCGTGGTCCGAAGCTTGATTTTCCTCGCTTCAATGGTATTGATCTGACTAGCTGGCTCTATCGTGCAGAACAATATTTCAATTTGCATAATAACTTTGATGCCACTAAAGTTCCACTTGCATCCTTTCACTTGGAACATGAAGCTCTTCAATGGTACCGTTGGTACATCAAGGCTCATGAAGAGCCAAAATGGCCAGATTTTTGCTAGCTCCTTTTGCAACGATTTGGTCCTAGTGCTTTTGATGACTTCACAGGAGCCCTCACTAAACTTCGCCAAATTGGCACTGTGAGAGAGTATCAGACAGAATTTGAGAAACTAACCAATCACACAGAAGGATTATCTGATGAATTCTACAGGAGTTGTTTTATTAGTGGTCTTAAGGATTAAATCCACTCAGAGGTTAAAATGTTCTGCCCCAACACAATGATGGAAGCCCTGGGGTTGGCTATGTTGGCATAAGAGAAGATTGCAGCCCAACAATACTCCAAACCCACTTTTGTTCCCTTTCGAAATATGGATTCTCAATCACCTCCCATCCCGCCAGCTCCTCAACCAACTCCTATCAAGCATTTGTATGAAACAGAGATGCAGGCATGCAGAGAAAAAGGGCTTTGTTATAATTGTGATGAGAAATTCACTCGGGGCCATATATGTGTTCAACAAAAGCTCTATCTCTTGGCTATGGATTCTTTGCCTGCCTTTGAAATTGGTGAAGAAGCTTCAGATACAATGGATGATCGGGTCAACATTTAGGAGCCGCCTATTGACCCTCTATCTCAGGAAGACCACCCAGAGATATCTCTCCATGTTTTAGCTGGAGTCACCACCCCCCAAACAATGTGGGTCAGGGGTTACTTCAAGAAGCTCTCTCTTACCATACTCATTGATTCTAGTAGAACTCATAACTTCATTGACCCTCGAATCGCCAAATAGGCTGATTGTTTTATCCATCCTTGCTCCAACTTTGAATTCATGGTTGCGAATGGGGGCACCTTACCTTGCAAGGGGAAGTGTCACAATGTGTCTATCTCTATGGAAGATTATATCTTGCGTTCTGACATGTTTTCCTTGGCCTTAGGAGGATGTGATGTGGTTTTGGGTGTTCAATGGTTACGCACACTTGGACCCATGTTATGGGATTTTGCTAAACTTTGGATGCAGTTTTCAGTCAATGGGCAAAAACAAAAATTTACAAGCTTACCACTAGGGTCTCTCCACATCATTAGTTCAAATCGCCTGAAAAAAATACTTAAAAAGAATTCACATGGTGTCATCGCTCAGCTCCATTCCATTCAGATGCACCCATCAACGGTCTCCACTACTCCCTTGGATCTCCAACCAATTTTGGATAGATATGCCGGTGCCTTTGCTGAACCAGTGGGATTGCCGCTTTCACAAGACCTTTGCGGTAAGAATTTAGTTGCCTCTACATCTATGAAGGAAATGATGGCTATTTTGCATGTAGTACATACGTGGCAGCCATACCTATTAGGGAATTCTTTCTGCATCAAGACTACTCACGAGAGTCTAAAATATTTCCTAGAAAAATGGGTCTCCTCATCCGCACAGCTGAAATGGATTCGAAAACTCCTGGGTTATGCCAATGATATCACTTACATGAAGGATCAAGACAATTTGGTGGTAGATGCTCCTTCTCGCACAATTGATTCCCCCGTTTCTCTTTCAGCTATTTCTCTGCTTGTTCCAAATTGGTTGCAATCTATTCAATAGGGCTATGTCTTCTCTGAACTCCATGCATCTCCATTGGTCAGGCACTCTGGGTTCCTCCAAATGTATGAGCAGGCACAACATATCTTATTTTGGTAGGGAATGAACAGGCCAATTCAACAGATGGTGGTTGAATATGATACCTTCCAGCTCCTTCCAGGATTGCTCAAACCTGTACCCATCCTTCCACGGATCTGGACAGATATGTCTCTGGAACTCATTGAAGGGCTCCCTAAATCTGGAGGGCATGCTGACATTACCAATAAATGTTTGGAAACTTATTTTCATTGCTTCATCTCCAAACAACAACCTCTGTGGGTGAAGTGGCTCCCTCTTGCTGAATGGTGGTACCCTACTGCATCTAAAATTACTCCATATGAAGCAATCTATGGTTAGGCAGCACCATTTCTTCTTCCATGCACCCTCAAAAATGCACCAATTCAGGAAATTGACACGGTTCTTCGAAACCATGATCAGATTCTTCGCATTTTGCAGGACACGCTTCACATGGCTAGAATTCGAATGAAACAACAAGCCAATCAACACCATTTCAAGCACACTTTTGAAGCAGTTGATATGGTTTTTATTTGTCTAAAGCCTTCCAAGTAATCTTCCCTGAAAATCAAAGGGATTCTGCTTATCTCTCGCTCTATCATAGAGGTATTCATTCAATGGCATGATAGTCAACCAGAGGCTACTACATGGGCACCACTCCTTCAGATTCAACATCAATTTCCACATCTAAAGCTTTGAGGAAAAAGCTTTTTCTAAGGGAGAGGGGATGTTAGGAACCCATGTATTTACTTTGTTAGTATATTGTTGTTGGACGCATATGCTTTGTAAGACGTCCCATGGTATTTGCTGATCCATAGTTTGTGTTATTGTTGTTGGGTGCATATGCTTTGTAAGTCGCCCGTAGTATTTGTTGACCCATAGTTTGTATTGGCCCGTGGTTTTGACCCATATTATTGGCACCTAGACTTGGTATATAAGTGTGCGTTGAGGGAAATGAAGGCATTGTGAAGTTATTTGTATTGATCTTACTCAAAGGAGGTTTCCCCCTCGAAGTGGCCTTCAATTAATAAAGTGATTCTGAGTTCTGTTATTATTGCTATCTCGTGTATTTTCATTAATTAATTGTTGCAGGTTCTTCACAGGTGGATTATTACTTTGACTCCTTGTATTCATGAATAGTTAACCAAATCAGGTTCCAAGACCATGCTTTGATACCACTTGTAATGTCCCTTTTCTATTTTTATTAAAATGGTGAATTTTTAAACTTTTTCCACTAGTTCAACCTTTGACTATTCTTGGGTTGTTGACCTCCAAATGGATCCAAATGCTCCCAAATTGTCACAGAAGGTGTATGAATGGTTTTAGTACATAAATATTAGGTGCAGGGATGCTTCAAACTCTTCAATTGGCCTATGAAACTCTCCTTTAAGTTCTGGCCAAAGTAGGGATCTTAACTAGCAATTTGGGGTTCAAATCCCCCTAGGATAAGTGATGAAGATGGATCTCCAAATGGTACTGAACCCTCTCAAATTTTTGGACAGATGTAGGGGACATCAAGGGGACATCAATAGGGTCTCATATACATCTCCATTCAATTTATTAGGTCTTCTACAACACTCTCAAAATCAGAAGCAAAATACTAGTTTCGACCCTGGGGGAAATGATGGGCAATCTTCTCCAAATGCTTTAAAAATGAACAATATGACTCCCAAATATTATACGCTGAACATTAAAGTTGTAGAAAATATAAATAACAGTCCATACATCACTAATCCATCAATAGTTCACTGGTCCATTCGAATGTACATCAACACATTATTGGCATACATCAACATATTGGGGAAATTGGCACCATTTGCTCATTAATAATCAGATTTACAAATTTTCACTTGGAATATCGACCTGAAGTTGTTATGAATATTAATAATAGCATCATATGATAAAACAATGGGGCATTAGAAGCTACCCCAAATAGAACAATAACTCACCCAATGCGCCTCTCCTCAAGGATCATGAATATGCCAAGAAAACTGGAAATGGTTGGAGGAATGAGCTGAACTAAGAGTGACCACGAGCTACCCTGTAGCTTACACCTACAACAAAATACTCCATTTAAGATCTCATGAAAGGTATGAATGGACTTTCCCACTACCAACTAGGATGGGAATCTTTCACCCTCAAAATTGGCTAAGGCAAGTAGAGAAGCACTCCACTAGCACTCTTCACAAATGCAAATTCTGAAAATGATCAAAAGCCTCTCTCTTAATTCATCCCTGTATTTTATAAACATCCTTATTCTTCTAAGGTTCCAATTCCTTCCAAATATTCCAAGCCAATTCGAATTAGGGAGTGATTCAAGTTTAGCCACATGTCTTCCACTTCCTAGCCTTCCACCTTCCACCAATTCAAGTAGGCATCTCCTGGACTTCTCTAACTCCCTTGAGTGCTCACGTAGATGCTATTTTTGGGTCAGACATGTCATATTGGTCATATGTCAACCCTCAAGTCTGCAATTTGTCATAGGTGTCATAGCATCTTCATAATTATTGTCATAGATGTTAGGGAATCTAGTCCAAGTGTCCAAGAACCTCTCATTTGACTCTTCCTCTTCCATGGGAGTTACACTTCCATCCAAATTTGACCTATGATGCACATTTCCAAGTGTATGAGCCTTCTAACTCCTCCCAAGAACATTATACTTCCCATGGATTCAAAATTGCAAGAGGAGGATGCCAGTGGAATAGAAATTCTAGCTTATGTGGGTCCCACAACCTCCATGTGTCTTCATGATCAATTGCCACTTTGATTTTCCCTTGTATTTATTTATTCATCTCCTTTATTAAATATTTATGCTATTCTAATGTCCAAACATCATTTATTAGTCCCCTTATTCCAAATTCCAATGTCTCCATCCAACCTAGGGAACTAGTAGGATTGGTGGAATTTCCCTGTCATGAATTTAATTGAATGGGGGCATTACATTGTTGGGGTGTTAGTGCATCCCAGTCAATTGCATCTAACAAAATTATCTTGTGGTTGGTGCCACTTTGGGTTGTAGCCCATTCTGGAGATTAAAGTCTCCAATTATAAAAAGTTTACCAAGCTTATATCTTTTCTCTTGTAATGTGTTGATGACAATGTGTCTTGCTTAATGAATGACATGTGATATAGTTTATTAATGAATATTATATTGAAGTGAATTTGTAATTAATGATATAAGATTTGAGAGAAGAAGTTGAAATTGTTAATAAGTGCAAGCTCACTGATTCACCCCCCCTCTCAGTGAGCCATTGTGTCTAACATCTTGGTGGTGAAGGAGGTCAAAAAAGATGTGGTAGTTCATCTGAGCAACAAAGTAAGTAGTGTGTCTGCAAAGGAGGGGAACCTAGTCCCTTGGGGTTTGGGGGATGATGTAAAATACATCATGCCATTGGGTTGGCTTCACAAGCATTGGCTGGAAATTTTTAGGGTAAAAGAATGTGTGGGAAAAGAACATAGGGTTTGGTTGAGTCAAGTCTAGAAACCAAGCCTAGGTTATAGTCCATAGTTCCTTCTCCTAGCCAAATGGTGGATGGTTTTTTTTTTTCCAATTCGCAATAGACGTGGAAAAAATATTGGTGTTGGGATTCAATTTCCAATTTCCATTTTAGTTTTTTTTCAAATCCCTTATTGCTTGGGTGGATGTAAATTTCATTAAGGGGATTGATAGTAGGGAGGAATTAACACATGCTAAATAACAAATTTTAAAAATTTTAGTTTTGGAATTTCATATACAAAGATTTTTAATTTAGGGAAACATAAAAATTTATATTTTTAATGATGAAATGAGGCAAGGATTTCGATGCTTACCTTTCCAATCCTCCTTGCAAGATGAAATCTCCCTTGTTGAGCTTTGAATTTGGCCTCCCTTCACTTCTCCAATGCATTTTTCCAAGCCACAATTGGTCGAGCATTCCAGTTTTGAGTGGGTAAACAGTGGCCGCAGTCTGCAGGCAGTTTATTTCTTTTGGTTATATTTTAACCAAAACACGCGCACATTATAGTGATATATAATGCGTGCGCTTTATGTATCACTATAACACGCACACGTTTTTGAATCCTATTCTACATGTTAATTGACATGGCGAGGTCGGAGTCCGCCCATGCCTAGTTCTAAGTAATGTGAGCGCATTTTGAATTTACTAAATTCTAGTGCATTTTGCGAATGCATGATTGCACCTAAAGGGTCCCTCAACTTCGT
Organism: Larix kaempferi; assembly: GCA_027924585.1. Classification (NCBI taxonomy): domain Eukaryota; kingdom Viridiplantae; phylum Streptophyta; class Pinopsida; order Pinales; family Pinaceae; genus Larix; species Larix kaempferi. The sequence continues at coordinate 9,376,172 of BSBM01000549.1, read as the reverse complement.
GTGAGGGTCCATATATATTTATACTCAACTCCATCCCACTCGGCTTGTCCTCCAGGAGCTTCGGTTGTTTCTAGGCATGGTCATACTACGTCAAATACTTCACGTGGCCCTCTTCATCATGTTGCTCCACCTGGAATTCTGCAACTATCGGCATAATTGCTTCTCTAACTGTTCCAACTACTCCAAAGGCTCGCTTCCTCAAGACTCTATCTGTCTCCATCGGTCGTCGATCCTCGACTTCTTCTCCATTCGGTTGGCATCACCTTCAACCATCTTCACTGCATCTCGTCGCCTCTGGTCGATCACGCTCGGTCAAAATTATTACGAATTTATCGTATCCCATCAATTGTCACCCTTGTTCCTGGAGGTCATCGACTCTCTACCACTTCTATTTTTGGGCCTTGATTCCCCTGCATCACTTCATCTATGTGGTGTCATGTGTCACCACTAGTTAAATTATTATCTTCTAGTTTTTTAATAATGTTTTCCATCCAATTGCCATGATTTCAATAATAATTCATACAAAGTTGATCTAATACATTGATTTTACAATGATCATGTACATTGATTTTAATAATGATACGCAATGTAAACTATCCTCTATATAAACTTAGACAATGATTTACAATCAACAAAGCAATGATGCATTGCTTTGATTTAAAAAATAATACATAGCAAAATATCCATTGGATTGAGTGCAAAAGAATATTAAACATTAATTTTTTTATTGATTTTCACAATAATATAATGTAAACTATCTTATAAATGTTGCATGAAAAAATATCCAATAAATTGACTGTTGATTTAAACCAGCATAGATCCATCTTAAACCTGTATCTAGCACCGAGAGGGATCCAATTTCTTGAGGTGTATTTATTTTTTTAAATTTAAACTCAAGAAATTTGATCTCTCTTGATTGATAGATGCGGGTTGAAGTTTTAAGTTTTTATTTTATAAACGAACATCTATTTTTTAATTACTTTTCATAATATTTTATTTTACAAACTTTACTTCACATTACAACATCTCCCCCATACTTTTTTTAAATACTTTTCATAATTTTTTATTTTATGAGCCGACATGAATTTTTTTAATTATGTTTTAATTATTTTGTTACAAACGTTATATCATATCAGGTTACATCACGTTACAACATCTTCCCCATACTAGGGTGTAGATCACCTCGTTTAGCTGGATGCAACTATGATATTATACCAACAATGTTATGCATCTACCTCAATAATGATCTACATCACAAAACTATTTTACAATGCAATATAAGTTAAAAGTCGTTATATGTCTCATCATTATGATTTCCATATTAAAAATAAAATAGAAGATTCATCATGCTTTAAAATGTTAATATATACACATTGTATTGCTTTCAATAATAATTCAAAATATAAAAATAGAACATCTAAAAATATAATATAAGCCAATCTCTCCTTGTGTTGTGACATGATGGAAAGCTGCCTGGAAACTGGGTGGCTTGCTATTGCTCAAATAACGTTTAGCTTCATCGTAACACGAAACTCTAAGCTTGCTCAAACTCTAAGCTTGCTTTGAGAAGAATTAAATTCATTAAAATATAAAAATTTATTTTAAAAATTTAAATACACTTTAAATAGGGAAAATCTATTATGGCAATGTACCTTTAATTAAGAGCATCATCTAACATAACGTGTTCTGGAGAGAGATATTAATTTATGAAACCCAGTCGTATTTCAAACATTGGAAGTAAATATGTATTTAGTGGTTATCATCAAGATTTTGCGTTGAAGTATTTAGATCAATTTAGCTTTGGTAGTTGAGAGTTATTGTTTGAATAAATATATTCACAATTTACAACAATTAAGAATAACAAATATTCATATTAATTCAAATTAAATTATATATAGATTTTTAAAAAATTTATTTTTAAATATTTAAATTTTATAAAAAAATTCAAAAAAAAATATTAAATTTAAAATATATGTATATTAAAAAAAAAAGTCTATAACAATTTAATAAATAATATAACTTCAACATTTAACACATTAGCGAGTGAACTTTGAATGTTTTCATAACATTTTTGAACATAATCTATGGATATCAATAATGAATTACTTTGTTAAAAAAATGGCCATATACCATACAGTATACTGTTATAATTTCCAAAAAATATCTTATATAAGAATGTGAGAACTATTTTATTACAGCATTATTTACTATATACAACATTAATTGAACTCAAAATTTAGAGTTACATTATTATACCTAATCAAGTTCATAACTTACTTATTTTGTTTATATTTTATTGTTCTTTAAGTGTTTATGTATTAAATGTTGCTTAATTCATTAAAAGGTCTAAATAAACTATATGTAAATTAAATACATATTTTCCATTTTGATTTATTTATGGATTTTAATAATCATACATTAAATTGAATGAATAAAACAAAAAATGAGTTATAGAATTAAATTGTAATGCATGGTTTAAACATTTAGACATAAATAAGTTAGATTTGTTGGTAGAAGCCATTGATTATAATAAAGAAATAAAAAAAAATAAAATAAACATCATTAATATCAATTCAAATTAAATAATATCACATAAAATATATATTTTTCATTTTGATATATTTATTAATTTTAATAATTATCCATTAAATTGAATGCATAAATACTAATAAAAATTATATGAGTTATAGAATTAAATTGTAATGCATGCTTTAAACATTTAGACATAATTAAGTTTGATTGATTGGTTGGTAAAAGTTATTGATTGTAATTAAAAAAATAAATAAAATAAATTTAGACATTATTAATATTAACTCAAATTAAATAATATGACATAAATTAAAACCATTTTTACTTAATATAATGGAAAAACATTATATAAATTCAAATTATTAATATCAATTCAAACTAAATAGCATTATATAGATTTTAATTATTTATTTATTATTAGTAATCAAATAAGAAAGCATATATAAATTGATTAAAATATATTAATGAAATAATTAATATTTTATATTTAAAAATAAGTGACTTTTTTTTAATTTTAATTAAGATAAAGATATTTTCTACTAAATAATGTTTACAAATCTATAAGTTATTATTTGATATTTAAAAAAAAATTATATAGAATATGTATTAAGTATTTCTATTTTATATAATAAAATTATAAAAAAAAATACCAATAAATAAAGTGAATAATATACAACCTAAAACACCCTGACACTACCTTAAAATAAATTTTATTAAGCACGCAATTTTTCTTTTCAAATTATTTCTCTTAAATCTTTAAAACCTTTATTAATTTTACTGCCACATAACATGTCCAACCATGAATTTATAATAAATATTTTATAGTAAACTATTCATAATTCTTGTTATATCACACAATAAAAGTTTTAGTAATAATTTACGGGAGAGGTTAACATCTCTCAATTTTGATGCCTATTGTTACTATATTTGTAAAAAAATAATTATGAAGTTTGTAATTAACTATGGTGAGGAGCTCAAGGCCAAGGCCCCACCATTGGACCTCGAGCTAGTGTCATGTTTAAAAGTGTTAGTTTAAGCCTAGAAGATTAAAATATTGTTAAGGCGACTAAATGCTAAAGTCGACGATGACCTAGTTCACTTTGATACCGTAGGTAATTAGGGTAAAGAAGTCTAGTGATGATCTTTCGTTAAAAACACAATTTTTGAGAATGCCACCTAAGGTAAAGTCAACCATAAGCTAAGTGACTAGGCATATATTATATATATATTTCGGAGAAGGTCAATAATTGTGATAAAATTATTCAGATATTATAAATATATATGTATGTCTTACATGTATGAAAAGATTTATAAATAAAAAATAAAAATTGTTGATAACTATTAATAGATAGTTACATATATTCTTATAATACTTGTTGGATTAATATATATATATATATAATATGTGGAAAAAGGTATTAGTGTGTATATATGGCAAAATATGTTTATATAAATATACACATTATGGTGTCAGGATGGTTTAAAGAGATGTATGTTATTACCAAAGTGTATATTATATAGTACGAATTTGAGAGAATGTAATAATATGGCTACACTAAAACATGTGGACATATTCATATCATGAATTAAATGAGGATATGAATTTGTACATATGAGTTAACAATGGACTTATTTAAAATAAGTTAAGATAATCTATGTATGCATATTCAAATACGATGGGGACACATCCTAGTAATATAATGGTGTGAGTATTATTAAGTTATGGGTATATTCTAGTACAACGAGGTACCTATTATACTTAGTTACAAATTATATATATATAAAGGAGCCTTATCACATAATTGAGGATTGGTAATGTTAACTTCGTGCTCGTCATTTGTTCCTTAGATGGAGCATCCTTATGTAGGTGTCACGACATCTGGCCCACGTTTAACTACCACCATCGAGCTTATATGAGGAGTGTAGAGAGTTGGAAGGGGACTGCCAATGATGAAGGCGAGATCCCTGTTGAAATGAAGGATGGGGAACTCGGTAGCTGGGTGGAGATTTCAATGATCGATTTGGGAAGAAAAGGGGGGATCTCGGAAATCTAAGATAGGGATCTGTTATTATCTTTTATTTATAGGCAAGGGGAGTCAAGAAGGGCTTTGCAGACAGCTGCTTTTCGTTGCCATCGGATCTCTCTCCCGTAATTGAAGAAGGTGATCCTGGTAATCGTTTCATACTCAGATTGGATCGCATGTAGTCGAGGTTACTTCCAGCGTTGGTAGGTATGCTATCAGTTTCTTTTTCAAGTATGTAAATCCTGTATAAGTCATTTAACACTTAGATAACTCCGCACTTTGAGTTTAAAGCGGTAACAGGCTCATCGCATCACATAAGATGCGATCTAGGTATTAATTATCACTCTTGTAGTGTAGTTTAATGGTATTATTTTAACATCTGGAGGGATGGCTCATGGACAGAGCGTGATCCCCACCTCTGAAAAATCTAATTTGTATTTTGGTATCTCCGTGGAAGGATCCACGCATTTCCTGTTCTATTGAGTTATGTTATTATTTAAGATCTGGAGGGATGACTCTGTAGGGAGTCTTATCCAGCTGTTAAATTTTATTTCGTTTCAGTTAGATGGGAGTGGGACGATCCGTACAAGATCGAATCTGTAGAGATCCATTAATTCCAAATGTTGTAGTTTCTCTTTCGTTCTGCAAGGCTGGTATGGTTCATATAGTTGTATTTCTTGCATTTCTAGGATTTTGCAGACGCCCAATCCGCAGTGATCCTTTAATTCTGGATGACGCAGCTTGCTTTATCATTCACATAACTGGAATCGTATTTTGTTGGATATCTCTGGATTTATATCATGTAGGATTATTCGTTGTATTGCCTCGAATTCCTAAGTATCAATACCACAATCTCTGTTCCAAATCGAAACGACCGAACGACCGAACAACCGATTGTTTTTATCTACACTAACGAGTTTAGTATACCTTACCTCTACGATAAAGTAATGCACTGTAGGGTTCACCTCCGATCAAGATTGATTATTTCAATCGGCTGGTTGCTTAAATGAATTCATGGTATTATATCATTTGATGGCTAGTTTTATTTCTATTACCACTGCGTGGAGATAATACACCACAGAGCCTCACCTCTGCTCTAGATCGAAGAAATCGATCAGCCGTCTGTTTACATGACTGCGATTCATTTTTCACCGGTAATAGTAGATCCAATCCCTGGTTCAATTGAATCGACCTCTAGCGTTGAGGAAGATGTGTTTTTCACCTTGCAATGCGAATAGCTAGTTTTCCAGAGATGCGTGAGGTTTAAATCTGCTTTAGCTACATTACCTCTGTGTTCTGTTTAAAAGTTATGCTGAAGGAAAATCGTAGCCCACCCCTGGCCTTGTTTGATTTCCATAGATCTCTATTGTTTAAAGTGTAGATGAAAACGGTGGTCTGTAGGAAAGTTTGATTTCTATCTAAAGCTATTTATATAGAGAGCCAATTGATTTCCAATAATCATATATAAGTGTTATATATATATTCCTAATATAAGTCTTAAAGAAATGGGAGGTGTAGTATAGTTTTAATATGGAAAAGTGTTATATATATTCTTAATGTAAGCCTTATAGAAATGAGAGGTGCCGTATAGTTTTAATATAGAAAAGTATATATAAATTATTAATATTGAAAAGTGTTTACATACATTTAAGAAAGGAGAGACGTATTTAGTTGTAATCTTGTTATTTTTGCTTACTAATAAAAGTTGAACATAGCTTTGTGGACTAGCCCGTGTACGGGTGAACCACGTTATCTTTGGTCTCTTCTTTTGTTGTGTCTCTTTTTGTGGGATCAAATCATCTGCGTATTACAATCATTTCTTTTTTATTTTTATTTAGACAAAACAATTAATTAATGATAAATTATGAGATGATTAAATATCGCTTTTTATTTTAAAGCAGTAAATTTAAATGCTGAAACCTCATACTTAATTAATTGCAAAGCAGAACATTAATAAATATCGGAGATGATTAAATATCGCTTTTTATTTTAAAGTAGTAAATTTAAATGCTGAAACCTCATACTTAATTAATTGCAAAGCAGAACACTTTTTATTTTAAAGCAGTAAATTTAAATGCTGAAACTTCATACTTAATTAATTGCAAAGCAGAACATTAATAAATATACAGTACGGGAACCATAAACTAATAAATATACAGTACCGGAACCATAAGCTCGAGTACCAAACGATCTAATACTTAAGGTGACATATGACAAGTCAAAAGCCCTGTGACATTTCCACTTGGCAAGCAATATTTAGGATTTTTAGAATTTTAGATTTTTTATTTAATTTTTAATTTGGAAAAATAGGAGGAAAACCAGATAAAAATTGTCATGTCAAGATTTTTGTGCAATCAAATAACAAATAAATTTAATTTTTATTTTTAAAATAGTCAATAAAAAATAAGGATTATATAATTTATAAAATTTAAAATATAATTTTTTATTTATTTTAAAGTCAATTTAATAATTAAAATTCATAAAACTATAAACAACTATATAAAAATTTAGAACCAAAATTTATAAATTAATAAAAAATGAAATCCAAATCAATTGATATATACTCTGCGGGTATAATAATTTGATTAATTAATTCGTAAGATGTAGAAGTCGCGGTCGAAAATCTAACCATGAAACAACTTCAAAATTATAGATTTCCACCTTGATTTAAAACATTGAACACAAACAACCAACTTTAGATAATAATACTATCCATGTCTCCATTATTTTCAATGTCACTTTTCTCTTTCAAATCAAGTACCTACATTATTTTTTCAAATATGCTATAAGCTACTTTGTCTTTCTACATTCTTGCGAGTCAAACCGGAGATATTACTTGTATAGCTACGAGAGCTCTATATCACTTGTATATATCTAAACGAGAGCTCTATATCACTTGTATATATCCTTTCATTTAGATATATTTAGCTGTCACGCTCGCAGAAGTCGAAGTTGTAGAGATGAGAATCCAGGCGAGGCCGCGCCATTGCAACGAGAGGGTTTGTTTTGGGGGTCGACAACCCAAACGTCTCGCCCATATCCAACTCCTCCGGGATCTGCTCATCAGGCAGATACCAGTGGAATCCATGGATCAGATTGGCCAAACCCAAATGAACTACTTTCAGCCCCAGATTATACCCCGGACACATCCTCCTCCCGGTCCCGAATGGCAGGAGCTCGTAATCTCTGCCCTTCACGTCCAACGCGCTTCCTTGAAATCTCTCAGGTCGGAACTCATCGGGCTTCTCCCAAAAACCGGCATCTCGAGCGATAGTCCACACGTTAACGTACAACCTCGTATTCGCAGGAATGTCGTAACCGGCGACGTTGCAGGGCTCCGTGGAGAGACGGGGGACGAGCAAGGGCGCCACCGGGTGGAGCCTCATCATCTCCTTCACGATCGCCTGAAGATACTCCAACCCAGGAATGTCCTTCTCCTCCACCCACCGCTCTCTGCCCACAACTCTGTCCAGCTCTTCCGTCGCCTTTTCGAAGGTTTCCGGTTTTTTCAGCAGCTCGGCCAACGCCCACTCTACGAGCGTGGCAGAGCTCTCGGTGCCGCCCGCTATGATGTCCTGCATACAGACAATTCAAACGGTTCAAATAATTAAAAAAGATTTGTAACGACATAAAAGAGCAGAGAAACGAGAAAAGTTGTAAGTGCGTGCCTGTGTGAATGCTTTGACTTTGGTTCTACTCAGATTCAACTGGGGATCGTCGGCTTGCTGCAGCAGAACGTCTACCATATCCTTGGCCACATAATTCGCCACGCCCTTCCTTCGGCTTTCGTGCTCTTCCAACACTTCTTCCAGGAAAACATCCAACCGCTTGCTCAGCTTCTTCATACGCCTGACGTAACCCTGGAGATCCAGCCAGCCGAGCCACGGTATGAAGTCTCCGATATTTAAAACCCCGTTGAGAACAAACAGCTCCTCCCACATCTCCCTGAATTCCGCCGGTTTTATCTTGTTCCCCGCCTTTTCGTCTAAGTACCTTCGTCCCAAAACCATCCGAGAAATTATGTTATTGCTAACATTAGTCGTCTCTTCCCGGATTTCTACAGGGAGGCCCCGCCGGCAGGTATCGAACACGGAACCTATCATCCGTGCCACCTCTTCTACTCTGATATACTCGAAGGATTCGAGTCGCTTGGCGCTGAAAAGCTCCATGAGGCAGAGTTTCCTTCCGAGGCGCCAGAGCTCTCCGTAAGGAGACCAGGTGATGTCGGAGTAGTTGTAGACGGTGTACTTCCCGGCTGCCACCCGTGGACGGGAAGCGAAGATGAGGTCGTTCGTCTTGAGAAATTCTTGGGCCATCTCAGCCGTGGAGGCGACTACGCATGGCACGGATCCCAGTCTCATATACATGAGTGGGCCGTACGTTTTGTAGAGTCTATCCAGGGACCTATGAGGCAGTTTCCCCATGAGAAGCAGGTGCCCGATTATGGGCCAAGCACGGGGACCAGGCGGCAATTTCACAGAGGGGCGCAGTCGCAGTCGCCTGTAAATCACGTAAGCCGATACGATGGCCACTGTAACATAGCAGAGAATTCGCATATCTGCAGTGGCAAACGGCCGCTGTAAATCCATGGCAAAGACAAAGTTGCTGCATGAACTGAGCGTCTCCGTTATAGTTTGTGGTAAACTGGCCAGCGGTGTCTGGTTATATAGTGGAAAACTGGAATCATTTGCGTGTACACTAATTCCATTTTCATGACCAGACTTTCTCAGCACTTTCCAAAGCAACTTTGACCGGAGAAAGTTATAAGAAGTTGTTGAAGAATCTTAACTTGATAAACATAAGCCTCCTTGTCAGACAAATCAAAATCAGGAGTGGATGATGCTTTTTTTCCGAAAAATTAGGTTTAGGCAATGCACTATACCTCTGAAAACCAAGGCATAGGCAAAAACCCTGGTCAAGCCTTTGCACCGCGGTCCGCCATGGTAACACCTTTTGAAAAAGAGACCCACTTACTAAGGTCAAATCACCATTTGTTGAAGCATGCGAAAATTTAACACTATTTTAATAGTCTAACTGAAAATTGTCTATGCACAACACCTTATAATTTTTATCTAGAATGCATCTTAGAACACCGTTTATTTAAGTGCGGCTTAAGTAATATTTTTTTTTAATTATATGATACAAAACTACTTTAGAAAATAAAATCAATGTTCAAAGAAGACCTATGGCATCATTGCATGACATCAACTTAAAAATAGCTATGAAAAGCGAGTTAACATCTTGGGCTAGTGGCTTTTTATAAATTTTGGCTGGAAACAAATCACTAAATCTATGGTTAGAAATTATTTGCAAGTTGTACCATCTTCGAGAGGTTTCGATTGAGTATTTCATTTTCATTGTAGCCCATACATTCAAGGACAAATAGTATTGTTTATACGCTTTTAAATTCTTGCAGTATACTACATAGTATTGCTTCAGTTTTTACAATATACTAGCTATCTTTCTTATTTTTTAATTTAGAAGTCATATCTATGCTACTTGTATATAAAATAGTTAGTCAATAGTTACAATGCCCGATTTTTGTGGTCATTTAGTGGACACCAATAAAATTATTGTTGAGTGTGGCCGACCAGAAAGAGGCATCTTCCTTGATTGAATCCACAACTAATCATAAAAAGACAAGGCATCATCCTTAATTGGACGCACATCAAATCATAAATCTTAATGCATGAATGAAACTTTAAATGATAATATCAAATTATATAATTCATTAATAAAACATATATCTTTAAAAGATGTTTGAGCACGAAGTTGGACCCACATCTAATCATAAATCATTATACAGGATTGGAACTTTAAATGAAAATGAAAGTTCAGATAATTATTTTCCACTTCACCTTGATACAAAGAGGACTTTGAATAAAAAATTTATTCACAGTCAAGCATGGCACCTGCTAAGACGTCACCCCTCAGCTGTCAGTTTTGTACTGTACCTGTCAGAAAGCATCGATGCCCGAAGGCAAGCCCAGGCTGTAGGTGGGTCTGCTAGAAATGCCCGAAATCTGAGCTCAGGGGCGCCCTCGAGCGCGCTCGAGGGCGTTTTTTCCCTCCATGTGCGGAGGCTTACCGTGTCCCCTTTACGAGGCAATGTCTATATCTTTTATGCGAGATATGGGTGGGATCTTTTATGCGACATAGGGGTGGGAGTCCAAAGGAAAAATAAATAATAAACCAGAGTGAATGCGGTAATGTTCATGACATAGCATGAAAATAGACTTTAGACTTTGCAAATGTAGTTCAAAGACATAGGGAAAAGAACTTAACATTGCTTTTGCATTTTGACAATTTGCACAGTAAAATTGAACAAAATGTGACCTCTAGTTGCTAGAGTATGTAAATGGTTAGTTAAAGTCATGCACTTCAATTAGTGTTTAAAAAAAAAAATGAATTTAATGTACGTAAGCTCCAAACCAATGGAAGGCCACCACATTTTTCCAGATCCGAAAGCTTGACTTCTACCACATACGATATACAAATTGCACCAGATCCTTTTATTCCTAGCTCATGTCTTGTGAAAATTAAACAACTAAAAATACAACAAAAGCAAGGAAAGCAGCCACACACACACAACCATGTACTTTGTCATAAATCATTTAAGACTCTTCATTATATCCTTTTGTGTATTGATGAGTTTGGTACCGTTCCATGACCTTAATAGGATCCATAGAGTTTTTACCAGAAGTTTACGTACTAGCAGCATTTTGTCTAAATATAATGTTTCTATCTTTAAAAAAATCATATACATCTTGAAAAATGTATACACAAAAAACTAGATTAAAATATTGTATTCATACCTAAATGGAAGGTTTAGACTTTAAAGGAAAATAGAATATTTTAGTTAAATAAGAAGTTTAATGTATCTATATTAAAATTCTACTTGAATAAAGAGTGGCCATCCTCTATTAATTCTGTAGAATTTTCTGGATAATAAACTTTAGATTCACAACAAAATAACCACATTTGTTCTTGTTACTTGAATATTACTGTAGGCATGCAAATGAAGGATTATTAATATTAATGTCATAGAACACTCAATAATATCTGCATGTCCTACTAAAATATGTAACATAGAAAACTAAATCATACTGTCAATCAATAGGACTGGGATGAGAGCAAATAAGGGTGATTGTTCCAACAATAAAATTTGAAGCATCTAACTATAGGCTCCATACACCTCACCACTCATAACAGCATCCAAGCTAATGAAAAATAAATGATGATTGTCAATCAAATTAGAGTATCCATTGATGAGAACATGGACTCACCACCAAGCTCATAAAACAAATTGTGCTTAAGTTCATCAAAAGATCATATTTGCCAATTTCATAAAAAAACATTTCTGCCAACTCAACAAAATTTATTTAGCTTGAAGTGTGAAACAAAATATAAATGATAAATTGAGTTTGAGTTCATTCCTCACTTGAAGTAAGACAGTTGATAGAGACAACGGACTTTGTCGAGCTACAACAATAGCTCGTGAGGACTGTTTCTTGCCTCGTTCTTATTTCCAACTCTTCTGGTTAGATGCAAGACAATCAACTAAATCTTTGCCAGAGATGATGCATTATCATCATTGAGGAAATAAATTAGTCAACTTGGATTGGGTCCCAATAACTACAGTGTAATAAGAAAACTATTTTTTCTTAGATTGACTTTCCTATGGAAATATGCCTTTAAGACTAATTCAAGCCTCACCTTAAGTGTGCACATAAAATATGTGGAGGATATTTGGCATTGGGAATTAGTACCATTGTTGTATAAGCGCAAACAAAAAAAACCTAATAAAGAGAATCCAAACAACCTTTCAATAATAAAACCCGAATGTAACATTCCCGAGTTAAAAAAGACAAAAACAAACACATATGCCAACAACCATCAAGAGTGAACAAGACAACAAGAAAATAAGTCGGGGAAGATATCATGATCACATATGCACATAACACACCTTGTCTTAAATAAGTGTACAACGACATACATATAGATACATTTGTGTAAACTAGACAGTAGGATTTGGTTTCTTGACATAACTTTTGCTAAAGCAAGCTGCCAAACATGAATTATGCAGCAAGTTAAGAGAGATTCATGTGGCATGCGAAACAAAGGGTCAGCTTAATTACATCAGAAAAGAAAACCTGAGATTCAAATTAATTTGTGTTCTTTATTTCTACAGTGGAGTCAGTTGTCTCTGAATCTTGATCGAAAGACAGATATCTGATGAGATGAGATTATTTTATTCAAAATGCTGCATCACTACTAATTTTAGGGCTGGTGCAAGGTAATGATACCCAATTAAAATGAATTATTAGAGGTACCTACAATTTTTTTTCAAATTAGGTGTGAAAAGATTAAACATAGAAAAACGAATGACCTTCCGGAATATACAACTTTTATTTATGGAAATGTGGTAAAACCACCCCAAAATGTCATTATTTTAAGATTGGTATGTTATTTTTTCTCTAAAACATAATGCACATGTTTTTGTTGGTCCACCTGTTTGTTATGTAAATTGTCAATTTATGAGGAAACAAATATGTAGAGGCATAGGTAATAGACGAATCTTGTGAGGGGATATTTTTCCAAAATTTTAAAAGTTAATTTTATATTTCTTTTAAATTACGAAAGTCAATGAAGCCTTAAAACGACATGGTCAAGTGTTGGTCCACCATATCATGGTTTGAAAATAATCAAAAACCTTTTTTTTTAGCTTGTAGGTATTCTTGTACTCTTGTGCAGGTTCTTTTTCGTTCTCAAAATAGGTAATCCAATCAAAAGTTATAGACCAAATAAACGACCTATGTTTTTTATAAATTTGACATGAGTACAGTTAAAAATGAATTAAAAATAGAAAACAACAATAGATCTATTCCAAAATTATATAGTTAGAATCTGCACATAGAGCTCAACAAGTGTGTGCAATTTCATCTGTAGTGCACTAGTGGAGCATATGCGGAACTAGGTGTGAAAATCATGAAGTTGTAGCATTTGATGTGTTCTGCATAAATTAGACCGACCCTCAAGGTTTGGCAATTTGAAGCTAATTCCAAGCCTGCAAGGGCACCAAAAAGAATTTGAATCCAAACACGCGCCCGCAGATAGGC